>CM070725.1:7331047-7842910 GCA_036346275.1 Otatea glauca | reverse complement strand
ATTCTGCTATATATATATACATACACATATATAGTCATACCTTGTTGATATTTCCCCCCTTCTCTCTGATCTATTCAGGTGAAGGTATGGGTAAGCTGTCTTTAGCTGACAGGGCCACAATCGCAAACATGTCACCAGAATATGGAGCTACCATGGGCTTCTTCCCTGTAGACCATGTGACATTGGATTATCTCAAATTGACAGGACGAAGTGATGAAATTGTATGTTTTACTATCTCCAAACTCTTTTGTGCATGCCATCATTGATACTTTGATAGCCAAAATAAGCTTGAAATAGGTGGTCGAACTGAAACAGTTAGCAAATCATGACAGTTCTGCATCACATTGCCGATGTTTAGTGATGGCAAAAATCCCCATGGTGTTTTGCCCATTGGGGCGTGGAGTGGTATTTTTTTTTACTCCCCATGGGGATGTGGATCCATGCCTCCCTGGTAGGTCTAATGGGGATGGTGCTATATCCCCACATGTCTTACACACATGGGCTTACTAAACCTCAAAGAATAGAAAGTTGTGTATAAGCGATATGAATTCAGTGTGGCATGTTGTTGTCCTCTTGTTTAAACATGAAAATTTTTAGCTATATTGTTATATTGTATTATTGTTTCATTTTAGCTATAAGTTACATGATTCAGTGTGTGGCATGTTGTTTCTTTTTCATTGTTATAATGCTTGAAGTAAACATAATCTTATGAACATGATTACTTAGTTTCATTTGTAAAATATAGTATGTCTGATGAGTTCTACCTGCGTTATTTTGTAAATTAAATCTTGCATTGTGATTTAGGTGTCAATGATTGAAGCATATCTACGAGCTAACAAGATGTTTGTAGACTACAATGAGGTATGCCTTTTTTAGGTGTTACAGCACCTGAATTTCAGTTTTGATCAGAATATAGACATACATGCGTTCATGATGGCAGCCGCAAACAGAACGGGTTTACTCTTCATATCTTGAGCTGGACCTTACTGAAGTGGAGCCTTGCATTTGGGACCGAAGAGGTACGATCTTGACCACATACTCAATTCTTATTGGACAAATGTTCTGCTAATGCGGAGGTGCATTATGCTGTACTGATTGATTTATCAACCTGTAGGCCTCATGACCGTGTCCCTTTGAAGGGAATGAAATCAGATTGGCATTCTTGCCTGGACAACAAAGTTGGTTTCAAGGTAACCTCTCGGTTTTGTAACATATGATTTCTGCATTACAATGCCGTATCTGACGTTACTAACCAAATACATGCACAAAATTCCAGGGTTTTGCAGTGCCAAAGGAGCAACAGGATAAAGTTGTGAAATTTGACTTTCATGGACAACCTGCTGAACTTAAGCACGGCAGTGTTGTTATAGCAGCAATTACTAGCTGCACAAACACATCAAATCCAAGCGTTATGCTTGGTGCTGGCCTTGTGGCAAAGAAAGCCTGTGAATTGGGTCTTGAGGTTTGTTCTTTTATAATTTGTTGGCATACTGTTGTATTGCTTGCTTTCTCTGCTTTCTGTTAACTGTGGAATGGTACTTTTCTTCAGGTGAAACCATGGGTAAAGACAAGCCTTGCCCCTGGATCTGGGGTTGTCACTAAATACTTACAACAGAGGTATATTGTTGTTATTCAATAATTTTAGTAAAACATGGAATTACAGTGTGTCGTATCTGATGGCATCATTGAATCCAATCTGGTGATTTCTCTATGCAGTGGTCTTCAAGAATATTTGAGCCAGCAAGGATTCCATCTTGTTGGGTATGGCTGTACCACTTGCATTGGCAACTCTGGCGATCTTGACGAATCTGTATCAGCTGCTATAGCAGAAAATGGTATATATAGATGCACACTGAATATTTTTGCAGCGATGAGTTTCTGTATGATTTATTTATGTTTTTTCTTCACAGATGTTGTTGCTGCTGCTGTCTTGTCGGGCAACCGTAACTTTGAGGGTCGAGTGCACCCCTTGACTCGGGCGAACTACCTTGCTTCGCCACCTCTTGTTGTTGCGTATGCACTTGCTGGCACTGTAAGTCCATGGCATTTTGTCCCACTTGGTGCTGCATAAGTTGTTTCTGTAGGAAGGGCTAGCATGGCCAATTATATGTCATCTATTTGTGCTTTTGTTGCAGGGAGCTTGTTAACTCAAACTTGTACTTTTCAGGTTGACATTGATTTTGATAAAGAGCCCATCGGAGTTGGAAAGGATGGTAAGAAAGTTTACTTCATGGATATATGGCCCACAACTGAAGAAATTGCACAGGTATATACTGTACTGTACCTTTAATATCTTTGAGCTATCCAGATGTAATTGTGACTTATTGCTATCATGTCATTGATTATATCGAAGATGTTTATCTCCACTTAATTATTTTGTAATAAGAATTGTGACTAATATGCTACTTTAACAGGTTGTCCAATCTAGTGTGTTGCCTGACATGTTCAAGAGCACGTATGAGGCTATCACAAAGGCAACCCGATGTGGAATCAGCTTACTGTTCCAGAAGCAACGCTTTATTCATGGGATCCAAGTTCCACTTACATTCACGAGCCCCCATACTTTAAGGACATGACCATGGCCCCACCCGGCTCCCATGCAGTGAAGAACGCTTACTGCTTGCTGAACTTTGGGGACAGCATTACTACAGATCATATTTCACCGGCAGGCAGCATACACAAAGACAGTCCCGCTGCCAAGTATTTGCTTGAGCGTGGTGTGGACCGGAAGGACTTCAACTCGTATGGCAGCCGTCGTGGTAATGATGAAGTAATGGCAAGAGGAACATTTGCAAACATCAGGATCGTGAACAAGTTTTTGAATGGAGAGGTTGGGCCCAAGACCATTCATGTTCCTACTGGGGAGAAGCTTTATGTTTTCGATGCGGCCATGGTATGTTGCTTGTAGGAAATATTGTAATATTTTTCTCTTCATTGCTATTAATATTACCTATTATTACCCTTGGTTTTGTCTGTTGCCTTAATGCAGAGATACAAGTCTGAGGGTCATGACACTATTGTTCTTGCTGGCGCTGAGTACGAAGTGGCAGCTCTCGTGACTGGGCTGCCAAGGGACCGATGCTCCTGGTAAGTTCATCTCTACAGATTTAATGCCTTGTTATTATCCTCTTGTTGGGAAACTGTAGCATTTTGTATGCGCTGTTTTCAGGGTGTTAAAGCTGTGATTGCTAAGAGCTTTGAGCGTATCCACCGAAGCAACCTGGTGGGATGGGAATCATTCCTCTTGCTTCAAAGCTGGTGAGGACGCTGATTCATTCGGCCTTACTGGACATGAGCGGTACACAATCGATCTCCCGACCAACATCAGCGAGATCCGTCCTGGCCAGGATGTGACTGTCACGACCGACAATGGGAAATCATTCACATGCACTCTTCGCTTCGACACAGAGGTATATACATTTCAAATACTCGTTGGATCTTGCTATCAGACCTGCCATTTTGTACTGTGTTAAGACTAAAGTGAAGTGCCTCGCGATTGGTTTGCATAAGAATCATGGACTCTGTCTTCGTTGTGCTTCAGGTGGAGCTGGCGTACTTCAACCATGGTGGCATCCTCCCGTACGTCATCCGCAACCTGGCAGGACCACAGAACTAGGTTAAAATGCAATGTTTCGAGCATGATGACAGCACTGCAGGCTCTTCAGCAAGCCCACATTGATGTCGAGAGCTCGCATGGGATCGGAGGCCCTTTGTTCACCATATAAATAAACCGAAAATAAAGCCACAGGAGACAGGAAACCAACATCGCACACCTGGAGCTGGTGTGGGCGCGGTCGAGGAACAATTTTTGCCTGTTTGGTTGTGATGATGAACCGTCTGCTTGTGCGGAACAAGCTTTTGATTGTGGGTTGAATTGTTCGGTGCTGTTCATAGACAGCGGGTGTGCATTACATGGTTTGGTGCTACTTGCGTTGTGCTATATGCGAATCATTCCATTCCTCTCAGCTGTTTAGTAGTCTCCTCACATGCCCTTTGTACCGTTTTATCTTGACATGCCCTTGAATCTTTAGCTGGTTGCAACGCGTTACCGGCTTTGCGTGATGTGCAGCGGCATCGATGCTTTTCAAGCTATGATAAATTTAGAAGTTTAGCTTCTACTATAACGAAAATCTCGATTCTTGCCTCGGAAACCGGCGCACCTCCAAAGGCCACGTCTCCAGCCAGAAGCCTTGGCTTCACTAGATATTTACAAATCTAGCATCTGTTTGAATAAATTGCAAAAATAATCTTCATTCCGATCGTGAAAGCAATGGTATATGTCATCTGTCTTGTGTACCGCGGCATATGGTAGTAGCTATGGGTCCATTGTGGTAGAAGAGATGCCACACTTTTTAACTCGGTTGCAATCTGCCGCTGTCACCGGACTGAGCGAGGACCTGTTGCCACGGTGCCCTTACGCCAAATCTGCGTTCCTGTATATCTTTTGGTCAAACTCATATAGCTAGGTAAAAATTGGAAGATACAGCAAATCGTAGCCCAGCCCCGGCTGATGGGATTCGTGCCCTCGGACATTGCAGAGTAATGGCACGGTGATAATGTGCTAAAAACGGGACGGGAGCATGAGATGGAATTAGCAAAAAAAAAACACACCAACGATGGCGCTGTAGCCCTCGGGTACTACACTACCGATTGCAATCCTTCCATTCAGAGGTTTCGAAAAACTGTCAAGTATGCTATGGTATTTTATGAACCGGCAACTTAAAACAGAACAGCTACGGTAGTCGCCTTGTCCTGAGCTATGAACAATTTTGGTTGAGACGTGGAGTGCCATGCATTGTCTCGTGATTGTAGGTGCATCTACGGCAAAACTTGGTCAAATCACCTATAGGCTATACAGAACGGGGTTGTCTGGAACATAAAAATTCCGTGGGAATTTCGCATGGTAGTTCCACACGGTGCCTAGTGCGTAGATAGTTTCGAGAATACTATTATCCAATATAATCCGTTTCCTGGTCTGATCAATGCCTGCGATGAACATTTTTTTATTATCTAAGCCTTTTATTTTTATTAATAACTCACCGCTTAACTTATTTCTAAATCTAACCTTTTTACCGTACCAACAACCATGGCATAGCAAATAACACTACATCGCCTTGAGCTAGTCTACATTGAGTTAGAAAATGCCTTCTTGGGCACAAATCCTACCACTCTACCAACAATGTCGTGGCAGTGTTGTTTGCCCACTCTACTATCAATGGCTAAAAGTGCCATTTTGCTAGACGAAACCCTGTAGCTTGACAGTGTTGTGTTGCCACGCGATTAAAAACAGTATATTTTGAAATAAGTTGAGCGAGAGAGCAGGAATAAAAATAAACTAAAAAGAGGTTAAATAATAATTAAAAAGCTTGATGAGGGTGACCGTTAAGCCATCTAGAACGTTCTATTCACATGGATTTTACACATTTTACATAAAGCAGCTCAATTCCTGTGGGAATCGAGTAAAATTTCCGTTCCAAATAGATCTAAAAATATATTAATAATAGGGTTAAATAAAAAAATCACCTATCTAAACTCGAGAAGGTCAAACTAAGGGTGTGTTTAGTTGCTTATACCAACTAGTACATGTATAAGATGGTTCAAGAAAAAAGTTATCCATATGTTTGATTGTTTGAATAGAACGATACCATTTTGGATGACGGGATACAAATTTAATAAATATTTTTTATAGATATTGAATCATTCCATTTATCTAAAATAATATAACCAAATAATATAAAAACATCTCATCCCACCAATCAAACACACCCTAAGAGCATGTACATTGATATAGACAATCGTTGTCTGTAATACACATCCATGTCATCCATAGACAGGCTTAAAGACAAAACTCATATAATAAATTGCCTATATAGTCGTCTATAATAACCTCTCATAAAGTTAATAGACTGTCTATACAATAGTACAAATAGTCTAAAGCCATCTATAAGATCGTCTGTTAAATAACAGACTGTTATGAGATAAGATATTCTTAACCGTATTCGGTTAAGACTCTATCTCTATGTGTGGGCGAATCCGAATCTATCTCTTGCTACCTTCTACTATATATTGGACATCTCCCTTGTACAAAAGATCAATCTAATAAAGCGTGAGAGAGTTCCACCATATATTCTGTGTGCTCCCTTTTGTTCGTGTGATTCTGTTGATGTGCCGTTGATTGATTGCTGGCGAACGACTACGTTTTACAACACGTTATCAGCACGAGGCTCTACGAGGCCAGTTGAGATCGTCTGCCTGCGACAATCTACACTGCATCGAAATTCATCCTGCGACAAGTGATCGACCTGCATCAAGCCCTACCTAAGCGAAAAAATATACATGTGTCGATCACGCAGATAGCCTTTGCAGATTAAATTGCATAGGTTAATGCTTGTTGCTGTTCACGCGATTAAGGAAAAAAAATTCATCCAGTCCTGGCCAGAGCACGGCATTGCTAGTCGACTGTTGGCTCATCGTTTCTAGTCGGCCTGAAGCCGTACGTTGCAGCTCGCCGGCCCGAAGCCACGCACCGTAGCTTGCCCGGCCCTGGCGATGGCTAGCGCCCGAGTGGTCTCGTCACTCCGGCTTGCGTCCGACGCCGCCCGGTTGCGCCGCCATGGCCATGAGTTTCCCGCGGCGTGCTCGTCACTTCGGCCTCGCGCCCGACGCGCCCGCCGCTCATGCGCTCGCGGCGATGGCTCCGCACCGCCCCTCACCGGCTTGCGCCCGACGCCGCCGTCGCGTCACCTCATCACGCGGAGAGCCGTACCGAGCCTTCTCGGTTCTTGCGCCCGCAGCCACGCCGAGTGCCGCCGGCGTCGGCTCCTTTTCTGCGCATCGTCCGCCGCCGGCTGCCACCTCGCGCGTGTCTAGCTTGCTCATGGCGTGCTCGCCATCCGTCGGCCGCCACCCGCGCCTGCTGTTGCGCCGCATGAAAGGAGAAGGCGGCGGCTAGGAGGAACCCTAGCCGCGCCATTTAACCGGGCCGTGCGGGCCGCGTAGGCTGGCCGGCCCGCCCCATCTTTAAGGGCCAATCGTATGATGGGCTGGCAGCCCAAGCCGAAAAAGAAGAAGGAAAATCGAGTATTAATTTTGAAATTAGTTTCCTGGTTATACCAGCTTATATAAATTTTTGAAATTTGTGATTAAGCACTTTTGGAAGTCCCATGCTCTGGTTTTATTTCTCTAGTATCATGCCATGTTTTATACGTGCTGAATTTATTTTTTTGTTATTTAAATAATTCAAGATTGCTTAGTAATTAACGAAAATACTAGAAAATTATGGAAAAATATGTATAACCCATTGCTCTGTGCCAGATTGCTAGGTTAATTTTCTTAGCATGTTTTTCCTGTTAATACATGCTGGTCATATTTTTCCCTATTATTCAAGAAATTTTGAAAATTGCTTAATGATTAGCAAAAATCATGGAAAAATGCTAGGAAAATCCTGGAAAAATGTGATAATTATCTACTGAATAGATATAGACCAAAACTTTACTGACTCAATAATAAGCATGCAAAATAATATTTTATCTGAAGTAAAATCCCGGTTTGCTTGCATATAGGATATGTCTGACATCGTCAAGAAAGAATTCACTGAGCTTGCCCTGAATGGCAGCAACTACCTCACTTGGGTAATGGATGCCAAGATTAATTTGACAGCCCAATCCCTTGGTGCTACAATTTCCTAGCTTGAAGCTGGCACCCCTGCTATCCCTGAAGCATCTAAATGCGCAGCTTTGCACTTCCTGAGGCACCATCTCCATACGGACCTGAAGGCCGAATATTTGATGGAGGAGGACCCGCTGGCTCTATGGAATTCCCTGAAGGAACGATATAACCAGCAAAGATCCGCTCGTTGCGGAAGCACAACGGAATGGACCTCCTACGTTTTCAAGATTTTAAGTCGATGGCAAGATACAACTCGCCATGCACAAGATTGTCGCCAAACTAGCATTCTGTGACCAGAAGATTACAGAAACTGAAAAGATTGACAAGACATTGTGCACATTCCACCCCAATATGAGGATACTACAGCAACAGTATCGCCATGCAAAGTACTAGAAGTACTCTGAGCTGATATGCATTCTGCTAGAAGCAGAAAAGCATGATGAACTTCTAATGAAAAATCATCAAGTCCTACCTAGTAGGAGTCATGCATTGCCTGAAGCACATGCAAACGCTCAGCAGGCTAGCAATAGCCAAGGCCGCAGAAAGGGCCAAAGAGAGAAAGGGGATAAATAGAAGAATGACAAAAATCATAAAGGAAGAGGTAAATACCAGTGGAAAACAAAAGGAAATGGATCAGGTCGCTTTCAGAAGAAAGGACCAACAAATAAGGCAAATGATCCTAAATAGTCATGCTTTAGGTGTGGATGTACTGATCATTGGTCACGTACATGCCGCACCCCAAAGCATTTGGCGGAACTTTATATGAAATCCACTGGGAGATTCCGAAGAATCAAGGGAAAAAGCGGAGGCACATTTCATTACCCAACTTTGTTGACAATGGAATGGAATTAGACAATGATCAAGCCTTCGACCCAACGGAAGGATTCAAAAAGGGCCTTCTTGGATATGGTGATACTCCCATGGAAGAGGATGATCTTATTGAAGATGAGCTAAAAGAATTCCAGAAGAATAAAGATAAATCCCAGGAGGATGATATCTCCCAATCTTTCTTTTAGAGTCAATATCGCATTATCCTTGAGTCTCCTTAAGAGTCTCTTTTATCAGTTTAGCTTTTGTGTTCCTGAATGAACAATGGTCTACGCTCCTGTTGAGTGATTATCGGTTAAATTCAATAAAATGTAATCTTTCAGGAAGTTTATTTAATCATGCCATGCTTGTTCTATATTATTTGTTCCTGTTGTAGCAAATGTTTGATTGTTTTTATATCTTTAATATAGAACACCTGTAAAATCCAATGGCGGAGGAGGAAATCTGTCTTGTAGACAATTGCACCACAAATACAATTCTCAGGGAAACTAAATACTTTCAGACATTGATTAAGAAAACTGGAAGTATTATGACCATCGCCGGAAGCGATGCTCTCATTGTTGGCACCGGAAGAGCCATTCTAGTTCTCCCTATGGGCACTTGCATAATTATAGAGAATGCCCTATTATACCCAGAGTCCAGTCGCACTCTTCTAAGTTTCAAAGACATCCGTCTAAATGGTTTCCATATAGAGACTGAAAATGAGGATGGTACAGAATACCTACTCATGACTAAGTTTGACGGGTGTAATTAACGTGTGGTCGAAAAACTCCCTTCCTTCTCCTCCGGATTATATTACACATATATAAAACCTGAAGTTTATGTTGCGATGAAAACTATAGTTAAAACCCCAGAAATATTTAAGATCTGGCATGATCGTCTGGGTCATCCTGGGTTGAATATGATGAGAAGAATAATAAATAATTCTGCTGGCCATAACATAAAAACTACAGCTTTTCCTAAACCTGAAGCTTTTATATGCCCTGCTTGTGCTAAAGGAAAACTGATAGTGCGACCCTCTCATCTCAAAATTAGGGAAGAATCATTGAATTTCCTGGAGAGAATTCAAGGTGATATCTGTGGACCAATTCAGCCCCTGTCGGGCCCCTTTAGATATTTTATGGTTCTAATAGATGCTTCTACTAGATGGTCCCATGTATGCCTCTTATTTACTAGGAACCATGCTTTTGCGAAATTAATCGCCCAAATTATTAAATTGAGAGCCTCCTTTCCAGAAGAAAGGATTAAGTCCATTCGCATGGATAATGCTGGCGAGTTTACCTCAAAAGCATTTAATGATTATTGTATGGCTCTGGGTATTAATGTAGAGCACTCTGTACCCCATGTCCACACACAAAATGGCCTTGCAGAGTCATTAATAAAGAGAGTAAAACTCATAGCTAGGCCGCTTTTGCAGAATTGTAGGTTACCCACTAGCTGTTGGGGCCATGCAGTGCTGCACGCTGCATCATTAATTCAACTCAGACCAACTGCATACCATGAAACTTCCCCCTTGCAGCTAGTGCGTGGGAAAGAACCAAGCATTTCCCATCTGCGAAAATTTGGTCACATCAGATATCGTGCAATCTCTCCACCTCAGTACCACCATGGGACCTGACCGGAAGTTGGGGATCTATGTAGGTTATGAATATCCGTCAATTATTAAATACTTTGAGCCTATGACAGGGGATCTGTACACAGCTCGGTATGCTGATTGTATTTTTGATGAGGACAATTTTCCGGCATTAGGGGGAGATAAGTACCACATTGAAGAATGCCGGGAAATAGATTGGAATGCCACTGGCATTCAGTCCTTAGACCCACGCACTAAAGAAGCCGAACTTGAAGTTCGGAGGATAATAAGTCTGCAACAAATAGCCGATAATCTGCCAGATGCCTTTACAGATTATAAGGGAGTGACAAAATCTCATATACCTGCAGTAAATGCACCTGAAAGAGTGAAAATACCCCAGAAGGTTATTGAACCCACTCTTGCCCTCATGATAAAAAGAGGAGGCCTCAGGTGCACGGACTCGAATCCCATGAGACGTCCGCAGAAACGGAGAACCGAACAAGTGAGATCACTGCCTGAGATAGTTGAAGAAGCTCAACCTGATGTTGAGAAAATCCCTGAAGTGAGCCATCCTGAAGATGGTAACCTCCCTGAAGTGAGCCATCCTGAAGATGGGAACCCCAATAAAATTTGCGCGCACAATCGTGACTGAAGTGAACACCTGCACTTCGTCGTTGTGGGAAATCACGACGAGCTGGAAGAAATGAATGAAGAAATATCCACTAATTATGTGGATTCAGGAGAATTATATAAAAGAAAGATTACAATTTTCGACATTTACTTCGCCTCCAAAATTGCTAAAACTCTAGAACTGGATCCAGAACCAAAGTCCATGACAAAGTGCCAGAAGCGCTCAAATTGGGTCAAATGGAGAGAAGCAATTGAGGCGGAATTGCGCTCGCTTAATAAAAGGAAAGTATTCGGTCCTGTTGACCGAACACCTCCTAAAGTGTTCCTTGTAGGATCAAAATGGGTTTTCATCTGGAAGAGAAATGAAAACAACCAGGTGGTGAGATATAAAGCGAGGCTCGTAGCACAAGGGTTCACGCAGAGACTGCATCGATTACGATGAAACCTATTCTCTTGTAATGAGTGGAATAACGTTCCGATATTTAATATCAATGGCAGCTGGCTTAAATTTAAAAATGCAGTTGATGGATGTAGTGACCGCATATTTATATGGGTCACTGGGTACGGACATTTATATGAGAGTCCCTGAAGGAGTCAAAGTTCCGGATCCTAATAATCGTAACATGTATAGCGTCAAACTGCAGAGATCGCTATACGGATTAAAACAGTCGGGGAGAATGTGGTATAACCGGCTAAGTGAGTTCTTCCTGAAGAAGGGACACTCGAATAATGATGATTGTCCCTGTGTGTTCATAAAGAAATCCTGAATGGATTCTATCATCTCAAGATATGTCGATGATCCAATATCATCGAAACCACAGAGGAGATAAAGGAAGCAAGTGCTTACCTCACGACGGAGTTTGAGATGAAAGATTTGGGTAAAACCAAATTTTGCTTAGGCCTGCAGCTAGAACATTTCCCAGAAGGAATTCTTGTACACCAGCCTACCTATACTCGAAGGTATTGGAAAGGTTTAATATGGATAAATCGCATCCTTTAAAACCCCTTGGTCGTAAGATCCCTTGAAGTGGATAAAGACCCTTTCGGACCAAGGTAGAAAATGAGAAGTCTTGGGACACAAGTTCCATATCTAAGTGCCATTGGGCGCTTATGTATCTCGAATTGCACAAGGCCCGATATTGCATTCATTTGTAAATTTACTAGCAAGACACAAGTGCATTTCAACCGTAAGACATTGGGTGGTGTTAAGACTTTACTCAGATACCTCCAAGGTACTCAAGATCTTGGGTTATTTTTCCAAAAGAACCAAGATTTAACCATGGTGGGATACGCGGATGCTGGCTATCTGTCTGATCCCCACAGTGCCAAATCACAGACTGGTTTTGTGTTTCTCTGCGGTGGTACAACCATTTCTTGGCGGTCTTGTAAACAGACTTTGGTTGCTACTTCTACCAACCACTCAGAGATTATAACTTTGTATGAAGCCTCCCGTGAATGTGTTTGGCTACGACGTGTGATTAACCACATCCAGAAGTCATGTGGCCTTAAAACCGTCTATACCCCCACAATTATCTATGAAGATAATACTGCTTGTGTTGCACAGATGCAATTGGGTTATGTAAAAAGTAATATCACGAAGCATATTGCTCCTAAGTTATTCTATCCTCACGAACTCCGAAGAACGGTGAGATAAAGATCTTGCAAACCAAGTCATGTGAAAATCTTGCATTTATTCACTAAGTCCTTGCCTAAATCCACATTTCAAAGATGTGTTAAAGGCATTGGAATGAGAAGACTTAGAGATATGCGAGGTTCAGAGGGAGTGAATCGTTGAACCATGACCCTTTTGCATGATCCTGAAGATCATATTTTAAATCCTGAAGATTATAAGTTGTACTCTTTTTCCCTTAGTGAGTTTTTACCAAGTTTTCTCACATGAAGGTTTTTTTAATGAGGCAACTAGTGTAACACAGTGCGAGTGCAATGTACTCTTTTCTCCATCCCTTTTTTCCCACTGGGTTTTTGGGAGGAGTTTTTAACGAGACATGTGCATTACGCGGTATTCGCCCAAGGGGGAGTGTTATGAGATAAGATATTCTTAACCGTATTCGGTTAAGACTCTATCTCTATGTGTGGGCGAATCCGAATCTATCTCTTGCTACCTTCTACTATATATTGGATATCTCCCTTGTATAATAATAACCTCTCATGAAGTTAATAGACTGTCTATACAATAGTACAAACAGTCCAAAGCCATCTATATGATCGTCTGTTAAATAAAAGACAACACTTTTCTCTCTTCTTCTTCTTCTTTCTTTTCACATAACCTAAAATCATACGTGGCATTGACTAACTAACAGCTGACGTGTATTATAAATGCTCTAACTAGGCCAAGAGCCGGAGCCGGAGACGGACCGGACTGCACGTGGACGGAATACGGTTCCAGCCAGACCCGAGCCGTACAGGCACCACCGCCTTGCCTTCATCCCTTCTCTCTGGGTCTGGGAGAGGACTCTTCTCTCCCTCTCCTCCGAACCCGACAGCCCCAACCACGAGACCAAGGAATCGTCTTCGTCATCGTCAGCGGCGGCGATGGTGTGCGCCAAGTGTAAGAACTCCTCTCCTCCTTTCCTTCTAACCAATTACTGAGCTTAATTTTGTTACTTCTCTTTTGCCCTAGATGACTGATTCTTGGGCGGTTGCCGCGTAGAATCTTGCCTAATCGTTCTTGCTTGCTTGGTGTGCGGCCGTTTCGCAGGCGAGAAGAAGCTGGGGAAGGTGATCGTGCCAGACAAGTGGAAGGAGGGCGCCAGCAACACCAACGAGAGCGGCGGCCGCAAGATCAACGAGAACAAGCTCCTCTCCAAGAAGAACAGGTCAGCTATTTTATCTCTCTATCTGGTCCTCAAGCTCGAGCAAAATCTTTCTGGTCTGCGAGTGATTCGGCCGATCGTCAGTCCTGAATCCTCATTCAAGCGGGCCATCGAACTCTAGACTTGGGATCGAATGATTGATTGGTTTTGAGAAAACGGGAAAAGAAAAGGAGATCCCAGTATCCCACCTTACATTGATGATTCGGTTGATGTTAGATTTGGTAATGATAGTTGGTGCCAATTGTCGGGTCCCGATTTCACTTGCTCTGGGTTCTTGAATTGATCAGTTTAAAGTAGAGGTGGGAATGGATGGATATCCAAGTCCAAATCTCAACCATCCAACTCATATCCAAATCTGCTTGACTCAGTCCAAATCCAATCCAAATTCCATGTGATAATATCCATATCCATCCAAATCCAAAACAGCTAATGCATTGCAAGCTGCCTCGGATGCGGGTCGCTGCCGCTGTCAACATGTGCTGCCATCTCTGTGGATGATAGCCACCTTTGCATAGTCGTGACCCGCCGCAGCACAGTCACTGTGAGCCCGTGACCTCTGCATGAACACCTACTCACACCATCGACACCCGCCGCCTCGGCCTCGTTGTAAACACATGCTGTTGTTGTTGGTGCATACGCCCGCCACCGTGGCCTCTCCGCAGACAATTGCTGTGGCTGGTGACACACACCATTGTGGCCTTGCAGCGAATGAGCGCAGCCGCCTTGGCTGCGAACACCCATCGCGTGGCATCTCCTTGTACGAAAGTGCTGCCGCCATAGACGCTGGCTGCTGCGGCCTTGTGGCGGGCGCACCACCGTTGTTGCTGCAAGCATCCACCGTTAGGCGCAGCTGGGTAGGAAATCGCCATGCTCCCACTGGACTTTGAGCTTCTGGCGCTGCCGTAAATTCCTGTGCCACTTGACCTTCACAACACCGAAAACTTATTGCGTACAGAAGTTCACGTGGCTTCGTGGGATCCATGGACAGTCCAAATGCTCAAGTCCTTTGATAATCCAAAAACCACACTGGGCTAGCCCAATATATGTCCAGTATTGAAACATATCCAGCCCAACGAAATCCAATTCGTGACAAGTCCAAATGTCGATGGATGGTCCATGCCCAATCTCACCTCTAGTTTAAAGGCTGGTTAAGGGAACAAAGTAGTACCGGGATGGTGGTGGAGAAATTTCAGTGTCTTAACCTAGGGCATGGATAAGATGTGAAAGCAGTAACTGTACATTGTATAAGTCATAGGAGATGCTTCGGCATTTCAGTATTGCTATCTTGTTGTTTGCTAGATTCTGTGTTCTGTGTTTCAACTTTGCTGTAAGTAAATTGGAGGGAGCAGAGAGAGTGTAGTTTTGTATCTTCTGTGGTTCTTCTAAAAAACAATCATTGTGTTTTTCTTCTTTCAAAGTACTCTGTAATGTTGTTATCGGTTTCTAATAACAGAGATCAGGAGGGATCTTACCCCTTCTGTCTTTAAAAAAAGAGAGGATCTTATGTGGTTGAAGGGGACAATGGAGTCACGTGGAGATCCATAGTAACAATTTTTTGCTTGTTGAACTTCAATACCATGCTAGTATACTTGAAGTTTAAACCACCCAAAGGAAATTTGAGAAAAGGTTGTCTGTGTAAACTCGTCTCTCCCAACTAAATCAGACAGGCAATTCTTTGACAGTGCAACCGTCCCCAATCCCACCATTTGGGGCCATGCGCAGCCACCTTATGTTCTAGTATGGTGGAATCACTGTAGCATAATGGGCACAAATGGCATGCAGCACTCTTCCGATGCAAGGCCTTATTGGAATGTTTAAATTAATTACAAGATGGCCTTGTTAGTTGGACAAGTATTTAAGTAGATTATAAAGTGCCGCAGATCTGGAAACAGAGGTTACCTACACAAAAATGAACTTTTGTTAAGGGGGGACTTTGGGTTGCAGCTAGTTTATTGGACGCTATTGGAGAAATGATTATGTCGAGTGTCATTTAGGTTAACATAGCAAAAAGGAATAATTACCTCTCAATTTACCAAACCTTTTAGGAGAATATATGAATAGTGGAAAGAAAGAAACGGGGAAAGTAAGAGGGGAGGAATAGGAGTCTTGATTTGTGTGGGATGAGAAGAGGTAGGGGTTTATACTGATATGGGGAATGTACCAAGATTTTCAATTTTATCTTTGGGTGCCTTTAACGTAAAATTCAAAGTACTGCTTCTATCTTTATGTTAAAGGAAGGTACTCTTCTGTTTTGTCATGGTACTACTGCTATCCAATATCTCCATTTATTGGTCGAGATTCTTTGTGACTGCTCAAGATCTGTTGCTGAACATCCTGGGGTTCTACAACATCATTGGATGTTTTCCTGAACATTGTCATTGTTGCAATTGTATCATGTTTTTTTTTTCTAACTTCTAGCTGTTCAAATTATATTCTTGGAAGATTGTATGTTGTGAATGTGGTCTAACTCTACGCACTGCTGCTTAATATCAGGTGGACTCCATATGGAAACACCAAATGCATGATCTGCAAGCAACAAGTGCACCAGGATGCCAAATACTGCCACACCTGTGCTTATTCAAAAGGTAAGGTACTCACTCCTTTGGTAATAGCTTCTGCCTATCTTAAGAATTTTGCTGTTTCTGAGCCTGATGCAAGTGCATTCATGCATTGCAAATCAAGATTATTTTTGCATAACCTTACCTTTTGAACTTTCCTAAGTTCTGATAATAGTATTGGCTTGTTTCAGGTGTGTGCGCAATGTGCGGGAAGCAAGTGCTGGATACAAAGCTGTACAAGCAAAGCAATGTCTGATGCCAGCGCCTGTGCTATCGCGGATAATCTGTGTAATGAAACGTCTATGTTAACTTGTCAGATCTTGTACTTGCAATCTAAAATAATTATGTGTGTTAAAAAACTATGTACCTGGCTAACAGTTTGAAACATGAAACGTCTCCAAAATTTCAACTCCCAACAATTCTATGCTACAGCAATGGGTATTGGTTGTTCGTGCTGCTAATGTTTGATGCACAAGGCTGCTGCTGACTGCTCTAGTGCAATGGGGTGCAACGAGTTTTGGAGTTTTGGTTGCATGCATGGAATTTGTGCTTTTTTTTGAAAGAGAATTTGTATGTGCTTCATGGCAGCAGGATCTGCAAACGATCCCAGTTCTGTAGTGCCCTTACTGAATGCTTACAGCCTTACAGGTAAATTACCATAACAATGCCTAGCCCAGACATCCGAAATGAGACTGCGGTAGCACTTCATTTTTTAGCACATCGAAATAAAAAAAAATGCTTGAATCTGAGATGAACAACACTTAAAAGAGTGTGCCGAGAGAGAGAGAGCCCATGGCAGGCGTCCCCGGGGTGGTTACGATTCTTTTGTAATGGTACGATTTGTCTGAACCAGGGTTTCAAAAACTGTTTTGAAAAAATCGTTCCAAATTCGAGAAAAATCGCTCGAAAATTGTTCGAAACCAAAGGGTTAAGAAATAAATTTTTTTGAAAAAAGTTCAAAAAAACCAACCGACCAATTGAATACTCCTTAAAAACGGTTTTTGAGCGGTTTTCAACGATTTTCGAGCGGTTTATGTCGCTTAAATTTTTCCAATTTTTTTTAATTAGACCGGTTTTAAATCTCGAACCGCAACTGTAAGATCGAAAACCGCGATTTTTGCCAGTTTTTGAAACTCTAGTCTGAACAATGCTGCTTGTTTAATGCTTACATTACACATCAAGGTGAACTCTACTACAGGGTGAACTCTACTACAGCCTGTGAAATGTACTACCACAATGAGACAAGCATCAACTACGGCTAGGTCAGCCTACAAGACTAGGTCACCACACGCTACAATACAAAGTGAAATGGAGTAAATCGTGAGCTTGGACTTATTTCTTGGCGTAAATCGCAGGGTTTAAAAAAAAGAAATGGCTTCTCACTCTTCCGTTCTCGCAGTTTCAAGTTCTCTGGTTGAGCACGTGGCGGAGCTGGATTTTCTGGCTCTCCATCCGAGCTTCCAGAAGCTTTGCCTTCAGGCTCTGCTTCTGAACCAGCTCCATGCAGCCTCTGAAGCCCCGATTGAGCTTGCTGTTCATCGAGTCCGGTGAGCTCCATTGCCCTATGCTTGGGAGCTGAGTCCTATATCATTATTCACACCTTCGGTAGCATAATACATGCCATCCGATAGCCTTCCGTTCGATGATCTCCCGTTTATCATCCGCACAGCATCATTCTCGCAGATTTCGCGGTTTTTAAGAGGGGATGATTTCCAGAGCTTTGATATGGCTGACTCTTTCTTCTTGGGTTGTTTCATGTCTATCAGGTACAAATTGCTCAAGTCATCATTCAGCTTGTCACCCTGCCCACCCTCGGAGTCGTTTCCACTAGTCCAAGAAATTCTGTCACAGATCTTGTTGACTGAAGGTTCGCTTCCGTTCTGCGAACAGCTTGAGCCCTGCATCTCTTCATGGTTTATGGTCTCCCAGCTGCTGGCATCTTCTGTTTCACTCTCATCGTAAGGGCTTCTATTTGAGTACAATTTGGTTGGGTTTTCCAGGAAGATATCAGCCATTGGGCTGACTTCTTGGATTTCTGATTCGGTTACTGGAGAGCTGTGCTTACAGCATGGTTCAGCCTCCTTTTCTCAAGCTCTTCACTCGGGCATAACTCCTCAAAGATGGATAGCATATCCTCTGATGCTGGTGGTGGCTCATACCTGAATTCGATCTCCTGTTCCCTGACCAATCCAATTGCCTGTATAATGTTCTCTGCTGCTCGTACTATTGTGCCGTCTACTTTGCCACAACTGAAAGAGGCGATGAAAGCCTCAACATCCTGTTGCAGTTTACTCAACTCTTCATATTTGTCTTCAAGAGTGAGTTTTGCATCAACAAGTTTCATCTGCACCCGCTCTTCACGCCACACCTCAGCCATCTGTAGCAATTTCCTGTCCTCATCCACCTCCTCCCGCAGTTTCAGAGAGTTCTGCTTCATGGCTTCCATATCTGCCTTTTGTTCCTCTACCTCGCGCACCAGCTTGTTGCAAACCTCCTCAGTGAGTTCACGTGTCTTCCTCTCATTGTCATACTCTTGTAACAGGTTATTTGCCGCCATTTTGACGTCCTTCAACTCATCAACAAGCTTCAAGTTGATCGTCTCTAGTTGCCTTCGATTCTTCTTCTCATGTTCGAGGTCTGCCTTCATATCTTCAAGAATGGCTTGAACCTTCTTGTGCTCTCTCCTCCTCCAAGCTGCTTTCTCCTCCGTCAGTTTATTGAACAATTGGTCAAGTTGCTTCTTGGCTGAATGCCGCTCAGCTTCTAGCTCACTAACCCTGTCTCGTGCCTGCTGAAGCTCCATCTGTAGGATAGCAACATAACTTTCCCCTTGCTGTTTGTCAATGAGATTTAGTTGGCTGGCAATCACATAGGCACCATCTGATTCAACCCTTTACGCTCCCTGACTCCCACTTTGTTGCATTCTCCAAGCTGATGATAGGCAACACGGCTGAGGCAAGATGAAGTTGGGCCTAAACAATTAAATCCACTGGATTAACATACCGTAGAGCAAAAAATAACAGCAACTTACGTGCAAATAGTTTCTAGCAGTGTTCTAAATAACGGCTATTAAGGCCTTGCAAACGACCGTAAAACGGTAAAGATCCCTTGCCTGTTACGTTTATTATCATATGACATGGAACATTATGGTATACATAAGATGAATGCTAGCTTTCCTTTTCACTGCCACTTGAACTGTTCATTCATTCGATTATGATTCTTTAATTACGTTTACATCATATCATTTTTTTTCTTCATGTCGCCACTATGGACAATTGTTGATAGTCTAGTAGTTCCATTATATATGTATGAAAGAAGATGAACTACATGCTTAGTTTGATACTGCAAATACATGTATATATTTATCTGAATTTTAAATAGTAAAACCGTTTACAAGGCCATTTACCGTATAAACACTAAAATGTGAGGTGTGAACCGATATTTAGAACATTGGTTTCTATCTTTACCTTGTGAAGCTCTCCACTATGTCGCTCCAAGACAGAATTGGGGCTTGAAGTCACATTCTTCATACCATGTTGGTGACTAAGATGATCCTTCCTGAGAAGCTGGACTTGAAGATGTCTCGGTATATGCTGTCATAGTGTCATATAAGCAAATGCAACAAACAAGTGAATAGAGGACCAACAGATTGTCAACAAACAGAAAATAAACATAGTTCATTTTCATCTCCTCCCAGCAGCAAGATGTTATACAGCTAACAAATTCAGACAGCACCCTCAGATCTACTCATTGTTGATGTTATACATCCTATGATAACGTTCTGTAAAGACAACACAAAGCTTCCAAATATTACAGCTACATAAAGAATCACAGACGAATTCGTTGTGCCTACAATCACAGGCAATTCCACTGCTTTGGATCAGTCAGATTTTGTCACCAAATCTGACCAAGAATAATTTCACGAAACAGCATAGCATCCTCCAAAATCAGCCTGAGGCAAGCCACTGGTAGCCACACAAACTCTGCATTTGTCGATCCAGTACACACGCATTCATTGTTTGTGGCATCAAGGACATCTGTGTTGAAACTGACACCTTTAACCCGAGTAGAAACTTTCTCACAATCTAATTACTCCACAAAACCACCTGGTGAGGTAATAGTAACTCCGGTAAGCACCAGGAGACAAACCGATTACACCCACATCAAGAACCTGGCAAGGTACAGACGTACGCTTAATTGCACGGCGCACCGAAGATTCAATGCCAGTGCCGGGCCCCAGCGTAGGTGTTAGGAGTAGAGATCACATGAGCAAGGTTAGATCACAAGGAACGCGCCCATGGCCGGGCCAATAAATGCCACCCGCAACTATGGATAGAGAACACCGAATGCTACTAGTGGCAGCTCCCACATGGCGCCATAAATGGGGGATCTATGCTCCGATTTGGAAGCACCGTAGTACGCCGCAACGGCTAATAACTGCTGCCGCCACGAGCAAGAACGGATGGCGGTACGGTGGTACACGAGCTAGCGAGCTTTAACGCGGCCATCGGCGTCCTAGATTCCCCATCCAGTACGCCAAATTAGCGCCGAAATTAGCAAAATTCGAACAATAGAAGCTAAATCGAGCTAAAATTTAACATTTTTTCGATGGAAAAACGTATTGGGGGTAACATACCTCGAGGCCAACACGGGCAGTGGCTTCACGATCGGCGGCAGCGGTGGTGGCGGCGGGTGACTGCTCCGGCGGTCGTAGCCGCCACACCGCGGCCGCGAGCCGCCTCACGGAGGAAGCCGAAGCCGAAGCCGAAGCTCCCCGGGTCTTCTCCGCGTTGGCATTCTCCTCGCTCTCCCGGGCTGTCCATCGCAGCTGCGGAGTATCGGATCCACCGCGCCGGCCGCTGGCGGCGAAGGAGGAGTCAGGGGCGGGGGCGATGGGGGTTTTGAACAGGCGGCGGCGGCGGAGACGGCGGGGAGTACGGAGCGACAGTGGCGCGGAGGAGGCGGCGGAGCGCGGCATTGGGCGGTTAGGGTTCCGGCGGTGCCAGCATGGGGCGGAAGAGAGAGCCGTTGTAGGCGGCGGAGTGGGACTGAGGGAATGGTACGCGACAAGGGAGAGGGAGGGAGGGAATTAAGGAGCGCGAAGGAACTTGTAAGGAAGGGGGTAATTAATGAGAGGAGGTTTTATATAGACTCGTAAAAAAAAGAGCTTATTTCAACCTCGGTAAATTCGATGTGACCTCTAAGGGAAGGGTTCTCCTCAGGTCCCCGTGAGGCTGCAACTTAAACAATCATCAGTTCTTAGTGACGTCTGATCGAGCTAGTGAACGATTCAAATCATCTAACCGTGCTGGAAAAGAAGAAGATATGAGCCATCGCTTTTTAATCCAATAGTCCACGACACGTATAACTGCTTAAATTGCAGTCCTATAGAGACTACATTCGGCTCCATATGCCCTTGAAGCGTTGATCTATGGTTTATAAAATATGTAAAATGTATATGTAAAATGCCCGAATAACATAATAGATTTATTTTGGTACCGATTTTGATTCGTCGATACAACTTATTTCGGTGCCGACTTTGATTTGTGGAGCAGCCAATGGATAGATGACACGCTAGTGGAGTGAGGACATCGTGACAAGATGATGAAGGCATCGTCGGTCGTGGAAGGTCACCATTGGTACGGACGGCAATCCAGAACGGGGAGTGGTTGATATTAGCACTCAAACGACTGTTAAGACAACACTGAAAAACCGCTATGAAGGTGACGGTGGTGTGTTATATAGTTGGCTCGCATACATTAGGAGATAATGCATATATGGTGGGGTCTATAGGATGGATTTAGAGTGTGTTTGGTTGCTTGTATCAAGTGGTATCGTATGAGATGATTCAAGAAAAAAATTATTCATGTGTCTGGTTATTTGAATGGAATCATCCCGTTTTGGATGGTGAGATACAAATCTGAGGAATATTCTCTGTAGATGCTGAACCATTCCATTCACCTAAAACAATAGAACCAAATGATATAAAACCATCACATCTCATTCAACCCCATTCCACCAACCAAACACACCCTTAGTGTTCACAAAGTAAGTCAGTGGAATGCATTTCCCCCTTTTTATTTCCTCTTTTTTCAAAACATGCATTTTCTTTCTTAAGGGCCTGCTTGAGAGCTCTCGAAATTTTTCGCTTGTAATGGAAAAAGACCAGTAAGTTTCCGTTACCCAGAATTTCTAATGAAATCAACAAGCACCCTCTCAAAAGAAGAAGAAAATTAACATAACGCAGGGATTCCTTATCAATTTATTAGGGTTAGTGTGCCCATTTCATTATGCATCAAAATTCATATCAAAACCTCAAAATGCTCAATACCAATTTAAGAATGAATTGAGCAGCACAACAAACCAACAGTTGGTTCAGTTACTTATTGTGATAATCAAGAGAAATCAAGAACTGGTTCTCCTACATGATTAGGATGAATTGTGAGTCGATTTCTCTGTAAGATTGCAAAGATCCGGGACAGATTTGCTTCGTCCAAATTACAATTCAAGAACAAGAGCTCAGTGGGCTGACCACGTGGTCGTTCAACATGACCGAGCGCGTTTGACACCGGTCAGCGCGTGCTCTCGATTTCCATCCGGACTGATGGAAAAAATAAAAAAGTGGGTACACATACGTGTGCACGTTCAGTGGGACAGTGTGTTTTCGGACTCCCGAGACGCACACGCGTGTGTGCATGTATATGTAGTATGCGTGTGTTGTGTGCGTATAGAGTGTGTGTAGGATATGCGTGTATTGTGTATGTCCTTTACCTTAAAAAAATTACAATTCAAGTACAGCTAATAGCTAAAAGACAACAAGCAGGGTCACAAGGGCGAACGGAGCAGGGGTCAGGAGGCTAGAGTACACTTTATCTTTGACCACACTATAAGTACCCCTTAGCACCTCTTTCTCATCGTGGCGTCAACACACCATCGTTATGAAAACTAGCCAGAAGATTAGAATTTAAAGACTGATTTAACACACTCAAAATTTATATTTTAGACCCGTCACTGAGCCGAGAGAGAAACACAGATCGAACTCTGTGTGCTTACCGAGATCTTCCAGTTGGTGATGGGCCGCACCGGCGAGGCCAGCACCAGTGCTGGCGCCTTCTCATCCAATCTAGAATTGGTGCCGTTCCGGATCGTCCTCCCACCGTTACTGTAGCAGCACAAAAAACATTTTCAGGCTAAAAATGAGTGCAATTTATCCTCGCATGCTTTTGGTGTTCTTTTTGCATTTTAGAAAATCATGAAGTCACCTTTTTTTCCTTTTAAAGCAACTGCACGAAATGAATGTTAAAAACAAATCTAGCATCCGATAAAATGGGGAGGGTTAATTTTAATCAAATCTAGTTGAGTTCAGGAAACTTCCCAAACATTTTCATAATTTTTAGAGCTCGTTTGCTATATTAAAGAATTCTTCAAAGACCTCTCACCTTTTCTTTTCTCTCCCTAGCCTTGGGCCGAATTCAGCCGCATCCCAGCGCCGCCCCGGCCAATCTTCGCGTCGCTGCTCGCCGCCCTTGATTTGCTGTTTCACCTGTTCGCTATCCGTCGAGCGCGGCCATTGCTGTTCGCTGTGCCCGTCCACCATTTCCGACCGAGCTGCCCCTGGATTTGAACGTTTGGCGCAACTGTCGTCTCCACCTACCTCGTCTCTGTCACCGCAGCGCCTTCTAGTTTTGTCCCACCATTTGTCTGTTTGGGTGGAGAGCGAGAGAGAGCTCCTGAGTTCTCGCCGCGGCCGCCATCTTCTTGCCTTCTGTACTTAAGCCTTCCAACTGCGTAACTACCTTCCTAGCTTGCCACTCGTTTGAAAACCCAAGCCTCTCTTTGGTTCAGTGGGAACGAGAGTGTTGTTCTCCGCGTCGGGAAACTTGCTCCAAGCCGCCATTGCGCTGATGAGCTTTTTCTTGCTTGACATGTGCGTCATTTCCTTCCTTGAGCTTCGTTCGTACCTCCGCTGTGATTGCCTACGTAGTAGAAGTTGTGGGGAGCCATGTTGCCATCATCGTCTTCCTGATTAGTGAGTGGCCCCCACATCACCGCCATTCCAGTGAGGTTGGCATCACGCCATCCGTGTCATCTTGCGTCCCATGTTCTAATCATGATAACCCCTCACCCAAATTTGTTGTTCTCGTAGAATGATCTCGAGGCCGTGCCTTCTCTCTGTTTCCGACCATCACAGCATCACTGCCATTTATGCCGATCATCACCATTCTGATGAGTTCCTAAGCGATTCCTGAATGTGAGGTTACTCACCTGTTCTTGTAGCCCTTCCCCTCGCCAAGTTCCCTGCCGCCATGTGTCACCCTCCGTCAATGCTGCTCGCCACTGTCAAGCCACCTGGCGCCCCTCCAACGCAGCCAACCTCAACTTCATGTACACGGTAAGCTGCTGATGCTTGCACACCCTTTCTTTTGTCTCAGATGGGTTGTTTTTATTGTCGACGCCGTCGCCGCTCATGGTGACACTGTCGCCGCCGATTCGATGACCCTAGGTCCTTGTGCCACCACCCCTTATCATCACAACGCCACGTACGACCCAACTCTGCGCCTAGATTCCCACTTAACTCCCTCTTGCGCCGAGCCAGTCCCTAGCCCTGAGCACCTCTGCCGCTCAAGGCAGTCGCGTCGTCGCTTCCGTCCACCTCTCCGGCATCCGTCACCTCCAAGAACTTTGTTGTGACCTCCTCGTCCTGTTCCCAAGCTTCCCTGCTCCTCTCCGGCCCCCTTCCTCGCCGGCGAGCTCGCTCGATCTGGCTGCACCATGCTCGGCACAGTGAAGAGTACAATGGCGGGTTAATTAGAGATAATGGCGTCATTAGGAGCGTATTTAGTTTAGTTAATTCTGTTTAGATTAATGTGTTGTTGATGTGTGGGTCCAATCCTTTTTAACCGGTTTATAAATCCAGAAGATAGAAAGGCGTTTTCAGTTCTAGTAACATACGCTGTCTCCGTAGGATAGCACTTTCTCCCTTCTCTTTTTTCAAGATTTTCTAAATCGAATCAACTTCAAATACTTATAACTTTTGTATATGAACACCAAATTGAGTGAAACTAGTTTCTAAATTTTTCTAAAATCTTGAAATTCTTAATCTGAAAAATAGTTGAATTTGGTTTCTGTTTTGGACTCTTATTTGTGATATTCAGTGTTATATGTGTAGATACGATGTTCCGAAAGTCCCGCTGACGAGCCAGAGTAAGAACCTTCGTTCAATGAGGAAGGCAAGCACCATATTTGACTATGTTGATCCTATGTTTCACTGTTATGTATGTTGTTTCTCAAATATTTATACATGCATGTATTTTTGGTAAAATCTCTATATTGGTGTAGTTGGTAGTTATGCTACTTGTTGCATTGACCCACCATGATATTTTGCCATACTTGCTGCTGTCACCTTAGTAATTATCATCTGTTAGTAAATGGTGAATTTGGTAGATGTATAGAATAGTCGATGCTTAGCAATGCTTAGATATCGATACTAGTATGCACAGCTTAGAAAATTGTTAAGTTGTTAAAAAATGGGAGACACATGTATTGTATGTCGTTATTTTGATGTAACAATAAAAACTCAAAACTTGATTTAGACCCTGTTTGGTAGAGCTCCAGATTCTGGCTCCACCTCAAATCTGAATCTTGTAGGCTAAAATAAATAGAATTAAGTTTATATTTTTAGTCTAAAATTAAATAAAATGACCTACATAAATACTCTTAATATACCCACAGATCCAGCTTCACGGATCTGTGGAGCTACAAATACCCAGCTCCACCAGATCCATGAATTTGGTGGAGCTAGAGCCGTATCAAACAGGCCCTTAGTCTTGGGTGGATTTATGTCGAGATCGGTGCTTATGCATGAGATGCGGGCATGTGGTAGTGTCTTCGAGTTACCAAGGATCAAATCTATGATGTTGTTAGATCCAAGAATCAAAGTACGAATTACATGTATCTCTTGTAGAGAGGCCCTAGCATAATAAGTTGTCGGGGTTTAACAATAAACTACAGGTGGTAGATTGTAGATTTTGGGTTAGTTCATAGGGACCTTACTCGTGCAAGTAAGGTTTACCAAGACAACATATGAGTCTTAGGATGCTGGAGGGGTATTACATATCTTGAGGTACATAGCACGGTTTATTGATAGGACCGACAATGTAAAGGCTTCGTTATGAGCTCTTAAATAGGGTACCGATGGTATCGGGTGTTATGTTTTCATATGGTGGTATGTTTATGTCTTGTGGGCAAAGCTGTACAATCTCTGCAAAATATAAATCTATTTGAATTGGCATAGCCCCAGTTATGGATGACACCTCAGTAGTTTTATGTTTGCAAAATGGTTCGGGGAAATGAGTGTATGGAAAATCCATACAAATCTTGGTTGGAAAAGGGTCTTTTAGGGCAGCAAGCTTCATGTTTAGTTGTGCTATTTATGCCTTGATATTATCTGTTTACAAATGTCAAATGCTCTTACAAATCACAGTATATTATTCGATATTGTAAACGAAAGCTCGCTCTATGAAAAAATGGAAAATTTGGTAGGATCGCCATCTCTTTTGACATAACCTTGCATGCTACATAACCTTTGTTTAAAAGTCTTGCAGAGTATGATTTCGTACCCACAATTGCTTGTTGAACATCTTTGGAAGAAGACATGACGTACGGTTATTTTCACGTTGTAGGTTTCGATGATGATGACATCGATCGCTAAGGTTTAACCCCAGTCAGATTCTTATGGTTGGGCTAAGGTATGCTCGCTGGTCTTGGTGTCCTTTGGTTGCCTTTTTATCTTCATTTCTGTTGTTAACTCTTGTCATGTGAGTTATTTTACGGTCGCGCCCTTTATTTGTAAAAGCTTATCTTGTAGACCTATGTTTCGATATTATTTATATGTGCTACTCTGTCATTATCTCTCAAGTATGGATGCGATATGTCAATGTTGGATGTATGTACTAGCAATTGATCATAGGACTAGCACGGTACACACATAGGGATCGGAATCACATTCCAGGTCCTGACAGTCGCTAATGGGTGCACCACCATCGCCAAGGTTCCTGATGAGCTCGTCGCCATCGCCTAGGGTTGGCGAGCTTGCTTGCCACCGCCGTCATTGACAGTGAGCTAGCCGCTGCTACCACAGATGAGTTTGTGCTCGCGTCTTGGGTTCCTTGCCTCCTAAGGAGATATTTTTTACCTACATGTAAAGGCCCAAACCATCTATAATATTATTGGGTTACCGACCTACCCAAATAGTCTGTTGTAGCTCAGCTTGAAAAAAATTATATTGGTAACTTAGGGCCTGCTTGAAAGCCTGATTTTAGGCAAAATCGGGCTTCCAAACACGTCCTAAGTGTCATAAATTCCCTGTTTGGAATGGTTTCATGATGCTTTTATAAATTTTCTAAACAACTTTCTACAAGCATATGACAACTTTAAGCTGAATTACGTGTGAACTTTTACCCTTTATCCAGCTAGTCATTTGGTGGATGTTGGTTTAATCACTTCACTTTCTCCCTCCCTGTGGGTTTCTCTCAAACCAATATTTCAAGCAAGCATCGCGTGTGACTCTGGACTGAATACTGAATTCCATCTCTGGAAGCAATTTTTGAGTTATTCTTCTCACGCATAGAAGCATTTTTTATTGTTCAAATTTGCTGTCAGTTTATTTATTTATTTATTGCTGTCAGTTTAATGAACTTATAGTGTTCTCACCCTTACAGTCACGATTAGGTGCCTGTCGTGTGGTTAATTTGGTGATTAGTTGTTTGACACTGAAGCTAATGGGTATCATACATCCACGTTGCTTGATTAGATTATAGCTAGTCTAGGGCACTTGACTCCCTGGGTATTTTGGTCCTTAGACTGGACCAGTTTGTACTTGTCCCAATTATTGCGAAGGCATCCCAACTGTTTACCTACGGAAATTTTTAGCATTCAGAGGTACCAAAAATATACACGATCAGGTATTAAGAGGTATAAAAAATTTAAAGAATGAAGATACTAAGAGATACAAGAGTTTGATGTTAACTTTCAAGGGTTAAAACTCTAGTTCTTATATTTTCCCTACGAAACATGTTTAGTGTTTATAAGATTGTTCTTTGATGTATTAGTATGTTTTGCATCAAGGAACCTGCTACCCACACTACATGGAGTAATCATACCCTCTACTAATCCTGGAAGGAGCCTCTCCTTGCTTTGAGGCGTTGGGTGAGCCGGCTCGGCTTGCGGCTCGAGCTGAGCTGGCCGAAAAAATTACATTCGGGTCTTTTTACGAAAAAAATTTACATATAGGTCATTTTCTCAAAAAAATACGATTAGGTCTTTTTTTCGAAAAAAGAATATATATTACGTCTAGGTCCTTTATGCGTTTTAAAGGCTTGCGCTCGGGTCTTTTTACCAAAAAAAAAAGGAATTATGATTAGGTCCTTTTCGTAAACAAAAACATTCAGGTCCTTTTTTTTGAAAAAATATACATTGCATTTAGGTTGTTGTTGCGTTTTTCTAGCATTACGTTTAAGCCCTTTTGCGGAAAACACAAAATCTTTTTTAGGTATTTTTCGCGCGTTTTCTCGATTTACTCGTGTGTGGAGCGTCGATCGCGCGTTTTCTCGATTTGTTCGCGTGGAGAGCGGAGCCCGCGGCGTATAAGTTTCTAGCACCTCTATTAAACTTGGGAGTTTTGAACGCCTCTGGTTGATTTGAGCCGATGGAGAGCCGGCTTGGCTCGCGGCTCAAGCCGAGCCGGGAAAAAAATTGCGTTTGGGTCCTTTTTTGGCAAAAATATTACGTTTAGGTCTTTTTTCGGAAACAAAAATTACGTTAGGTCCTTTTTCGAGAAAAAGATCAGTATTATGTTTACGTTCTTTTTGCCTTTTTAAGCCTTACGCTTGGGTCCAAAAAAATACGTTTAGGTCCTTTTTCGGAAAAAAAACGTTTAGATCCTTTTTCGGGAAAAGATCAGATATTACGTTTACGTCCTTTTTGCCTTTTTAAACCTTACGCTCAGGTCCTTTTTCGAAAATAGAAATTACGTTTATTCCTTTTACGTGAAAAAATAACCATTTTTTAGTGGGGAGCTGCGGTCACATATTATTTTTTAGTCGATTTGCATTTTTTTGGTGGTAGTGGTTTTTTGCGAAAAGACCCTCCAAACTTCTTTGATTTTTTCCTCTACAGTTTTTTCCTTCTACGAGAAAATCGTCTTTGTGCAGCGTCACACGTCTGCAAGGCGCGGCGTGCGCCTTGCAAACATACCTAGTTTTACCTACACAAGTATCTGTCTGGGAAGGATCCTTTCGCCTGCAAACAATCTGTTGGCAAAGGATTTTGGGGCAGATTTCAATCGCACGCGGTAATCAGAGTCGGGAAATTGTTTTCCGACAGATAAAATCTTAATTTGCTGTCTGCCTTGGGCCGGCGAACGTGGGTCTGTCTTCCATAGCCGACGAGCGCAAAGGCATATTCTATAGTAAAAAGATTAAATTTGTAATTTTATTTGGAGAAGGATTAGATCAACATCAACAGAGGCACAGTGCTAAAAAAAGGTGATCGTTCGAAACACCGAATCAACTCTGCAAGCAACGAGCAAATTAAATACCCAAGCCAACCTATCGGACGCCTTCACCACGAAACGCACACGCGCTCGATCACCTCCAGAATCTTTTGTTCCGAGCCCCCTCCTTTCCACACGTCCGCTTGCTTGGCCGCTTTGGTATTCGTGCGTGCCGCCATGGGTGACGCGGCGGCGTATCTGGCGGGGGACGGGTGGGCGGCGGAGGCGGTGTCCGCTGCGAGGGTGGAGGCGTGCTTCGTGGCGATGATGGCGGCGGCGGCGGCGGCGGCGCGGGCGGTGGTGTTGCTGGCGCTGCGTCCGGCAGAGCAACCTCTACGGCCACGTTACCGGCGCATCTTGGTACGTACGAACTAGCACCACGCGACCACGCTCATCTTGGTATGCATGTGTTTCTTCTTCTTTGCTTCTGTTCCTGTTCAATTGGTGATCGCTTCTGGTTACTACTTTTTTTGGTTTCTTTTGGCCGTGTGTCTATACGTGTTTTTCTGGTTAAACTAGCCGAATTATTGGTGCAATAGCTTGACAAGATGCTATGTAGTAGATATATTTATATTTGGAAGTCGAGCAAATCTACTCTTTTTAAAGGGCAAAGACTGCATGTGGTCCTACAGTTATATATTTGTCAAAAGATATTTACAAGACCCAAGCCAGGAAAAAAACAAAAAAGCAAAATAACAAGACAAACACAAAGATTAGTCGTGTTCCAAAGTCAAAGCCACTCACTGATAGCACCCCGAAAGCTTCATCCCCTCTAGCCTGAAGAAGATTCAAATAAAAACAAATCATATAAGAAATTACGGTCAAAGACAAACTCCTGGAGTTGAAGATCTTATCATTTCGGTGCAGCCAAATATACTAACACACAAGCAAGAAGAGCTCATTGTAGAAAGGCCGCGTAGCAGAATTGACTCGAGAGAAAGCATCATCGGGATCATCAGGATGAAAAGAATCGGGATTTGCATAGCAGAATCCGAATTAAAGGCCAATCTTGTGACATCATCGGGATGAAAAGATTGAGATTCGACCAAACCTCCTCGTCCGTCAGACATTGTATGAAAAGGTGAAGTAAGGTTTCGTTGACATCCGAGTCACAGAGAACAAGCCAGTCTCCCATACCAAATACCTTTGCAGCGATGGAGACTTTGAGAATTAAGCCGATCAAGCAAGGTTAACCAGAGGAAGAGATTACGCTTGACTTTTACTCTTCCAAACAAGGTGGTAACCAGAATCGGCTAGGTGAGAATTTGTTGGGCTGCCACAAATAACTCCAACTGTCAGACATACCCTCGATCAGGTGAAAGTCTTCAAGGATCTCGGTGAAGCTCTCCATTTGTGCCACTCCAGCCTCACCTAGAGGAGGCTTCTGACTGCAGCAAGCAATGAATGGAGCAAATTTACTCTTGAAAATATTACACAACTCGAAGGACTATGATTTAAAATATTATTGTATTTATTTTACCACAAGATACAATACCTATGACCGATTAATTTACACCACTATTACAATCTAAATAATGAGCGTATATCTTTCACGTTTTCTCTCAATGAATGAGAGATTTGTATGACTTCTTTTTCATATTTACAGTTACTGTAGAAATTTCTAGCCCTCAAAGCAAAGGAGGCGGAACTAAGCGAATACTCTCTCTATTTTTCAATATATAAGTCCAACTTCACCGTACATGTAGAACAAGAATGACATAAATCTAAGAAAAAATTAATATTATTGAACCATACGTACTCCTATTAAATGACATATGACAATTATTCATCCACTATTCTAATATTAAAGAAGGGACATAGAGTGGAAATAATGCAATAACTATGTAATTGATTTCCTTTATAAACTTATATTAGGGGGCGACGCTGTCCAAATAAACAGAAAATATTACGGGATGAAGAGAAGTGAGTACGTGACACCACAATTACAGTCAACCAGACGCTTGTTAGAGAAAATCAAACTTGCCTACTTAATTAACCTAACTTCAGTGTGGCGAAATTTGGCCATTCTGTTTCAAGCATTGCTTCCCATCAATACACGTATACATGTTTGCTGTTTTCTGTTCCCGTGTCCAGGTTGACAATTTCTTCCCATCAACACACTTGCACCATGAAGAGTTGGTCGTATAAACTTTTTAACATCTTTTTCTTTCATTTTTTTTATACTGGCAGATGTGGATATTAGGGAAACCTATCAAGTTTGAAGGTTTGGATCATCTGAACACGAGAGGTATCTTCATATGCAACCATGCATCACCACTGGACATTTTCCTTGTCATGTGGTTGGCTCCAACTGGAACTGTTGGAATAGCCAAGAAAGAGGTCAGTAGTATGCTCCATTACCTACAAACATCTAGCATTTCAGCTCAATATACAGTATATGTACAGTAATGGTTGAGTCAAATTTGTTTTGTTCCAGATCATATGGTGCCTCGATTTGGTCAACCATATGTGCTAGCGAACCATCTTCGTATCGACTAGTCACTACTACAGAATCAATTATCCTTGCCGCCATATCACTGCCGGTTCATCAAAAACCGGTAGTAATAATATTATCATTGCCGGTTCGAATGTAAAACCGGCAGTAATGGCTTTTCTCTGATGAACCGGCAGTGATAAATCCCTTATCACACGAACCGGCAGTAATACTATCACTGCCGGTTTTTAGAAAAACCGACAGTGCTGATATTTTTCAAAAAATCATAACTTTTTCATACGGAGTCGGATGGAGATAAAATTTATATGAAAATCGTAGCTCTCGACGAGATCTACAACCTTGTAGTTGACAAATTTTTCATTTGAAGTAATTTAAATATCCAAATAATGGTATCACTGCCGGTTGGCGATTCGTATTCCCAACCGGTAGTAATAATGCTAGTATGCAACCAACCATTTTTCGAAAAATCATAACTTTTTCATACGGAGTCGGATAGAGATAAAATTTATATAAAAATTGTAGATCTCGAAGAGATATACAACTTTGTAGTTGACAACTTTTTCATTTGACGTAGTTTAAATATCCAAATAATGGTATCACTGCCGGTTGGCGATTCGTATTCCCAACCGGCAGTAATAATGCTAGTATGCTACTAACCATTTTTCGAAAAATCATAACTTTTTCATACGGAGTCGGATGGAGATAAAATTTATATAAAAATTGTAGCTCTCGACTAGATCTACAACTTTGTAGTTGAAAACTTTTTCATTTGAAGTATTGTAAATATCCAAATAATGGTATCACTGCTGGTTAAAAACCGACAGTGCTGATATTTTTCAAAAAATCATAACTTTTTCATACGGATTCGGATGGAGATAAAATGTATATGAAAATTGTAGTTCTCGACGAGATCTACAACTTTGTAGTTGATAACTGTTTCATTTGAAGTAGTTTAAATATCCAAATAATGGTATCACTACCGGTTGGCGATTCGTATTCCCAACCGGCAGTAATAATGCTACTAACTATTTTTCGAAAAATCATAACTTTTTCATACGAAGTCGGATGGAGATAAAATTTATATGAAAATTGTAGCTCTCGATGAGATCTACAACTTTGTAGTTGACAATCTTTCCATTTGAATTCATCTAGATATCCAAATAATCACCAAAAGTTTCGGAGATAAAGGAACAAAAGGAAAATATATCCTATATTGGTTGAGAATGAGTGATAGGTGAGATGGTAAGGTGGACTCGTGTGAGGCAGCAAGTCCAACCCTGCTGTGCAATTGAGTCAATGAAAGAGGCATGGGACTATGGGTACCTAGTCAGTGGCACAGCTGGAGCAAGCTCAGTGCTGCCATGTACACTCACATTCTGAACTGTTTAATAGGCATGGGAATAGAATGATCATAATGCATTCAACTGTAATCTTGTTGGGACAATCTATTCATAGTTACTAGAAACACGGTTCGTATGAGTTGCAGACGAGATTCGGGTTTGTGGTATGCCTCTTATTTAATCAATTTCCACTACAAATACGAACTCTATACTCTAAATTGGTTCAAGTTCGATATATTCAGTTCGCGATTCGCAGGGTTTACAGCGAATCTGATAACTATGGATCCATCCTCGTCGATTCAACTGCTCAGGTTCTGATGTCGCACTATCCTATTTCAACAAGAGTTCTTGATACATCTGTCTGAATCTTCTCTGCCTCCGACGTGTGATTCTCAGGTAGCTTGTGTGGTAGTTCAGAACAACTTGTCACTGATCTTGTTTTCAGAGGGCACAAGGTCTAAAACTGGACGGCTGCTTCCTTTCAAGAAGGTAAGACTTCACCATTCTGAATCACACAACCGGATGAACCCTTCTGGAGACTAAAAGAAAAATTTGGCATATTCTGATCATGGTGTCCTCCATCCTTAACTGTCTGGTCTATTTGGAAAATGCTTTTCCAGCGTTTTGTACATACATCTTTGCAAACCAAGCTGCCCGTCATATCGATTGTTCTGACTGGCACACATCTGGCATGGAGGAAGAACAGCCTCAAGGTCAGCCCAGCACCGCTGACAGTAAAGATCCTTTTGCCAACAAAAAACCGACGACTGGCAAGAAGAGAAGATCGACGAGTATGTGGGATGGTGCACTCGTTGTACGTCGAAAACCTTTGCGACTCCCAGAAACCTTTGGAGCCTTTGGTTCCCGAAAGGAGGGGAGCTGCTACCAAGAAGAGTTTAGTAAAGTATGTCGGCATGAAACAAATTGCTATGCATTGTATAAATATATGTAGCAGAGGTTCCTATTGAGGATTATAGAAATAAAGGCTGTGTCAAAATATACATGATTAGAATGCTTCCACAATGATGCTGAATTGCTGACTGGAACGCTTAACGTGGAATAAAATGTGCCGACTATTTTTTGGTAACATTTTTTCAATTCATCTATTTTTTAGAAATGAAAATTTCAATTCATCGAATCTATCAATTGCAGGCTAACGTGCTGTTCAAAATGAGAAATTCGAAAGGAATTATGAGTTTATGACATGTCCATCCTGAAGAGAAGAAATAAAAACTATCAATGGAGTTAGGTAGAGAGGAATTGGAACTTCAGATAAGCAGATATAGTTAGGCAACAGAATGTTCAACCAGGTCTTATACATTGATAATCTGTTGTCATGACAGAAATGAAATCTATAATGATAACCGTCAATATGCTTGATAAACCATCGTGTCTTATCAAATTTGTTAAATACAGTAACTCATCAAATACCACAGAAGAGATGCTTGGTAGACCAGTATGCTTGCAGTCTTTGACTCTTTGGTGAATGACGGGAAAATAGAAGCATATTCACACCTGATCGATATTGTAGCGGCACCAATCTCCAACCAGGTTGAGTTATGCCTTATAGGAAATGTCATGAAAGTATAAAGAACTACAAAGAAAATTTTAGCATCAGCACAAAGTAATAAGGAAAGAGCAAAGCAAATTATACGCACCAGTCGATCAGAAGTACATAGAATACAAAAGATATCCATCAAAACATCATTACCAGTATGGACGATCGCAAAGATAAGCGATTTTACATGATAAGAATGGTTTATACAAGATATGTTGTCTTTTACATTCCACAAAATAATATTTTACTAGCTATTACATAAGATTTTACTATACTGAAACGAAGTGAACTATCAGAACAAAAATTTAGCTTCGTTTGTTGGCCCTGTAGTAAAATGTTACATGAACGATCGTAAACGTTACTTAATATATGGTAAAATCAAATGAGAACCGTTCGTAAAATGTTTCCCTCTGTTCAGTAGTAAAATCTTACACACATAAGTAATTTAGTGTTCATTTGGTAGTAAACCACCCTTATCGGGTAAATTCTGTAAAAATTATATGTAAAAGTTTTATGAAATTCTCAAAACATTACCATATGTAGGGAAGGTGAGCTTCTAAACCCTACAAAATTGAAAGACAAAACTCAATAGCGTTTGAAAGATATAAAATTGACAAGTACCGGATGAATAGTGCTAAACAACGACAAAATCATTATTCAACAGAATTTGTCTTTTTCATATCTTTCAAACAATATTGATTTTGGTCATCACATTTTATAATATTGTATAATATCACCTCTCCTATGTATGATAATTTTTTGAGAATTTTTGAAAACTTTATATGTGATTTTCATAGATTTTAGTTGTTCATTTGGCAATAAACCAGCCTTATTGTATAAACTTTGTAAAAATCACATGTAAACGTTACTTAATATATGGTAAAATCAAATGAGAACCGTTCGTAAAATGTTTCCCTCTGTTCAGTAGTAAAATCTTACACACATATGAAGGTATTAGCAAAAATATCAAAATTATGTACTCCCTCACAATTTTTTTCATGTGTTTCGTATTGAAGTATCTTATAATTAGTATATAAGTATATCTAAAGTGATAAATGGGTGTTCATTTCAAGTTCGTTTAGATGGTATTTCATATGCGAGAGTAACTACTACCGAGAGTAGAAATGTATTTTTTCAGTATATATGTATATATATGTGTATATATATGTATGTATATATAGCTCAAATATCTCTAACGGCGGGGAACTGCTGTCGGATGCAGGGAGGCCCTCATAACCGTCGAGGGCCCAGATCTCGTCGCAGTCGACCACGCCGTCCTTCTCGCACGTCATGTCATCCGTCCTCAGCGTCCACGTGGTGATGGTAAAGGCGCGGTGGGAGCGTGCGCAGGCGGTGGCGCCCGAAGCGCAGTAGCAGGGAAAGACCTCGATGAAGCTCATCGCGCCGCCATCGTCGGTGGCGCACACGCTTCGGTATGAAGACTTGGCGTGTACATGCTCGTGAGAGCCCCAGTGGAGGTCGGGCTCTACGGGCAGCGACTAAGGTTCGAAATCCCGACAAAATTTCAGAAATTTTGGTTAAGATTTTAGATTTTGGTCGGGACGAGATTCTAAATCCTAACCGAGTATTTTTGGAAAAATTCAATTTGCTATAGTAATTTCAGAAATTTCAGGGAGATTTTGGAAAATTTCACCGAAATGTTGGTTATTTTGATCGGATTTCAACTTTTTTTTACCGGATTTGGATCAATACCTCTTAAGAATGTTATCTTCTATGAAAGACCAGGGGCGCTTTGTGACATTTGAAAGGATCTTGACTACCTTAACAGCAATTGACTTTTCAGATAATAGGTTGGAAGGTACCATTCCTGAATCCATTGGAAGACTTGTTTCACTACGTGTCCTGAACATGTCGCACAATGCCTTCACGGGACAGATCCCAGACCAGCTTGGCGGCATGACCGATCTGGAGTCACTAGACCTGTCTTGCAACCGACTCTCAGGGGAGATTCCACAGGAGCTAACAAATCTCATGTTTCTTAGCACCCTGAACTTGTCCGACAATCATTTGGTGGGAAAGATACCACAATCACGTCAATTGTCTACATTTGACAATAGTTCATTCCAAGGGAATCCAGGACTCTGTGGACAACCACTTTCTACCCATTGTGGCGTTTCAGCTTATACTCCAAGTGAGGCACATGCAGACAAGTCCTCGAAGCATGTCGATGTTGTTTTGTTTCTCTTTGTCGGACTTGGCTTTGGCGTCGGATTTGCAGCGGCCATTCTGATGAAATGGGGTCGGCTCGGCAAATGGTTCGCTAAATCTGCAAGAACTTAGCGGAAGCATGCTTTTCTTGAATATCTGAGGTATTCAAGTGTAATATGCCTTGTACATTTCTGCAGCCGTTACTTCCCAACTGCTGTATGTATGGGTTAATCATTAGTATATCATTCGTGCAGTGCTTTAATTCATGTGTCAAGCCTTACCACCTTATCTATATTATACTAGTATACAGTTGTTTGGCCAAGATGGCTACATTTAACAAGTACTTGTTGGGTCAACATGCTCTTGAACATAAGCGTACTGGTGTAGTTTGTAGCATATTTGGTTATTTCAGACTTTCAGTTACTACTGGCAATCGCATTGCAGATTTGCCAGTACATTTGCGCAGCTGTGTAATGCCGGCGAGTGTAGAGACGGAGCGTGCCAGGCCAATCCTCTTTCTGATATATCCTATAGGTTTAAAGTTGTGTTAGACTAATGGCTTCCGTTGGTTGGGCGCTACTAATCTTTCTCCAACAACTCTCCACACTGGCCACCTCCAGTGGCCACGGTGATTCTAACCTCACAACAACCCTCAATCTATCAAACAACTAGCATTTTCTTTTATTTTCCTATCAACTAAGAGTAGCTTTTGTAACTTAAAATCTCTTTTGTAATCCAATCTTGATCAACAAAATTACGCATCGCCGATTATTGATCTTCATCGATTACGCCAAGTCTGATTTTCTCCGATCTTGTTACGCGTCGTCTTTTTCGAAATAATCTCCCTTTTATCATCTAATCAGCCATAATTGGTTGTTTAGATTTATCGTTACCCTTTGATTTGATTGGTTTCTTAGCCTTTTAGATATTTGCCGATTGTCGTATTAGATCAGCTTTGAACATATTTTTGTACCTATTTTGCTGATTGCAGGATCAAATTGACTAGCACACCATGAACCTTGCAGAACTCGACGTTCTCGTGTGTTTGGACCTATCAATCTTTCATCACATTTTTTAGCGCTAACACACTTTTGACACGTCAGGTGGGACACATTGTCTTCTTCGGGGAAATCAATTCCATCGTCCAATCTTAATGCTGAGGCTATAATCGTTCCAACATTGGACGATTTGACACCAGAACAACGTAAAGAGGTTGAAGATCGGAAAGCCGCACTCGAAGAGGTGATGTTGAGTTATTATCAGAAAACTCGCACACGGTGTCATGCAGAAAGCTACATTGCCGTCAATCAATACCCTCGGCGATGCAAGGATTACCAACACCTTGGTGAGTCAATACATGCCTGCACAAGCTGCATTCTCTGTTATGATTAATCAATCTGTGTACTATGTTTTGATAAACCAATCATCGGCTCTAGTTACAACTCTTAAGCCAATGATAACTAATATTGTAAAGATAATAGCTCAAAAGTTGGCATCAACTGAAAGCCCACTCAACCCAATGCAAACCTTGCCAAATTATTCTGTTTATTCGGTAGCACAAAACACCCAAAGCCCTATGACCGATCCTAAACCATCGGCTATGGCTCCGTTCCTTATTATGATGCCAACCCAACCTACTACCATACTACCGCGAGATCCTCGTACAAGTTATTAGGAAATTAACATGGCATAACATTAATTTAGTTCCAAAGATACGCAATAAGAACATGAAGATAAATATTGCGTCTACAATATGGTTACTAGCAGCCAGCAAATTGACAGAACATGCTAGTAAAGAAAACATGCCTACAAATGCTAGATAGCCCAAAAGATAAATAAATATAAACAAAACTATGATAGCAGCATGCATCCTCAACAGATCTAATCACAAAAAGAATCACTTGGACCAAGAACTGCCTAGTCCAGAACACTCACTAAGGGCTTGACGAAGAACGGGAAGCTGCGCAGAAGCGATGCGACGAACGAAGAAGATGAAGACGAGTAGTCGCGCGGTACTACGCTTCCCGAAAACCTAATCGCTGGTCTCCCGTGCAAGGTAACAAGTCACCGGCATCGGAACGGACACACTGCTCTCCCTCACGCTTTTTGCAAGACAAGCGAAGGGATCGGATGACCCGAAAGCAGCAAGAAATGGAGGAAGCGTTGGAGGGAACGAGATTAATTTCTGTCGCGTGTCTCTTCACGAACAGGGACGTCTTCCTTTAGAAACTACGAACTGAAAACTGCCTCGCGAAAAATCAACCGAACTGCCATGATTCCAGGAACTGCCCCCTAGAATCTCGCAACGTGGGCGAACGGACTAACCGCACGAAAACGTGCATCTCCCTGAGTCCGCAGCCACGCCGCGATCCGAGGTGTAAGGTGATGTGGCATAGCCGGTACACGTGGCAAAAAGGTTAAGTACACTTCGCACGTCTCAGTCACGGTCGCGCGTCGTCGTAAATCACAAGTCACGCGATAAACACGCGAAATTCGTAACGTTTGGCATCGAAAGCCTCGTTGTCTGCTCCTGTAGCTGCTCTGTCTGCACCACACATGCCCGACAGAATATTCACTCGTCGCTCCTCCCTCTCTTCTTGAAAGACCGAGATGGCGACCAAAAGGGAGGTGAATGGTCCCAAAATAAATTTTCCCACCTCTTGGACAAATACTAGCCAAAGACTCAGTACTGCTTGTAAAGCTAAGAACAGAGATTAGAAAAACACAAGCAGTGTTCAGAAAACAGCACGACTCGAAAAGCCAATCTGTGATCTTGGCTTGCTCGTGAGATTCTAATGATCAAGATAGACTTGAATGCCTTCTCACACGTCACAGCAAGCAAGATATCACAGGAGTAAACACCAAAACTCGATCAATTAAGAATTCATCATGAAGGGACAAAAGATCGGTTTCTTTGCATAACTTGAACCAAGGTTGCCTAGAGGATTTGGATATGTTCTGAGTGAAGATTCCTCCAATCAATCTCTCATCCCTGGCAACAAGAACCAGAAGCAAATCAAAACTAAAGAACTGCAAGTCACACGTTTACGCATTTCAAGAACACATAGATTTACAACTTGCAACAAGAATGCAAGGATTGCCTAAATGATTGAAAGCATCGAATCAAGAGAAGAGTTCATCAACCATGAATTTCAACAAAGATTCAATAGCATGTAGAAGGAGATGAGGCAAATCCAAATTACGTAAAGTAAATTGCAAGTAAGTAAATGCGGAATTTAGATAGTAGAATTTAAGCGCGTAATGTAAATGCTGATAGCATCTAGGCCTCCTCAATTTTATTATTGTGTTTTATTATAGTTTTGGTATTGATGACTAAGTTAATAATACTGAAAGCTTTGAAGAACATATGCTGGAATCAATGATGGAGCAAGTTGGACGAACAAGATTAAGGTGCTTAGTTTCTAGTTTATGGCTTGGGAGATGATTCAAGTCAAATAGCTAGGTTTGTTTTTTTTTCTCTTCTTTGGTTGTCTAAAGAGGGACTTTGCACAAGCTAGTGAATTGGATCATAAAGCAAAGATAACACTGGATTTCTCGAGGCAAAAGACACTTAAACTTTGACCTTGAATCATGTTTTTTAGTATACAACGGACCAAATTTCAGCTATCCACTTCTTTAGTCCGTTGCATACACAGCATATCTTCTCAAGTCAAAAAGATTCTTTGGTCCAACCTTAAAACTCTTCTGTGTCAAAATTCCCATCAGAATACCTGCTCATAGGACCAAATATTTTTCATATTCCTTCGTCCTTGATAAAAACCTCCTTGAAAGTCATCTGATAGCCAAGGGACTGCATATGTATGACGGACCAAATAATTTGGTCCGGCATACATGTAAGAGTCTCTTTTCTTTGACGGACCAAAATGTTCTCCGTTTCCCATCTACAGCGGACCAAATATTTTGGTCCGGCACTCATTCATTTTATAAGTCTTTGGCCGGACCATACTTTGAAGACCTATTTATTGAAACCTTAAATGGATATTCTTTATCATTCAAAAGGGTTTTACTTTGACAACGGACCAAACATTCTTGCTTAAAATTTTAGTCCATTGCTAAAGTAAATCGCTTGGATAAAACTTATCTCTGTTGAAAAAGGGTCTTTGGCTACTAATCTTTAAGTCTCCATGTATGACGGACCAAAATATTTGGTCCGACATACATGTGTCTCTATGCCAGATCAAACTCTTTGAAAAGCCCATGAACAACGGACCAAATTTTTTGTCCGGCGTACATGTATCTTTCTTGGTTGTGTGGCGAACCAAACTCTATGTAAAGCCTATGTACTACGGACCAAATTTTTGGTCCGTCATTAATATTCAAATTTGGTCCGTCGTACACATGTCTAGTATCGCTAGGCACTGTTACTTAGTCCGTTGTACGTGTACTTTTCTGATATTTCTGACACCTGACACGTCCAACGGCTACTGTAGCAGGTGTAACGGCTATATTAATTCCAAATGGCTATATAAGCATTTCCTGAGCCATCTACCAGTAGACAGATGAATTCCTTTACATTTTAGCATTGAAAATAGCTCTCATTCTCAAAAGGAGTCTGTGCTTCACCTTCAAACCAAAATTCTCAATCATCTTGAAGTGTTTTAGCTCTAAGCCAAAGTCTAGCTGTGTGAGTTGCGAAGTGAACCAAGAGATAGAACTTGTGCAAAGTTTATTACTCTTGGGTCTTAGTGATCCTAGACAGCTTGGAGAAAGTGAACAATGCGATATGTCCAAAGGTGATTGTGGAAGGACACTGTGATTGTGAGAAGTTTGGAACTCACCTCACTGGAGTAGTGAAAGAGTTACCTGAGTGATCACCGGAGCTACTGCGACTAGTTTTGGAGAAGCAATACTTCGAAAGAAGTGCTTCAACGTGGATTACGAGTGCGGCTCTGAACCACGGGATAAATCTCTGTCTCTTTTGTGCTCTATTTCTCTTTATTGCTTTCGTTGTTATCTTCATTAGTTTTTACTTCTGTTCTGTGCTATTCTCTCATAAAGAACTGTGAATTGTCTTTAAGAAGTTAAAACTTGCAAAAATTGTCTATTCACCCCCCTCTAGGCCAACTAGATCCTTCAAATGCGTAAAAGAAATGAAACAAGAACATAAATGAAGAACATTTCATTTCTGAAAGGAAGGTTTACAAAGCCTCACAACAAAGTAGGCAAAACTCAAATGAGCAGCAAAAATCTCAGAACCTTCAAAGAGGGGAGGCTGCCCCTACCCCTCTATTTATAGTGACCTGGGATCAATTCCCACCCTTGGATGTCTTGCTTCAATCCTAAGCCAACTTCCAAGAGTCAGGATTTGATCCTTACACTGTCACTCTCAACAACTCTCAATTACACTCAGATACTTTTTAGTACACCTGAAAGCAAGCTACAATTTATCCACTACTTTATCTTCCAGAACTGCAACTCTACAGCTCTCCTTGATCCAAGTAGTGATAAGCTAGCTTCTCTACTGATCTCTTGTCTCTTGGAACTGCACCGGCTTCATCTCCAGCCATCTTCCGACGAATTTCTGGCCAACTTGAACCTCCGGCCATCCCATGCCTAGTTCCAGACCCCCTTCGCCTCACCATGACCACCAAATGAAGTCCTACATCCACAAAGACAAGAAGACCCTTCTTAGTTCCACCATGAACCCAGCATATCAATTTTATCATGAATTTGGGTTAGTACAGACCAAAACGGACCAAAACAGCAGTATCCTGTTTTCAATATAGCAATAATATTTTCAATTTTTTATGATTTTTTATATTGCTCAGATGACAAACTTGTTAACATGAAAAAGTTGCGTTTCAAAATTTTCTACAACTTTCATGTAGAACACATAATTTTTTGAGCACGAGAAGACTTTCAAAAAGGCATATTACTGCACGCTGTCAAAATTGGTCCGTCATACACGTGAGATTCTCTGTTAACCTTCCCGATTTTATATGATTTTTTATGTTGCTAAAATGAAAAACTTGTCAACATTAAAAAGATGCGTCTTAAAATTCTCTACAACTTTCATGTATACCAAATAATTATTTGGGCACGGAAAGACCCTTAAAAAATGCTAACAAGAATCGATCCGGCGCAAATGAAAATTGGTCCGTTGCAAACGTGAAACTCACTGTTAACCTTCCCGATTTTCTATGATTTTTTGTGTTACTCAAATGAAAAACTTTTCAACATGAAAAAGATGCATCTTGAAATTCTATACAACTTTCATGTAGACCAAATAATTATTTGAGCACGAGAAAACTTTCAAAAATGCATATTACTGCACACAAGTAAAATTGGTCCGTCATACACATGAAAACTATCGTGATTTAGTCCGTCATATACATGAAAACCATCGCGATTTGGTCCGTCATACACATGAAAGTCCACTGCGATTTGGTCCAGCGTACACGTGAAGCTCACTGAAATTTGGTCCGGCGCAAATGCAACTTCTAACTTGAAATAAAATTAAAATCCAAACTCAAATCTAAACTATCCTACATCACATAAAGTCAAATACTCATCATAAACATAGATGGACCTCGACATGATCCTTCACTTCTCCCTCTTCATGCACTGTAGCATACCACCGCCTCCTCCTCTTCCCTCTGTCTACATACTTACGACTCTTGCGAGCTTCGGCTTGGTTTAACCACGTACACTTTCGGTGAGCTCTAGTTCTATCCTGTCTTTGGTCTCTACCTCAACATTGGCCTTCAACGCCTAGCCGGGCTGTATTTATATCCAGCGAACTTGGTCATACCCCTCCTGCAGCTGCTACGTCAACCTTACCTCTAAGGACCTCCGGCACAATAGTGACGTGGACCATTGACGAGGCACTGGGTTGGTCCCATCCCTGTGAAATCCTTGCCCGCCGGCGTTGAGGCCGCCTTCTCCTTATCCGAGCTCGTATGTTCACCGAGGGGCACCTCTATCTTCGTTTTTGGTTCGTTGTTGCAGGCGTTTCCTCCGTTTGTTGTAGGACTTTTCTAATTTTGTTGCACAACATGTTTCAATTTGTTGCAGTCTGACCTTTCAGAAAGTTGTATTGAGCTGTGTTTTTTGCAATGGGTTATGTGATTTATTGCACCCAAGCAATTTATTTTATACTATTGGAGATAACTCAATTTCTCAACCTACCATATCTTTTGATTTTATCCAAATAGTTGTTAATCTAGTCTTCCACAACTAAGACTCTTTGGCTATATAAGTCAATCTCCTGTACTTGTAATCTTGAAACATTACAGCGAATTGTTTCCCGTGGTTTTTTCCCGCAAGGGTTTTTCCACGTTAAATTTGTCTTCAGTTATTTTACCGTGCATCGATCCGTAACAAGTGGTATCAGAGCTAGGATTCATCAGGCTGGTGCCTCGGGAGGAGGCGACACCCGCATGGCAAGCTCACAGCGGCCATCGCACGGCCGCATCCTCCTTGGCATCAGCATCGACTTCGGCAACCACGTCGTCCGCCTTCGTCGCCAGCACATCGACATTGACCCACGCCTCGGTGCTATCTTCTTCTGGCTACCGCTGCCCGCACCTTCTGCCGCCCATCACAGCCTCCATCGTGCCACTCTGGGCCGCAACCGCATCAGACCCCATCAGTCTTCTCACTGGATCCGCTCCCGACTGATTGATCTGTGCCATTGCCAGATCTGCTCCGATCTGCTGTCTCGCCTGTCTCTTGTTTCTCGACGTCGACCTCGCGGCCGCCATCCGTATCGCCACTTCCGAGCGGGCCCCCACGCCGCTCTGGGCCCACCGACCACCACACCTCTGGCCATCCGCACTCCACGCAAGCCTGCGAAGGCCGTGCCCGAGCCGGCCACCTTTGGCTTCCTCCACGGCCACGCGCGCCGCCGCCCTCCGGCTAGTGTGTCCACCATACCCGCAGCCCACCTCCTCTACGGTTTCCTGAGTTGGCTCCCTGGCGCCCTTCATGACGCACCACCTTGCGCGACCGCTCCACCCGACCGGCTCCGTATTGGACGCCCAGGGGCGCCAGAGCGAGCCACCAGCTCCAGCACGCCAAGGGGCCCTCCGGCCAGCCATCGCTCCCACGAGACCGGTCCAGGTGCACGCTCCAGCCGTGCGAAGGTCACCTCGGCCAGTGCGCCCTCCAAGTCGTCTGCATGACCACCCGCCTGTGCTTCGCCCAATTGAACAAGAGCGCTCATCTTGTTTGCTAGCGTGAAGAAGTGATCGCCCGTAAACAAATCAGGACGCTAATTGGTTTCCAAGCAATCGTGAGCAGTTTTTTGAGCTAGACTTCAATCAGATCTCATAAGTGGATTTAAGTCCGACTCCAACCCAAAGCTACTTCGGCTCCTGAGATCAGTGGCTTCGGCTTCTGTTGGCTCCTGTGATTCCAGAGCAGTTCGGCTCCAGCTTTTCAGCTTCACAGCTCCTGACAACTTCCGGCTTTATTCAGTTTCGTTGCAACTGCTTCGTTTTTGGGCTCAGCTTCTGTGTTTTTCTGGCTCATGTCTTCGGTTTCGGTTTAGCTGCACGGCTCCAACTCCAGTTTAGCATGAGAGTCATTCTTACACATGTGGGCGTGAGAAAGACTTGCATTTTACCTCGACGACTGTCCCAGTGCTATTAGTTAGCACTGAAGATTTATTCGATATTTTGTCGCCGATTTATTATTGGCGGTATTCATGCAGGATAATCATGGTATTTTCTTCGACGTTTTATCGTTGATTTATCATTGGAGATATATTCAATGTTTCATCGTCGGTTTGACGTTTCATCGCCGGCTTTAGAAAAAAAAATAATGTCAGTTGAGGAGACAACCGCATTTGTTGTTTCATCACCATTAATTGGAATTTGGTGTTTCATCATCATTATTTTGGTGTTTTATCCACCGTTTGGATACGTTGACCATTATGGAGGTTTTGGCAACGTTTATTTAGAATCTGATGACACCCTGATGGTAGCATTATACTCTTTGGAGTTTTTCTAGTGAAGGTTTTGCTCAATGTCAGTTTTAGATGAAGTATTGAAGTGCAAGGAGTTTGTTTCTGCGTGGATACTACAACGTTCTTTTTGTTGTCTTTGCTCGAAATGAGAGGCCTACTGCAATTTATACTTCATTGACAGCACAACAATTTTTCTTCATCTTGGCATTTTTGCAGGAGCAGTTTCAACCATATTATGGATTTTCAGTAGGTAGTTTGCTGAATTTTATATTCCAGATGGAGCATTCCAAAAGTCCATGCTATGAGTTCTTCACTAATTACCCAGCACCTCAGGTGATGTCTTAGCTTATGCCATTTAATGATTGAGTGTTTGATTCAGAAGGTCAGTTGCACAGACTCAGACTTTACTGGGGTTATGAATTGTTGAAGACCCATATTCTTCGTTTGTTTCATTATAGCTGTGTGTTTGGATTGACTGTTCCAGTCTTTCTCTTGACCTACTGGTGGTTTGCTCAATCTTGCTTCGTGGGAAGCGTATGGATAAGATTGTTCTAGTCTTTCATACCCTTTGTGGTTTTTGCACTACAAGTGTTTGGCTTGACTGTTCTAATCTTCCTCGTTCAGTAGTCCTTTGGACTTTTAACACACTTGTATTCTTCGTGCTTAATTACACTTCAGGGTTTTCCGGAAACAACTTCGTTATATATTTTGAGTTAAGGGGAGGTTTATTGGAGGTAACTCAATATCTCAATTTACCATATCTTTTGGTTTCTATCCAAATAGTTGTTAGTTCAGTTTTCCACAACTAGGACTTTTTGGCTATATAAGTCAACACCCTGCACTTGTAATTTTGAAGCATTATAGTGAATTTTTTCCCGTGGGTTTTTCCCGTAAGGGTTTTTTCACGTTAAATCTGCCTCCAGTTATTTTGCCGTGCATCGATCCCTAACATATACCATTTCTAATTTTGTTGCGCAAAGTGTTTTAGTTTTTTGTAGTCTGACATATCAAAAACGTTGTATTAATTGAGTTATTTTTATGGCAATGGGTTATGTGATTTGTTGCACTGACCAATTTATTTTGTTGCAATAGGAGATTATGTTTTGTTTCTTCGTTTATGCTGTTGTCGTAGCCGAACAGGATCTTTTTACATGCTCTAATAATTGTTGTGCTCATGGTGATTTTTTTGTTGCGCTATGGGACTTTCGATTAGATGAAATTGGCGTAACAATCCGTGGTGGAGGTTGATTTTTCGATTAGATGGATGATTTAGTGGTGAATACTTGATTTATTTTGGATTAAGATGAGCAATTTGGGTTGAGATCTAGAGAGTGGAGACTGGTTGGGTACTTGCCTGGGGTTGAAGATGACGCGCGAGCATGTGTTTTGCTGAAAAGGCAATCCTACAATTGTAGTAGTTGATGTGATGAGGATCGTAGGGCTGTCAAGGGCGTAGATTTATGGCCAATGACGGTACGCATCTACATCTGCAGACCACAGGTGTATCCGATTTACTAGTCCTTTTGAGTTACGTTTGATGCTTCTGCGTAAATAATAATTTGGTTTGCGTAATAGGGATTCTTGCCAAAACCCACCCACAAGCATGAAAAATTCTTTCGTTTTGAAATTAATTAATTAATTAATTTCGTTGGTCAGCGAAAGATCCGAAGTTACTGAAATTATTGGAATTTCGGTCAAACTGAATCTTGGACGAAATTTGGGCTAAATCATCGTCTGGAAACAGAGAAATCAAGGCGCAAAAAAGAGGGAAAATAGGGTGCACAGGAAACAGAGATATCGAGGTTAAGGATTACAATGCAGCGGCGCACAGGCACGCACAGAAGTTATGGCACTGACCAAACTCATAAACTCATTTAGACGACATTACGACAACAGCTAACAACAATTCAAGTACCACGATCAATAGGAAAAACAACAGAAAGTCCAACTCTCCAGATTACTGGTCCGGCTCTACCACGCCGGCTGTGCACGACCAAATCATCTATTACTGGTCCAGCTCAATGTGTTGTGACCTGATACAAAGAACATGATGCAGATTAGGCAGGATCTTATTTTCTCTAACAAAGAAATATATGCAGAAGTTCAGTGCCAAAGTGAGATCAGATGATTGTTGCACATGGATGCAGGATGCATGGTTCGTTGTCCAATCTGCGCTGAAACCAAACCAGGTTCTAGAAATGACTACAGCTGTGAAATCTCTATTTAATTATTTGTATGTAGTAACCCATTGTGTCCCATCAAATTGGTTGAATGCAGTAACTGTCAATGCCATAGAAGAGATGCTTGGTAGACCAGCATGCTCTCTGTCTCAGGTAAATGGGGAGGGGGAAATGAAATATTCACACCTGACATTGTAGCGGCAGAACCTCCAACTATGTAGTGTTGTGCTGGATAGGAACTGTCATGGAAGTAATTCCTTTGTGGCAATCGAGTTGGAAGAATCAACACCATAGCGCATGGATCCCATCTGTAAGGTTCAACAAAACTACATAAGAATGTATACACGTAAGAATTAATGGTAAATAAACATTGAAGGAGCAACAATATGTTGATGGCGAGTTATCAAAAAATAAAAAATAAAAAAAATTGATGGTGAAATAATAAATAACAAGAGAAGAAAAAAGATTTGAACAAGAGCATTGCAAAATCTGAAGCACATACTCAAGACAGTTGAGGATTGTTTTTTTCCCTCCCTTTTAACTATATCTCGAACTTCTTTATTCTTGCCTTAAACAAGAATCTAATACTCAATAAAACTCTAACCTTTTGAACTGTTGTGTGTTGTGCCTGGAGCAGCTCCCTAACCTCATCCAAATTGGGACATGTGTGAAACTGTGAAATGGTCCAGGTCAAAAACTTTCTGGAAGACATACATGTGACATCCTTTTGATGTTTCTAATATTTGCAGATTGCTTCTTTAACTCCTCACTGCAGTCCCAGACCCACAATTCTCTCAGGGCAGGTGGCAGGCCACTTTCTGGCAGTGACTTGATGCCTGGGCAGGACTTGATCTCTAACTTGCTGAGAGAGCTCAGATGATGCAGATCATCTGGAAGAGACTGGAGGTTCTTGCAGGACTCGATCACCATTTCTTCCAGAGAAGTTGGCAGGCGCTGTTCTTGTAGCGAAAAGATGCCTGGACAATAAAAGATCTCTAACTTCTTGAAGGAGGTGAGATAATTCAGCTTTGCAGGTAGAGACTGCAGACTCTCACAACCACTGATGTGCAGTTCTTCCAGGGAAGCTGGTAGGGCTAGTTCTTCCAGTGATTCGATGCTTTCGCATGATTTGATAGCTAGCTTCTTGAGGGAAGGAAGGAGATGCAGTGCCGCTGGTAAGGAGTGGAGTTTGTTATACGAGTTGAACTCCAGCTCCTGAAGTGAGCTAAGGAGTAGGAAAGCTTCATTTGGCTCATCCATTATTAAGTCGTCGTCTCCATCATCTTCATAAGACAGAAAGCCTAGCCGCTCAAGGGACCTGAGATATTTACAGCTGCAGCTTGTTAGTAGGGAGAGATCATCTGTCCAGATTCTTTCCAGTTGTGGGCATAAGTCGTGATCTGCCCTCTCCAGCTCTTGCATTGCGCGACTCCAAGCACACCAAAAGCCAGGGCTGCTGTAAATTCCAAGAGACCTTAGGCGGATGCATGTCTGCAAGCCTTGTACAGAAGACAATGCTCCACAGCAATGGATTCTTATCTCTTCCAGTGCCGTGCATGAGCGCAGATCAAGAGATTCTAGATCTGAGCTCTCGGTTATGCCCAGGTCCTTCAAAGAGGTGAGGCTTGAGAGAAAACAACTTGTGACTAACACCATCAAGCACCAGTTCGTGCAATGATGATGGAATGAGGATGCTTCTGCTCAAGCTTTGACCCTCTTCCTCCATCTCTTCAGGCATCAAGGAGGACAGGAGCTTGGGGCACTCTCCAATTCTTAACTCTTCAAGGGAGATGAGCCCTCTAAGTCCATTGCTTCCACAAGAGAGAACTACACAGTTTGTGATGCATAACTCTTTCAAATACATCAAGGAGCCAGGTATGATCATCAGCATGCACTCATCATCTGCTGCCCCTGGACAGTCTCTCAGCTCCAGGTAGGATAAGAATGGTAGAAGTGACAACACAAAGGCAAGCCAATTCCCTCTGATGCAGCATGACTCGATTGTGAGCTTCTCGAGAGTTAGCAACGAATGGTTGTTCCTGCAGCCTTGCTCTTCTTGCACTGCAGGCATTGAGAAGAGGTTGGGGCATTCCTCGAAGTTCAATTTCTTCAATAACTTAAGTTGCCGGAATGCCTCCTCCCAGGACAACCAAGTGAGGTTTGAACAGCTTATGAGAGAGAGTTCTGACAAGGCTCCTAAATTATGCAAGGGCAACACTTCATTTGGAGTTCTCAATTTGTTAGTTCCATCCAGGACCAGTGTCTGATAATATGACAAGCTCTTAAACTGATAATATGACAAGCTCTTGTATAATGGTGACCCGACATTTACGATTGTCATTCTCAATACCCTGGGTCCAGGGGGGAGGGGAGGTAACGGCATCAGCAGGGGACAATCATGTATGATCAAACGGTGGAGAAGAGGAAACACAGGAATTGCAACATTTTGGGCTGAAGAGTAACATGAAAGTGGAAGCTCCCTTAGTTTTGGGCAACCTTTAATTTCAAGCACGAGCAGCTTAGAAGCTAGTAATGAGAGTTTGTCTCTAATGACCCATCTTTCTAGTTCTTCCATCTCCTCGATAACCAATTCCTCCAAGGAATGAGTTGACACCTCGGTTGTACCGCAAATTCTTGACAGATGTAGCTTCTTCAGAAACTTTAAAAGCGCAAAAGGCGGTAGAGTCATCAAAGGCTGGCAATCTTCTAAATAGATAGACTGCAAATGGATAAGTGGTGATGTCTCTCCTAACCATGTTGGAAGTGCAGCACTCCTGTACCCACTTATCTGGAGATGGTTCAGCTCCGGATGTGGTCGAAGCCCCTCAAGTACCTCTTTTTCGAGATTGGGATTATCAGACACCCTACTAGCATCCCAGCTCAAGCGCAAGCTTCTTAAATGTTCTCTGTCCAGAAGCCTGGCACTGTTTGCCTCTTCCTTGGTATCTAGGTTCTCGAGGCCAAAAATGCATAAGGAATCAAGCTCGGACAGATTCCCCAGCTGTGCAATCTGATAACCAGCATCGTTTCTGACATTGAACTGGCGCAGCTCTTGAAGGGATGCTAATTTACTAACCTCGGGTATCTCTGAATGATTTTCCTCATGACAAATGAAATGGCGCAGGTTGACGAGATTAGAGAAGCTTTTTGTCAAGTTAGAAAGATAGCAGTCTACTCCTACATTCAGGAATTGCAAGCGATAAAGTCTGCACAGTTCTTTAGGAAACTGCCGATCATATCTTTCAAACCAAGGATTGAGTTTGTCATACTCTTGTTTGGTTGCTCGTAGATAGCGAAGATGAATGCAGTGCCCAAATCCAGATAGAATGTCCCCATCATCTTCAATTCCTGATAGCCGTAATGTACGCAAATTGCGTATCACATCAGATGCAAAGTGAAAGCTTGTAACAAATGTAGAACCAAAAATGCCAAACAGCATTAAGGACGTGAGCTTCTTGGCTTGCAACAGATTCAATTGAGCCATATCTAACTCAAAGTCTGAATATTGAGATGTAGCAACTATAGATAAATGACGAATCGTAGGTGGCACTGGTTGGCACTGGGAACCATCCAGAGTAAAGCATTCTTTTAATGAAACAGCCTGAGCTAGGTCATGCATCAAGTCATGCATTACGTAGTGGATATCAGTTCTGTCTTTATCTACTTTCTCAAAGAAGCCTAAATTCACTAAATCATCTAAATATTCAGACCCAACTTCTTCAAGTCTTCTATTATCACTTGCACGATATATGAACCCTTGCGAAATCCATAGATAGACCAAGTCCTCTGCATAAAGCTGATAACTTTTGGGAAACAATGAACAATATGAGAAGCATTGTCGCAGATGGAAGGGCAGACAGTCGTAACTGAACTTCAGAATTGCTATTATACCTTCAGTACGTTGGTGTGATATCCATTCCTTGCTCTCCAAAATTCTTGTCCAGCGCTCAACATTTATATCTCTCCTCAGTAGGCCCCCTACACTTTTAGCTGCCAGTGGATAACCCTTTAGCCTATCAGCGATTTGCCTCCCAATATGGTGCAACTTCATGTGCCCCTTTTCTTTACCAAATGCATGTGCTCTGAAGCAGTCCCAGAAAGCTTCCTTCTCGAGGCCATCCAATGCGATTGAGTCCAATGAACCAAGAGCCTTTGCGACAGATTGGTTTCGAGTAGTCACTAAGATTACGTTACCTTTCCCTTGCTGGTTAGATCCCAATGGAGCCACAAGTCTGCACCACTCGCTGCCATCCTTGACATCCCACACATCATCTAGAACTAGCAGGACTCTGCTGCCCTTCAGTTCATCTTTAAGCGTCTCCTGAAGAAGAGCCAAATTTGCCCTGCCTCCCGGGTCCGTTCCAGTGATGCACTCTAACATCTGTCTGGTAAGTCTCGCAGCATCGAAATTCAGGGACACACATATCCAAATCTTCATATCAAAATATGTTTGAACTCTGGGATCACCGCACACGTATTGTGCCAATGCAGTCTTGCCAATGCCGCCATTACCGACAATAGGGAGAACTGAGAGGGTCTGGTTGCGGCAGGCATCACCTGTCAGCAAGTCTACGATTCGGTTCCTCTCATGGTCCCTCCCAAATATCTTAGTTTCTGTAAGATACGGTGTCGTCAAGGGCCTTTTGTTGTGGGTGCCTTGCATTGCTAATGCAATGCCATCCATCTCCTCCAGCTCGAGTGCCTTCTGTACGGCGTCAGCAAACTCACCCAAGGACCTACTGATCTCACAGATTTGAGGCAATATCTCATCCCTGCCAAGCTCAGCTCTTGGCACGGCACGGACAACATCCCCGAACGCAGGGATCAACGTGTCGCTGCTGCTTGGCTCGGCCACACCTGCAGGAACAGCATGGCTAGAAGCATCGCAATTATCACTGCTAGCGCCAATACTTCCATTGGTCTCCTCATCACTCATACAGCAGTCAATCCCATCAGGCATCTCCTCACCAGCTGCGTCGAGCTCCGCTCGCATTCGAAGGTAGTCGATCTCATCGAGCACCTCCTCGGCATCAGACATCAGATGCTGCAGTTCCGGCAACGACTGCACCAGGGCCTCATTCTTGATTTCAATCTCCCGGGCAGCACCCAGCACTAAGCTGGCGTTGCTCAGCTTGTCCTGAAGGGAAGCAACACCGTCATCGAGGCTAACAAAGGATGCAAACACCCGCAGCGAGTCACTACTGGATGCAACGGAGGAGGGTACCAGGGCCATCTCCAAATTAAGAACTGCCAAGGACAAGAGAGAAGGAGTGAGGGACAAGAGGAAAGAGAAGGATAAGCGAGATGCACAGTCAATGCAAAGAGCTCTAGTGATCGTCGTCTGCCTCGAGAAATCCGCAATTCATAGATGCAGGAGAACAAAATAGCACGTCTTGATGGAGAAAAAAACCAGAAAAATACAAATTGTCCGCTGGGAAGAGTTGACTGAGAACTCGGCAGAACGGGCGTGAATGCTGCATAGAGACAGGCTCCATTTCAACTCTCTGAACCCATTGCCTTTAGTTGACCTTTTAATTAGCAACTAGGAAGAAAAGAAAGAAAAGAAAAGGAACAGGTAATCCAATCCAACTGCTGTTCTCTGCTCCTGCGCGCGCAGCGGTTTACCAACGAACAAGAAAACCAACTATAAGACGCATAAGAAAAGCCAGAGACTATGAACAACTCTTTGTCCTAACGAACAACAAACCAAATAAGAACGTCGCGTAGGAGCACGTCTCGAGCAGCGCAGGGCGGTGCCAAGAAAACGCGCGGTGCGGGAGGTGAAGAGAGGACAAGCAAGAAGGCAGAATTCACCTGGAAAAAGCGCGACGAAGAACCGAATTCGCGGCGCGCCTTGGACGCGGTATGGCCTCTGTAGTGGTTGGTTAATTCCAAAGAAAATATCCCAGCACTACGAATGATTGCGAAGAATTTGGGAATCTGGAAGCTAAGAAAGAAAGAGGAAGGGTTTTGATAAACATCACCCGGATGTTTTCTTAGCAAAGAAACATCCAAATTTTGGAGCGTTGGATCTGCGATGAGATCCGTAAGACGTAAAGGGAGGTGGAATTGTATTTTGATGGATAACTTGATACTTTGATCTAAAGGTCTAAAATTTGGATGTTTGTAAGAAACAAAACATCCGGATGAAGACTAGACACTCTCTTGAAAAGAGAAGCAAGAACAGAGAAGATAGATTCAACTATTCATTTCCTCCCTTAAATACATGAGAGATGCTTTCATGCTTTTTTTTTTTGGACAATTGCACAAACATTAAAGCATGAATGAATAGTATATAGTGATTATTACCCTTTCGCTTGCTTTAAGATTTGTGCAACTTGTATTAGAAGGGAATGCATTGAAGACCGCTCTAAATATATAGGCACAATATAAATCAATAATTATTTTTAAATAATATATTTTCAAATGTCGATAAAAACTGTTTAGTCGCGGTTTGCATTGATCGACATATTATTTTTTATCGTGAATTCATTTGATAGACAAGGCTGAGACTTCTATCGCCATTTAAATTGACGATATAGGTGTATTTTTGTAAAATTTTGATTCGCATATTGTTTTTGAAAATATATTATTTTAAATTTTTCATAAATTAACATCACTCACTACTCACCTACACATGGAATGTACGTGATATAACTCGCTCTATATCCCCCCACTTCAACAGCAACTTGATTTTTACGTGCAATCCTCCTGTAGCCTCATGTGTCCCCCTTATGTGTACTCTTCAGACTCTCTTAAACTTCTCCAGGCTAGGGACACAACAATACCCATCCTCCAAATTTAGTTTGGGGAACCCTTCAAATTTAGCTTGTCTCCAAACTGATGCTTTAAGATATCTCTTAGTAACCACATTATAGTCCTCTCAGGTAGCCATCTCCTCATGCAAACCTATCCATTTGATGTGGATTTGTACGATAGCATTGTTTCCTTTCTTCACCAACCTCCTTTGAAGAATGGTTGCAAGCCAAATTTCATTCTCTTGCCATTCCTGCATGGGTGGCAGCTTATAAAACACCGGGGTGTAGTTAGGAAGAAAAAAGGTTTGAGCTGCTACACATGAAACACTAGGTGGATTTGGCTTCCTTTTGGTAGGTCCAACAGATATGCTACAGCCCCAATCTTCTCCATTATGCGGTAAGGATCAAAATACTTGAAAGCAAGCTTAGGAAAGGGTCTATTTATCACAGATGACTAAGCATAAGGCTGTAATTTCAACAATACTTGTTCCCCAACTGTAAAATTCGCTCTGTCCTGTCAACATTTTCGATACTTCCTGATGCTATTTTTTTAACAGTAGTGGTAGGGAGACCTCTACAACATATATACATATACACACACATGTATACATACATATAACTCGTCACCCAGTTTAGGATTATAATTTTACCTTCCTGATGCTAAATTGATACCATGTCAGGTAAGGTGCCTAAATTTGACTCATGCCCATAAAGCACTCTGAATGGAGAATAACCAAGGGAAGCATGGTAGCAGGAACTGTACCAGAACTCAGCTAAAGCCAACCAACAACGCTACTTAGTTGGAGTAGCTTGAACTGCACATCTCAAGAACATCTCCAAAATTGATTTATTCTCTCACTTTGGCCGGTTTGAGGATGGTAAGCTGTGCTTAATCAGAGCTTAATGTCTAACATTTTGAACAATTCTTGCAAAAAATGACTAGTGAATATCTTTTCATGGACAGATACTATTGAGCATGCATACCATGTATTTTATCCACATGATCCATGAAAGCTTTAGCCACTCGTGATGCTAAAAAGGGATGCTTGAGAGGAATGAAGCGTGCATATTTGGTGAAGCATCAACCACCACTAGTATGACATCAAATAGTTCAGACTTTGGCAAACCTTCAATAAAATCCATAGTCAAATCTTTCAAAGCACCTTCTGGTATCAACAATGGTTGTAATTTTTTAGCAGGTTTAGAGTGCTCATGTTTTGCCTATTGACAAATGTTACGCTGTCGAAGCACATCATCTACTTGTTGTTTCAACCCTTTCCAATGGAACAACCTCTTGATCCTTTGATATGTAATTAGCATACTTGAGTATCCTCCCAAGTGACTTGCATGAAAGGCCATAATTAGCTTGGTTTGTAGAGCCGAGTTAGAACCTGTCCACACTCAGTTTCCCTTCTATATAAACCCTAAAGATAATGTATATCCTTTGTCATCTAGGATTTTCACTGCTAATCTTTGTAGCTTCTCTTGAGCTATGGGATCCATATCATAGGAATGTAACACCTCAAGCAACCACACAGGTTGACAGACTGACAAAACATAATTCTCCTTATAATGTTCTACTCGAGAGAGAGAATCATGTACCTTATTTTCACAACCCTTTTATATTGAAATTTATATCTGTAGCTCTATAAGCTTTGTCATTGCTTTCCTCCGCAGATCGATTCCACTTCTATTGCTCAAGGTGGCATAAACTTTGATGGTCTGCTTTGATGACAAAGGGCCTTCCTATAGGTAAGCTCTCCAATGATCCATTGCTAAAATTACCGCGTAAAACTCCTCCTTATATATAGACAATTATCGATTTTTGACTACCAAAGCCTTGCTCGGATAAGCTATGGGATGTCCCAGTAGTACTAACACAACACCTATTCCACTCCCACATGCATCCATTTCAATACCAAATGGCAGGATGAAATTAGGCAAGGCTAGAACAAAAGTGTAACTTGTTTCCTTCTTTAGCTTTAGGAAAGCCTCAGTAGTAGCAGTAGCATTCTAAGAAAATCCTTTCTTCTTCAAAAGATTAGTTAATGGCTTTGCTAAGATGCCATAATTTTGGCTAAAACGTTGGTAATACCCAGTTAAGCCTTGGAATCCTCTCACTCAAAGGATCAAGTAGGTCGAGTCCATTGTAACATAGCTTTTGTCTTGGCAGGATCAGTAGCAACACAATTTATTGAAATTACATGACCCATATACTCCATGTTCCGTAGGGAAAAAGAGCACTTAGACCTTTCACATAGAATCCATGCTGCCGCAAAATCTGAAGTACTTGTTCCAAATGGTTGACATGGTCTTGTAGACTTTTATTGTATACTAAAATGTCATCCATGAAAACTAGAACAAACTTCCTAATGCATTTAGAGAAGATAAAGTTGATAACAAACTGAAAAGTGGCTAGGGCATTAGTTAAGCCAAAACGTATAACTCAGAAATGAAAATACCCATAATGAGTCTTGAATGCTGTCTTCTACTTGTCATCCTCCACCATTCTTATTTGATGGTGCCCTGCCCTTAAATCCAATGTTGAAAAGAATTGAGTTCCAAACAATTCATCTAAGAGTTCCTACACCATAGGCATAGGAAACTTATTCTGGTTGGTGATATTATTAAGCTTTCTATAATCAATACAAAACCTCCACGTAACATCTTTCTTCTTTATTAGTAAGACTAGAGAAGCATAAGGACTAAGACTAGGTTTAACATTACCTGCATTCAACATTTCTCCAACTTGCCACTCAATTTTACCCTTCTGCTGAGGAGAATATCTATATGGCCGGGTATTCATAGGTATTGCTCAAGGTATGAGAGGAATGTCATGATCAAAATCCATGTGAGGTGACAGCGTCTTTGGTACTTTGAACAAGTGGTCATATTTCTTGATTATCTCCTGTATTTGTTCAGGGACAGTTGAATTATCCTTGTTATCAGCTCACTGTACTACAACTACTGCCCAAACCTCATTTCCCTTACACCATTTGTCATACTACGCAATAGTCATGGACGCAATTCATTGGCCATCAGGTTTGTGAGACCCGCTCAAGAACAGAACTCCATGTGATTACTTGTGCTATTCCTCGATCAAGAGCTAGCACTCACATGTTTACAACATTCGTATCAAAATCATACACGCAAACACACGTAAGAACATACATTATCAAATAATTATACAAGGTTTTGTACAAATTTTAAACCATTTAACAGCGGAATTAAAAAGCGGAAAGCCAAAAGAAACCGAAACTCCAAAAAGCCTTGCGGTTGCCCACTAAACCCTCAGGCACTGACTAGGCTACCTAGAAGAGGCTATCGTCGAAACCCCCGAGACCTGCCTGAAAGAACGCGTCGTCCGGCAGATCACAATCTTCTTCCTCCGAGACATCGGATGCAAGATTGAGTACATTGGTACTCAAGAAGACTTATATTGGTTCACGATGCAAATAAATAATTATGCGAGTTGAACAAATGACAGGCTATGGTTATTTTGCAGTTGCATAAAACACTAAATAAATAAGCATAATAGATTGCAACATCGCATTTTAATAAAGCAATTGAAAGATAGAATTGTAAGCAAAATATACTGATTTCAACCCAGTCTACCCGATCGCATATAATCCCGTGTCGATCCTTTGACACAAAAGAAGGTTGCAAAACAGCTACCAAAGTCCCAACCCATTTTGAAAACACCAAAACTCTAGCATTGGGAGGATTTTCCCAAGTGCTCATTATACAAGTCTTGCCGCTAATCGATCGATTTTTCACTCTGCAGAGGTGTACACTTTACCCACAAGGAATGATCAACCTCTTTCGCCAAAGGCCGCTTAACACACTTCCTTCTGTGTCGGCAAGGAGATCATACAAAGTCATTACATTATTTAGACATGGCTTTACACCAGCCCGGGACGTTAACCCTCGCCCTGAAGACAGAGACACACACCCAAGCCGTGGATCCACATTTATCGCACACACACGTCTCTGTCCAGGGCAAGGCGTACACCGTTGCATTGGTATGTAGAAACCCCTACAGACAGGCCTGACCGGACTGTCTGTGCAAATCTCCCGCCTTCCATAGATGCAAAGCCAAGTCTAAACAACTTATTAAGCTAAGACCCGCCCATACAAGCCCTTGTGGTTGCACGGAAACATGGTTCTACAACATCCCATTTGCTCGGTCCTTAATCTGACACGGGCGATACTCCACCCTAGCTACGTGCATATCCTTTTGCACAACCGGCTAGCGCCAAATAATCACCCGCGTCAAAACATAGTTTTGTTTGAAGGTTTTAGCAAACTACCACCAACCAATTTCAAGAGATTATATGACGGTTAAAAAGACTGAAACCAACAAGTTTACTAAAGCAGGAATATTATTATGCTAGCGGTTATACCCAAAACGACATTACATATGTCTAGTTCAACTAAGGTTTACAAGGTTCACAAGTCCATACAGATTGAGGCAAACCATAATTTACAGGATTAACTACGGTTCCAACCCAAATTAGCACTTTTTAGGGGGAATTATCCGCATGCACTGTACATAAGCAAAACAACATATAGTAGGTGAATTATCGTGCTCAACGTGATCAAGGAGTTGCTTGCCTTGCAATTCACCGTCGATAATAAAATGGGATCTGCAGAACCACCTTCTTCTTCTTCTTCAACGATGTCGGTCTCTACTGCTATAAATAAGAAGCAAAAGAGAATATCAGCAACTTCAAATGGCAAAAGAAAATGCAGATAAACAGTAAACACAAAATTCGAATCAAACAGGCAATTGCTCTTCATGAAATATTTAAATTCAAACATCGAATTATAGATGCTAAAATTATGAGAAAAGAAAAGATTGTTTACTAGCCACTTAGGAGGATGCAACACTAAAAAAAACAGAGCCCTCTCTGTTTTTCTCAAAAGAACCAAAAGAAAGCACTTTGAAACTTATATCATCTAGGGTTATAAACCTAACAAGATTAATGAGTATTAACCACAGAAATTAGAGTTTGAGTCTTGAATTAGCTAGAGCATACTTTAATTATCAAATCTAACAACTTCTTTTAACCTTTAGGATTTGGATGAAACTTGAATACTATGAATGAAAAGGCTTGGTTGAATTTTAAACTTAGCCACAAAACTGGCTAAGGAAAAGGGCTTAACCACAGCACTTAAGGTTATTGCTCTTATGAAAACTAAGTGAATTAAAGCCCTAAAACAGAATATTTTTCTGGAATCTAGTAGAACAAACTTTGGTTATCAATTCTACACTATTCTTCCAAAATTTCTTACTTGGATGAGTTATTCACACATGGTTGAAAAAGCTTGATTGTTTCAATCTTTCAACAAAACATAACAAGTAGACTTATTTCTTTAACTTGTTTTGCATACAAACCTTAACAAAATATCATTCTTTTCCCAGAATCTACTAGAATATACTTTGTGAAGTGCTTCTATACCATTTTTACATTTCTTCTCATTCATATAATCCATTTTATCATATGTTGAAAAGGGCTACATGAACATGAAAACTAACTTATAACCCTTCAATTTTTCCTTTTCATTTATTACTAAACTATTTAACATCTTTTATCCATTTTCTTCCTGACATCAGGGCATGGTCTTAAAAACATTTTAAAAGTGGATTTAAGTTATTTTGAACTTGTTCAAAGCAAATTACATTTACTTTGATTATAACTAATATTGTTTTTCTTAAACTAACCAACTACCACATATACTTTTCTCTAAGCATTTTCACGCGAGCAACTCCCCATGATTATAGCTAACCAGGATGAACTTTTAAACATTCAAACTTTAGTCTTTTCTTTCATTTCCCCAATTTCATTTTTCATATTTAATATTCATTTTCTTAGCAAACATGATATAATATAAAGTATCAAGGAAACATTTGGTTTATTTGGAATACTCATAGTTCAGAGATTCTACAAAAACTTACTTTTCCTTAATTGGATCATCCCAAAAATATTTTATTCTTCACACCTTAATTACACTTAAGCTTCTATTTCATTTTTCCTAAAATCACATTTTACTCATCTTTAGAAATTTTTTTGTATATTCTGAAACTACAGAATTTTATACGAATTTAGAAACTTGTTTCACTCCATTTGGCCAGATGATTCAAAAGTTATGAGCATTTGAATTTGGTCGGTTTCAAAATCTTTCAAAATCAAAAATACGTTTTCAATCGGAAGAAACGGCTTCTCTCACGCGCGCAAAACTACGCCAAACTCAAGCCTCGCGACGTGTGGGTCCACCAACAATGACTCAAGTCGAGCATTTGGGTTTTCACTGCCACGGGCGAACTAGCTCCTTGCATGGCCGAATGGGCACCGGTTCTAGCTTCACCGTGCCAAGACGAGTCTAGGGGTGGCGCTACTTCACCGGTAGATGGCCGGAAAGATGGTCGCCACCGCGAGGGTGCGGCGGCGCCATGACCGCGACGGCGAAACCTCCATTAACGGCCAAATTTTCGGCGAACTAGGGCTAGGTGAGCAACAGAGAACTAGGGGATTCGAGTTCACCTGATAGTTGGGTCGGAGATGAGCCGAACGACCGCCACCGTGCGCCGCCGTGAGGAAGAAAAGCGGCGGTGCTGCGGCGCTACAGGCCAGATGAAGCCAAAATGGCACTTGGTCAGTAATCCTTGGGGGCTAGAGGAGCTCGAGAAGCAATCAATTCGGAGGATTGAGTAAAGGCTCACCCGATTCAACGCTTTCCCCTTTTTCGAGTTCTCCCGGCTCAACGGGGAAGATGACGCCCCTCGAGGCTCTCGGCTCGGCAAAATGGAAAGGTGAGGTGTGTAAGGGCACGGCGATGCAAGAACAAGGCTTAAAGCCAAATGAGGTTGATCGAAATCGCGGTTTTGGGCGCACTGCATCGGTCGGTGTTTTCTGTGCCGAGCGCAACGAGCAACGCAGTCGTCTCTCCGACGCGGCTCGACCAAGACCAGCCAAGCACAGGCGTGGAGGAAGCTCTACGCAACGTGGAGGACGGCGAGCTCGGTCGGACGGAAGCAGGTAAAGCCGGACGCGAAGGACGAGCGGGGACGGCGACATCGCCTCGGCCAGGGGAGAAGAAAGAGAGAAGGGAACGCACTCGTGCGACTGACGTGTGGGACCGGGGTCCACTGGCAGTGAGACGGCTTCGCCTCAGCTGACCAGCTCGTCAACGAGTCAACAGGGCCGGGCCCACTTGTCAGCGAGATAGCTGATTTTAATGTGATTTGACTGAACGAGATTTCTCTAGAACTCGGTTTTGTTTAAGCCTTAAACGAATCCCATATTTTCTCAAACTTTTTTACTAAGTCCTACTGAGAGTCACACGTCTACTGTAAAATTTTGAGACAAAAATTCCTTTTGGGTGATTTTTTAAAATTCTGACACTGTACCCTGGTTCTAAATTTCGATTTCGGTTTTTGATTTGATTACAAGTTCATTTTTTTGAATTTATTTTTGAAACTTTTTGGACAGTTTCAAATCCTTATAATTGGATCACTGTAAAATTTTCAACTCAAAAACATGAGACATTATTTTATAAAAATTCTGACAATCGTTTTCCTTACATTCTGGACCCACTGTTTTTGAATTTTTAAGAGGCTTATTTAAATTTATTTAATTACAAAAATTTTACCAATGATGAATCATATCTCCAGGGATTTATATAAATTTTCTTGGCTTTTCTTGACATTAATTATTTTTCTTTCTACTTTTTGATTCACTGTTTTTAGTCAAAAAGTAGATTTATATTTTATTTATCTTGACCCTAAGTTTATAAAAATTTTACTTACTGATCAAACATTTTGATCAGCTCAAATGGGACTCATGATAAAATTTTCTAAATTTTATTTTCATCTTTTTACCTTTTTCTTTGTTTTTCCCTTTTTATTTAATTTTTTTCGCATAGCACAAAAGTCTAAGAAATTCTAATTGGATCGAATAACATTTAGAATTTCAAAACCACTTATATTATAATTTAAGCTGTTTACTTTTCACTGCTCCAATTTTCGTGTCGTTACACACTCGCCTCTTAGACACCTTGCGCTTCAATTTGTTTGTCTTCTTTCATAAACTCCACCGCCTTGTTTGCCCAAAGTGGCAATTCATTAGACTGTACACACTCAACCAGTCCATGCCCAACACCACATCATAAGTACCCATCTTTAACACTCATATTTGTCCAAAATTGTGCCCCGGATCCACCAATTTAGTTGAGATACCATCCGTTACACTCCGTATAGTCACCATTAGCCTCCTTTACTTTTTATTGACTCAATACCACATGTGTTGGGTATTGATCCGAATTTCGCTGGGCTTTAGGGACGATTTAGCCCAATGGCGGAGGCAAGACCCGGCAGGCGGGAGCCTGCCGGCTCGCGGTGATGAACCTCCGCCACCCCTAGTAGTCTAGCCACGACGGCCGCCGGTCGTGGCCTCCTCCCGCAAGGTCGGCGGTCGCAATGGCCGTCAGACTGCTAAATGCCTAAGCAAACCAACGCCCAAAGTAACAAAGCCCACAATCGAATCTACTATTCAATGTAGATGAAATCCGCCTGCATCTCAAAATTTCCCAAATCTTTTGCCTCTTCCTTCGCTTCTCCCAATCTCCCCAATCCCCAATCGGCCAATCCTTACCTCCGTGGAGTGGGCGCCGAGGCGTGGAGCGGCGCATACCGGGTCGTCGCGATCGGGTCGTGGCTGGTCGCCGAGCGAGTAGCCGAAAGCAGTGGAGCAATAGAGCCCGGTAGGTCGATCGAAGCGAGAGAGGGCGGCCGATCGAGGCGAGAGCAACTGAGTAGGGGGCACCGAACGGAGCAGGTGGTGCGGACGCCGTGGAGAAGGGGCTCGCCGGCTCGGTCATGCAGAGAAGAGCCGCAGTCGGGCGAAGAAGGGACGCGATCGAGGGAGAAGGCAGCGCGCAGTGGCGCGGTGAAGGGGCGCTGTCGGGGGGAGAAGGGAAGCGCCAGCGCGGAGAAGGCAGCGCGCGGTCGCCGTGGATGGTGGGCGGTGGGAAAGGGCTTGGGCGGACTGGCGGAGTCGCAGAGAAGGGGCGCGGGCGCGCCGACGCTGGAGAAAGCGAACTGCTGGCGACTGAGTCTGGAGGGGGTATAATAACTGACTAGTTGACGGTATAAAAGAACAAGTTAAGCTACTATTTTGATTTTTGAAGGAGAATATTTATGCTATCATCTCTTATACAAATAGTTTTGAAATAGAATGTTTTAGTATATTATCTATTATGCAATGTTGATAAATGATAAGAGCTAAACATTTGTTATTTGATTTGTGAAATTGCAAAAATGAGGAGGTTTTTAGTTGATAAGAGAAGCCTTGCAATTGATGGTCATGGAAATACATGTTTAGCTCAACCGCAATAAAGAAGCACAAGATCAAGATCCACCACTACAACCAAGTAATACTAACACTGTATGCGTGTGTTTAATTTGGATGAAATCGTAAGTGATCCCGCTCTTAGAAAACAAATAGATGAGTATGCTCTCAAATTCGTGACCAAGTTAGAAGGGCATATATACAAAAGGACCAACACAACGATTATGAATTTTCCTTGCAAACAATTTGAAAATTGTACAAGAGCCTTTTCACAAGCATTGTATCATAAGTATGATTGGATAGAATATAGCGAGTCTCGGATGCGGCATATTGCTTCTATTGCTTCCTCTTTAAGCAACCAGAAGGGTAGAACACTTTGGTTTTGATGTGTTCAACAAAACAGGGTTTAGCGACTGGAAACATGCATATAAATCATTGCCTGAGCATGTTGTTGGTGTAAATAGTGCTCATAACAGGTGTGTCAAACATTGTGATGATATCAAAAATCAAAGACAAAGTGTGTCAAGTAGGTTATCCAAAGGCAACTCAAAGAAGCCAAAGAGTTATATGAAATTCAATTAAATTCTTCTCAGTTGTTCAAGATTTCTCATTGCTCAAGGCATGACTTTTCGTGGCCATGACTTAATCTTCTACTTCCTTAAATAAGGGAAACTTTTTAGAGATGATAGATTGGTACAAAGATAAGAATGAAAATGTGAGAAGTGCTTTTGATTGTGGCGGTTTAAATTGCAAGATGACTTCCTCTCAAATTCAAAAGGATCTTGCAAGATGTTATGCACAAGAAATCACCGAGGTGATTATGGAGAGATTGGTGATAGACAGTTCTCTGGCTTATTGATGAGTAACATGATATATCGCTGAAAGAGCAAATGGCGTAATGTTGAGGTTAGTAAACTAGTGATTGATTTATTATTTTATTTATCCATTATTCTATTGTTGCCCCTATTTAACCTTATAACAATTTTTATGTAGGTATGTCAATGATGAAGGAAAGGTTGTGGAACGATTTCTTGCTTTAAAACATGTGACTGATATTACATCCAATGCACTAAAGGAAGCTTTGGTTGGTCTTCTTGATAAGTACAAGCTATCCATTTCTAGGCTAAGAGGGCAAGGATGTGATGGAGCTTCAAATATGAGAGGTGAATTTAATGGTTTGCAGAAACAGATTTTAGATGAAAATCCATATGCTTTCTATGTCCACTGCTTTGCCCACCAATTGCAATTAGTGGTTGTTTCGCTGCTAGTTGTTGTTCATCTATTCATGATTTTTTGAGTATGTCTCGATTGTAACCACAACAAGTGCATCTTGCAAGAGAAGGGATGCATCAAAGAAAGCTATCATAAAAGTATTTTGATAGGCTTGAGGGTGGTGAGATATTTATGGGAAGAGGCTTGCATCAAGAAACTAATCTTGCTAGGCCCGGGATACTAGATGGGGTTCACATCATACAACTTTGATTCGCTTGGATCAAATGTGGAACTCGTGATAGAAGTGCTTGGTATGGTACATGAAGATGGCCGTGGACCATCTCAAGCGGCGGGTTTGATTGAAAATGGAGTGCTTTAAATTCACTTTTATTTTAAAGCTTATGTTAAGGTTGTTTGCTATCACAAATGAGCTTTCACATATATTGCAAAGAAAAGATATAAATATTGTTCATGCCATGGAATTAATTCATGATGTGAAAGCTCGGTTGGCCATCATGAGAGACAGTGGTTGGGAGGAATTCTTTGATTTGGTCCAACAATTTTGTGTTGCTAAAGCTATTCTAGTGCCAAATATGCATGATGAAATACCAGTTAGAGGTCGTTCAAGACGTGAAGGGTATACTATCATTAACCTTCATCATTACTGCGTTGAACTTTTCTATGTGGTTATTGACAAAATATGTGCCGAGATGAATCATCGGTTTGGAGAAGCAACTACAAAGATACTAGTATGCTTCTCATGTCTTGATCCAAAGAACTCTTTCTCCAAGTTTGACACTGACAAGCTTGCCCGACTTGCTGAAATTTATAATTTAGATTTCTCCGATGGTGATCGTGCAATAATAAGAGACCAACTTGAAACTTATATTCTTCATGTGAGAAGGCATGGTGCCTTTGCTACTTGTAAAGATCTTGCAAGTTTGGCTACAAAGATGGTTGAAACTGGAAAACATATGGTTTTTCCATTAGTTTACAAACTCATTGAGTTGGCATTGTTATTGCTTGTCAACGACATCCGTCGAAAGAACCTTTTCAAAGAATGAAAATTATCAAGTCTAAATTGCGCAACAAGATTAATGATGTTTGGTTCAATAACTTGATGGTTTTCTATGTCGAAAGGGACATATTTAAATCAATTGATGATGTTACCATTATGTGACAGCCCAAAGTATGAAGACTAAAAATGAATTTACCTCGACTAGATGTGATTAGCACATTAGTGGTAATGCATCGCACTAATTCAATACTTCAATATGAATATGTTTTTATGTTACTTGATGAACTAATCAACTTTTTTATCTTGTAGAGTCTCTTTTGGTGTGTGGTTGAATCTTTGTTAATGAATCATCAAGTGTTCATAGTGTTGCAATGAGGTATTTTGCCATATCTTTCTTTGTTTTTATTCATGAATGTTCACATGTGTATTGGACTATGTTTTTAGTAAGAAAATTTGTTGCAGCTCTTAATTTTACTTGTGTGGTATATATATAGACTTGTTTATGCTTATGGTCATAGTCACGCTTGCCTAGGCTCATAAAACTTTCGCCCGCCAACGCTTTAGCCCATTATTCTGTAGCCCGCTTAGACTCGAGTCGCTCATCCATCTATAAATATCCCTTGTAAGCTGCATGGAGAGGGTGAGATGCTCATTGTAAACCCTAGCATTTGTACACAATTCCTAAAATAGTGATATCGCCGATTGGCGCCCGTGGTTTTTTCTCGAAAGGGTTTTCCACGTAAAAATCTGCGTCTCGTATTCTCGTGATTCTGTGATTGATTTTCTAACAAGTGCTATCAGAGCCACGTTTTATCCCTGTTCTGATCTAGGGTTTTCAATCATCATGACGGCGACAATGAAGTATGATCTTCCGTTGTTGGACTTGGACACGCGATTCTCTTCGTGGCAAGTTAAGATGCGGGCAGTGTTGGCACACAATGATCTGGATGATGCACTTGAAAGTTTCGGGAAAACAGATCCCAAGAATTGGACAGACAACGAGAAAAGAAAAGACCGTAAGGCTCTATCTCAGATCCATCTTCATTTATCCAACAATATTCTGCAGAAAGTGTTGAACGAGAAATCACCGCTACCTTATGGCTTAAGCCGAATCAATCAGATGTTTAAAGATCTAACCAAAGAAGATGCATGTCAAGATGAAGTTGTTCACCCACAAGTTGCGTGAAGGTGGATCGGTTTTAACCCATATATCGGTCTTTAAGGAGATTGTCACGATTTGCATTCCATGGAGGTAAAGTATGATGAAGAAGACCTAGCTTTACTTCTTTTGTGCTCTCGCCTAGTTCCTTTGCGAACTTCCAAGATACCATGTCAGATAGTCGTGATACCCTAACCATAAGTGAAGTTTATGATGCCTTGCAAACCAAGGAGAAGATGAAACAGATGGTACACTCTAAGATTCTTCCTCCAATGGAGAAGCCTTATCTGCTCAGGCGCACTGAGCACGTGAAATCAAATAATAATTATAGTAGAGGGAAAAGCATGACTGACAGAGAGGCCGCCAAAGTCGAAAGGAAGAGAAAATTCTTCTGTGTAATCGAAGAAAAATAATCATGACATATCCGAATGTTACAAGGTAAAGAACAAGGAAAAAGGAACGGCACCTACAAACCAAAAGGTAAACTCGATGATGAAGGTAAAGCTTCTATTGCTTCACGATAGTAGTTCGATGGTGAGACCCTTGTTGCTTTTGGCCGGATGTGCTAGTAGTGGTGATGAATGGATTATTGATTCTGCCGCTTTTTTCATATATGCATTAATAGTGATTGGTTCATCACTTATGAGTCCATTAAAGATGCCGGCTCATAGGATGGGTGATGATTCGCCACGCCCTATTGTTGGCATTAGATCTGTTCAAATCAAGATGCATGATAGCATTATCGTAACTTTGATGATGTGAGGCACGCCCAAGTATGACAAGGAATCTTATTTCTTTGAGTACTCTTAACTTTAAAGGATATAAATATTCGTGGCAATGGAATTTTGAAGGTATCAAAAGGTTCTCTTATTGTAATGAAAGGTGATTTGAAATATGCCAATTTATATCGCCTTCAAGGCACTACAATTACAGGTGATGTCTTTGTTTCTTCACATTCATAACCCGATATTGCTAATCTTTGGCACAAGCGCCTTGGATATATGAGTGAATGTGGTTTGGCAAGATTGAGTAAAGGAGGACTTCTTGATGGATATAATGGAAAATTGGATTTCGTGAGCATTGCATATTTGGTAAGCATAGAGGGTAAAATTCAATACTGCTCATACTACGAAGGTATTCTTGATTATGTGCATTTTGATTTATGGGGCCATCTCGTAAGACTTCTTTTGAGGTGCTCGTTATATGTTAACAATTATTGATGATTATTCTAGAAAAGTTTGGCCTTATTTCTTCAAGCATAAATCAAGCATTTTCAGATTTAAAGAGTGGAAGGTGATGATTGAAAACAAACCAAAAGAAGGTAAAGAAACTTCAGATCGATAATGAGATGTAATTCTATTCGATGAATTTAATTCATATTGCAAGTTTGAAGGTATTGTGCGTCACTACATTGTTCCTGGTACTCCAGAACAAAACGGTGTAGCTGAGCGTATGAACATAACCATTATCTCAAGGGCCCGTTGTATGTTGTCTAATGTTGGTTTGCATAGGCGTTTTTGGGCTAAAGTCGCTTCCATCGCTTGCTATCTTATTAATCGCCCTCCATTGTTATTGATAAGAGAACTCCAATTGAGGTATGGTCCGTTCTCCACCGATTATTCACAATTGAGAGTTTTTGGTTGCACCGCTTATGCTCACGTTGATAATGGTAAATTGGAGTCTAGAACTATTAAGTGCATCTTTCTTGGTTATAAATCGTGTTAAAGGGTATAAATTGTGGAATCCTCAAACACAAAAGGTTGTAATCAGCAGGAATGTTATTTTTAATGAATCTGTATGCTAAATGATAAATTGGATACTAATGTTCCTATTGAGAAACAACATAAGACTAGTGTGTAGGGGAGCACTTTATTGATTCGAATATACACCGTAAAATAATAGTATTGATGTTCGTGATGCAATATTATTGATGATTCACATATTGTTGAGCATTCTTCTCCAGCTTGTGCAAACCTCCACAACATTCTATTGCTAATGATGCACCTAGGAGGTCTATTCATCCACCCAAAAGATTTATTGAAGAATGTGATATTGCTTTATGCTTTAAGTGTTGCGTAAGAAATTGACAATAATGTTGAACCTTCTAATTATGTTGAGGCTATTACTCACGATTGTAAAATTGGATGACCGCTATGCAAGATGAGATGGAGTCACTTGAGAAGAATGGTACCGAGATTTAGTAAAATTGCCTAAAGACAAGAAGATCAGTCTGCTGTAAATGGATTTTCAAAAGAAAAGATGTTCTATTCGCACTCTACTCAAGATTGTTGCCATGCATGATTATGAACTTGAGCAATTAGATGTTAAAACCGCTTTCTTGCATGGAGAGTTAGAGGAAGATATATTATATGGACCAACTCAAGGATTTGTTATTCTTGGAAAAGAACACCTTGTTTGTAGATTGAAGAAATCTCTTTATGGCTTAAAACAATCCCTAGGCAATGGTAAAAGAAATTTGATTCATTTATGCTCTATCATGGTTTTAAGCGGTCAAATTATGATAGCTGTGTTTACATGAAAATCATAATGGTTCAAATATATATTTGCTTCTTTATGTTGATGATATGTTGATCACGCAAAAGATAAGTCGAAATAGCTAAACTAAAGACACAATTGAGTAAAGAATATTAGGTGCAAGAAAGAAAATTCTTGGCATGAAAATTATTAGAGCAAGGAAATTTGGTAAATTATACATTAGTCAAGATGGTTATATTGAGAAGATCCTTCGTCGCTTAATATGCATGATGCAAAACCAAAGTGAGTACTCCTTTAGCTGCATATTTCAGATTATCTTCAGCTTTATGTCCAAAGTCAGATGATGATATTGAGTATATGTCAAGAATCCCATATTCCAGTGCAGTTGGTTCTCTTATGTATGCTATAGTTTGTTCTTGTCCTGATTTATCTCATGCACTAAGTGTTGTCAGTAGATACATGACTAATCTTGACAAAGAGCATTGGAAAGCTGTTCAATGGATTTTCAGATATTTGCGTGGTACTTCTAATGCTTGTTTGCGCTTGGAAAATCTGAGATGGACTTGTTGGTTATGTTGATTCCGACTATGCCGGTGACTTAGATAAGAGGAGATCTCTCACAGTTATGTGTTCACTATTGGTGGTTGTGTTGTCGCTGGAAAGCAAGCTTGCAAGCCATCGTTGCTCTTTCAACTATCAAGTCAATATATGGCTATTTGTGAAGCATGTAAAGGAGCTACTTGGTTGAGAGGTTTGTACACCGAGCTCAATGAGTTACTTCTTGTGTCACTTTATTTTGTTATAGTCAAAGTGCTATTTATCTCACAAAGGATCAAATGTTTCATGAAAAGACAAAGCACATTGATGTGATGTATCATTATATTCGAGATGTCATTGCTCAAGTAGATATCAAAATATCCAAGATAAGTACCCATGATAATCCCACCGACATGATGACAAAGACAATTTCAAGCATTAAGTTTGAGCTATGCTCAAGCTTGATTGAGTTTCAGCTTAAGTCCTAGAGACTTTGACGCCGGTGATATTTATTATTGAAGGAGTTCAGTGATGATGTTTTTGCTGCAAGAGGAAATTGCCTTAAGGTGAAGTTTGTTGGGTATTGATCCGAATTCTCGTGTCTCTTGTTCTCTTTATGGTTTTAATCTTTTCATATTTTGTTTGTCATATTATAACAACATGTTGTTAAGCCAGCTGTACTCACAAATTCTTCTCTGACAAATGTGTGTGCTACCAGAATCCATTAACAACATCATCTTGTTTCCCTAATGCCCTCAAAAAGATAGTGGAATGATCCTTAAAACTAGACAAAACATGAGAGAATATTCTGTATTCATTATCCACTGGTTCCCATTATCCTACTATCAAGGTATCTAGAAATTCATCAGAGATGTAGTCCTCATCTTGTCCTCCCATAGCATTCATTTGAGCATGACCTTTGTTCTTACATTGATGCTTAGGATCATACTTCTCTACAGTAATAGCAAAGACCATTAGCTTTTCTGTACTCCCATTTTTTTTCTTGCCTTCCACAGTCTCCTGTCTTGAATTTCTGTGGTTGTGTATTTTGTCTCTCCTCTTTGGCCTGACTGAAATGATTTTCCACCCCCTTTCTGGCCTTATTGGTGCAGTCTTGCTTGTGTCTCCTCCTAAGCCAATGCCATAGTCACTGCTTGTGTAAGAGTGGTGGGTATTTGAACTTCATCACTTCTCCATATTTCCTCCTTTAGACCCATTATAAACTGTGTTACCAACAAATCTTCATCATGAGTTGTCTTATATGCCATCAACTCATATGTTAAGTGCTCAAATTGCTTCTTGTACTCATATTCACAGAGCTTTCTTGCCCCAAACTCATCAGTTCTCACAACTTGATTCGATACACATTTGCTCCAAATTCTCCCTCCACTGTCTTGAAAACCACTCATAGTCACCTAAATCATTATGTAGTCTGTCTGATTGTATCCACAAAGTCGCATCCTCTTCCATATGTATAGTGGCACTGGTCACCCATAAGGATATTGGAATGTTGCACATCTTAAAGTACGCTTCACAATTTACCTTCCAGATCCTAGGATTCTCTCCTTTGGATAGGAAAATCCATCTTCGACATCCACTTGTTTGTTCTTGGTAGAAACTCATCTCTAACTGCATTCGCTCCTGGTGTCGGTGTCGCCAAAGTGAAAATCAAAGCACTTGGTGCCCCATTTGGTCTGCCCCCCATGATTTCTGCCTGATCCCGCTCTCCAATCACTAACGGATCAGGTGAAACACCACGAATTGCCTTCTTTGTGTTTTCTTGGTTAGCTTTGATCTCCCATACCGTAGCTATGGACATGTCTACCTTCGTCTTCAATTCCTCCGGTGTACTTAACTTGTCCTTGAGATCCTCAACAGTGTTACCCTGCTGCTCCACCACAGCTTGCATCTCAATTATGAGCAATCTACGAGACTCTGACACCAAGTGTAGTGCCTAGTTAACTTCGAATAAATAACCCCAGCACGACGGATGATTGTGAAGGATTTTTACGCGCAATCCTCCTGTAGACTCCTATGTCCCCTTCTCTAGATTCTTTAAACTTGTTCTTTTTCAAATTTAAGGACATGACAACCTCCAACGCCGCGGCCGCCCGCCGAGAAAGAAGAGACGCCCGCCGGCCGAGTCTGCGATGCTAACTAGCCGGGAAGACAAGAAGAGGTTAAAATGGAAGACGTGGATTTGTTTGGGCCGGCCCATTTTTCTGCAGCCCATAGGTGAGGTGGTGGGCCAGGCCTTCAAAGACCCAAGAGTTCAAGCCTAGTTGGAGATTCGCATGAAATCCGCGTCAAACGGTTCAATTTCAGTAGGAATACAAAAAAACAAATTTCGTACGTTCAATTCGAAATGGAGGGCAAGCGTACGCGTACGTTCCTGTAAGAAAAGGAGACGAAATGAAAGCATCTGCGCTAAAATGAATTGCGGATTAGTAGTGTATGATGTGCCTAATTTCTGTATGAACTGATGGGATCCTCTGCCTGCAATTAGATCTTGTAACTGAGACCCGTCTGGAGTGCAGAAATCATACATGGATTACAAAGGATTTACGCTGTTTTCTTGCAAAAAGACAAACAAGTCTCCATACATTTTCAATTTAGGCATATTTTCCCCTATGTAGCCGTAATTCACTCTTATAAATTAACAAACATTCAGAAAGGAACACATCCATAGGGTCAGAGCAGGTATAACAACTGACAACACAAATAATTAATCTGACTAGTTCTCCGGACATTTTTCACTTGAAAGTGCATGTACAAAGTTGGGTTTCTATTTCTGACAAATGGTACAGGGCATAATAAAAGTTCAATATGAGGACTGGGTGAACGGGGACGGTGACCCCTGCCCTACCAACTTGCGCTAAATATATTTCTGGACCAAATGCTCTCCGGTCTTATTCTTTTACTGATCTGTACGATGAAAATGACAAAACAAAGTTAGTAGTTGGAGTATATTACATGAAGGCAGGAGGGACCAAATGGTGGGTCAAGAGGGCTGACGCACTCTCTACTGCTAGAGACACTATGGGTACCCCTAGCAACCTTATATGGTGGACGAGCATGCGCGGGACAGTGAGTAGACATGCAAGTCAGCGAGCTGCAAGGGCCGAGCAGACGGCGGATGCCGAACTATAGGGGCGTATGCCCACCGAGCGGCGGATGTGCACCGGCCGAGCGGTATACAGGAATGACATTCGGCAAGTTGGAAAGCACTCTTAAAATTTGATCCTGGATTCTCCGCTGTACGAAGGAGAAATGCAGAACAAATGATCGAGCGTTTACCCTGACCAGCTCGCCATTGGCTAGTCATAAGGAGACACAAGAGATAAGATTTTGGAGCTAGCATATATATGGTAGCTACAACCGTATAAAAGAATAAATTGCAGTCGTGACCTTTTCGATAACCATCCAGGGAAACTAAATGAGCACACATTTTCCTTTTGTTCCTAATCATTATAGTCATGACCTTTTTGATAAATTACATAATTAAAGACAAGATGCACCTTCAGTGAAGTACTATAAATATGATAAGGGGTGGTCCAATCTTGCGATGACGGATACGATAACTCGAATCCGTGAACTCCGACGAACATTAGCGCCAATCACCGCCTCGATATGGCAACCGCTACATGTGAATTCGCCCAAAACATACTTGGATCCTTGTCTACTTGACCACACAAAAGTAGATGTACGCTTTTTGCAATCACCCCAAAAGTTAAGAGAACAACGAGGGTAATTTCAGGACTAGAATTCTCGATTCTAATAGGAGTATTATGGAAAATGCGGCTGGGCCATTATTCTATTAATGCGTGAGTGTGTTATGATTAGCGAAGCGCGCCGCTGTGCCCACACATTTAATATTATACAAAGCAGTGTAGAACAGATGATCGAGCGCTTAGACTGACCAACTCACCATTGTCTAATGGCTGGTAGTCACAAGGAGACAAGTGATCAGACTTTTTTTTATAAGGAACAATTGATAAGACTCTGGAGCATACGGTAGTTACAACAGTATAAAATCAGAGATTCCAGCTGCACTGGCAATGAACTTCCCCAAGTGACTGCAGGAACAAACCTTCTTTTCTCCTGTTCATGATCCATGCATCTAAGCTTGCATCTGCCAAAGCAACAAACTAAGGGATATTTTGATTAGGGATATTTTAATCGAATGTTTTAGATTCTAGTTTAAATTTAAACTAAATCTCAAAACCTTTTAAAAAATTACCACTCATCTAAATAAAAATCTAATGGATGAGTGCATCGTAGGGACATCTTGATATAACCAATGGGTCCAATAAATTTAATTTATTTGTAACGGCCATTTCATTCATTTCAGTGCATAGGCGTTTCACTCGAAAGTTTTAAGCTGTCCCCATTTTCTGGATGGATACGACTAGATCGAACATTGAAAGTTGTGTCCTCATGATTTCTTGATTCTGGCATCAGAGAGTTCCATATTGCGCTTGCACTAAATTCAATATAAACCACTTATTCTTTTCAATCCAATAGATGAGATGAGTTAATATTTATTTATACTTTCTTCAGAGTAGAGTAATAGAAGTATCCTTAATAAATCAATGACTAGATCTGATTTCTACGCCCAATCGTGATACTATCAATATAATGCAATCAGAAAATTTCTATACGAAAGGTTAAGATGTTCTCCAAAAACAAAAGAAACTTTAAGACGTTACAGAATACTTCGCTAATTTCATCTTGTAATAAGAAAATCAATGAACATCACACCGTCCTATTTTACTTGGCAATCAATTCACACAACATGGATCACAAAATTTAGGAATGTATTGGTTTTACGTAAGCAAACTTGGTCAAATAAACATGTGCAGTGAAATGACCACGTCATCGGGGGGAAGAAGCAGGCAAGTTTGTACTCTGTGTCATGCTTAGCATGTAGCAAAAATCATTCAGTGATTGTGATTAAAAGACGCATTTAAAATGTAGGTAGGTGCCGTGCATAGGATGGATTGGAACGACTACAAGCAACTCTGCGTTGGTCAAGTCCTACTGTATCATTTAGAGTACATCCTTGATATAAACAATGAACAACCACGCCAGTTGCTCAATTCATTAGGTTTTAGTCAGATGTTGATGTTAGAAACAAGAATGGCAGAATATGATCAAGAGACATGGATTTAACATGAAAAGCGGAAAACAAAACACACTACTACAGAATGGTGCATCACTATCGCTTCATCTATGTCGGTTCTTAAGTTTTTAAGAAGAAACGATTGTGATAGATGACTTAGGAGAGGCATTAATCATAATCACTATCGGTTCTCAGGTTAGAAGTGATAGTGATGTGCACTTGAATATTATAATCGATTCTATATGAGAAGTGATAGTGATATGCATTACTATCACTATCGGTTCCTACATAAGAAGATGTGCATTATCATCACTATCGCTTCTTAAATAAGAACCGATAGTGATGTAGACGCTGCTCATCACTATCGCTTCTTATGTGGAACCGATAGTGATGACTATGATAATCACTATCGCTTGTCTTATGAGAACCGATCGTGATGTATATGATCACATCACTATCGCTTTTATATGAGAACCGATAGTGATGTACCTCATTAGGTTATTTATACCACTCGAAATGAACTCTTCTCCGTTATTGTTCCAGAGGAGGTTTCTCCGCCGCCACCGTAAAAAAATAGCTCATATTCGTGGTTGGAAGCAATATTTGGGTGAGAAAATTTGAAATCCTCAAGGGTGGGTGTTAAGAGGGTAAATTTGAAGCCCTAACTTGAGGAGATTTCCCTCATTTTGCATAATTTGTGGTTTTCTTCAAAATGTGAGCATTCCTTCAAACCCCTTTAATTTTGCACTATGTAATTTTGATATGTCGCAATAAAATTTAGATTGCACTGGTATTGTGTATGTCCTATCGATTTCACACCCTTTATTTCACAAGCATGTACACATGTATTTAATTATCTTAATTTGTAGTGCTTTGATGTTAATATGGAATTATTATTGCCACACCGATGAATGCTAGAGTTTAGGTGCGAAACTAACGCCTCCTGCTCGAGGATGCTTGTTTATAAATATACCGAACGAAATGGCATATTTATAAGCTTAGCAGCCTCAATCGTCCACATTCTTGATAGCTCGAGGATATATAGCCGCAAGTTCTCGAAGTTGTGTTGTACAATCAGAGTAGAGATTTCGTAGCGTCTCTCGGTATTCTCCGGATACACACCCTCTTGACCTGTTGTCGAGACGTATATGGAGAATAGCGGGAGATGTCGCCAAATTTTCTCCGAGTTGTACAACGGCTTAGGAACTTGTCGAACCACATATCCTCGAATGGGATTAGGACCAAACCTATTTAGAGAGTAGGAGCCATCGTTGGTACCCTTGTTTTGTTTCGTTGTAGTCAAAAGATCTGTAGGCTACTACACTATATAATTAGATTGTTTGATATCATTGTTCATGTTAAAAATGTATGTCTCTTATCTAGGAAATTGGAAGCTCTAAACCAGGAAGAATCTAGGTATCGATAGGAGTACATATTTCATATATGTTGCAGGAAATTGTCATCTATTTTGCAAAGGTAATATTAACTGAAATGATGTCTCAATATTTCGAATAACTAGCTTGCTGTCGCTCCAGTTTGAGCTTAATTTATTGTGTGAAGTTTAATTGCAGATGAACCGTAAGGAATGGATGTATGCAAAAAGTCGTGTGAGTGATGAATTTCAGAGGGGTGTTAAGGAGTTCAAAAAAATTGCCGAAGAGGACATGGTGAGGAGGGGTGTAAACTTCATATATTGTCCTTGCATTGATTGCACCAATCTAAGAAGATTTAACAACTCAGCTCAAATTGAGGATCACCTGATTCGACGTGGCTTCGTGAGGAATTACACGTGTTGGATCCATCACGGGAGACAGTAGTACCTCGCCGGATGCAATGAAGACACGGTGGAACCGGATGATGAGTTGCAGTTTGATATATTTGAGGAGGAGAATTTGGAGCAAATGTTGCGGGATGTGGAGGTAATTACACGTAAAGAGAGTTTGGAAAGTTTAAAAGCTTGATGGAAGACGATGCGAAACCACTGCTCACAAAGTTGCAAAGCGTAATACACCAAGTTAGGTTCGGTCCTTGCATTGTTCGAATCAAGGCAAAACACCGTTGGACGATACAAGTTTCAATGCACTTCTAGTTCTTCTATCGGATCTCGCTTCGAGGGAAACGAGTTGCCAACAAGCATTTATGAAGCGAAGAAGCTACTATGTCCCATGGGAATGGAAATAGAAAGGATACATGCATGTCCAAATGATTGCATCTTGTACCGTGAACGCACATCGAGCTGCACATTTGTCCAGCTTATGTGTGCCTCGGTACAAACAAAAGGAGAAGCGAAACGACAAGAAGCGTAAGATCCGGGCAACGAGGGTGAAGAGGTCACTAAAGGTGCACCGCCAAGGTATTGTGGTACTTGCCCATCATTCCCGTCCGAGAGGTTGTTTGCAAATCCTAGAGAGGCAAAATTGTTGCGCTGGCATTATGAGTCTCGAAAGGAAGATGGCAAGTCGAGACACCTCACGATTCGGCTCAATGGAGAAATATCGATTGGAAACATGAGGAGTTTGGTGCCAAATGAGGAACATAAGATTTGGATTGAGTATCGATGGAATGAATCCGCTTGGTAACATGAGCAATCGTCACAAAGACGTGGCCGCTTCATTGTGTATCTACAACCTCCTCCTTGGTTGTGCATGAAGCGAAGTATATCATGATGTCATTGCTAATCTCGGGACCCAAACAACCGGAAATGATATTGATGTGTACCTCGCCCACCGATCGAGGATTTGGTAAAATTGTGGAATGACGGGTCATTGTGTGGGATGCGCATGAAGAGAGCATTTCACCCTACTGCTATGGTATTTTGCACCATAAATGATTTCTGGCTCTTGGTAATTTGGCGGGCTACAAGACGAAAGGAGCAAAAGCGTGTCCTATTTGTGAAGAGGAGACCGAGAGCCTATGGTCCGCCGAATTCCAAGAAAACGTTGTATATGGGTCACCGAGGTTTCTACCAAGTCATCGATACCGTAAGATGGATGACAAATTTGATGGGAAGAGGAAGTTCGCTCGCACCGCACCCTATGAGTGGAAGGCAAGTATATTCACGTGTAGAGGATATCGATGTTCAAGACGGAAGAGCCGAATCTGCTTCGTTCTAGGACCATTTGGAAGAAGAGGTCAATATTTTGGGACTTACCGCATCGAAGGAGTTAGATGTTCGGCATTGTATTGATGTCATGCACGTTGAGAAGAATGTCTGCGATAACTGTTGGTATCCTGCTGAACATACCGAAAAGACAAAGGATGGTGTGAATGCTCGTCGCGACATGGCCTACATGGGAATCGTGCCCAAGTTTGCAGTGATAGAGGAGGATGAAAAGGTCCGTGATATCCCCGCCGCATGCTACACCCGCCCAAGAAGGAGAAAGAGGACCTTTGCAAATGTCTCCAAGGTATTAAAGTTCCATCTGGCTACTCCGCGAACATTAAGAAGCTTGTGTCCTTGGATGATTTGAAGTTGTTGGGCATGAAGTCCCACGATTGCCATGTCTTGATGACCCAAATGCTCCCAGTTGCAATCCGAAATATTCTGCCAGAGGATGTCAGATTTGCAATCACGAAGCTGTGTTACTTCTTCAATGCGATCTCCTGCAAAATTATTGACCCCGACATGCTAGACAACATACAGAGGGAGGTGGTGCAGACTTTATATCAGCTTGAGATGCATTTCCCACCGTCATTCTTCGACGTCATGGTCCACCTCGTTGTTCACCTTGTTAGAGAGATTAAGATATGTGGACCCGCTTTCTTACGTTACATGTATCCGTTCGAGAGGTACATGGGTATATTAAAGTCCTGTGTGAGGAATCGGTCGAAGCCTGAGGGTAGTATTGTGGAAGGTTATGGGACTGAAGAGGTTATTGAGTTTTGTGTGGACTATCTCGGGAAAAGACAAGCAATCGGTGTTCCTGTATCTCGCCACGAGGGCAGACTTGCTGGCAAAGGAACCGTGGGGTCGAAACTAACGAGGCCACGGTTTGATATGTATTGCAAAGCGCATCTGACAGTCTTGCAGCAGAGCGCAGAAGTTGCAGGGTACATCGAGCAGCACAAGTCGATATTACGGGAAGAGAATCCACATATGGATGAGCTTTCCATCATGCGAGAACACAACGATAGATTTCTCACATGGTTCAAACAAAGGGCGGAGGTCTCTGTTAGTGAGACTATCAAATGGTTGGTTGACGGACCTAGATTTAATGTACAGACATGGCAGGGGTACGATATTAATGGGCACACCTTTTGCACTGAAAGTTAGGATGCGAAGAGTACTGTTCAAAACAGTGGTGTAAGTATAGATGCTTTTTCCGATGAATATCACTCGAAAGGAGGATCCTCAATGGCAATGAACTCTTACTTGGGTGATCAAGAAATTTGGGAGCTCGACACGGAATATACCAAATTCCATTGTTCCGATGTAAGTGGGTGGGACTTACACATGGAGTGAAGGTCGACAAGAGAGGTTTTACTCTTGTGGATCTCAACAGACTCGCCTATAAAGATGACCCATTCGTACTTGCAAAGCAAGCAAATCAGGTCTTCTATGTGCATGATCCGGCCAATCCGAGTTTGCACGTCGTCCTTCATGGCAAGTGGCGGATCGTTGGTGTCGAAAATGTCATAGATGAAGAAGAATACGACCAATTTGATGAAATACCTCCGTTTGCGGATGGGGCCTGTCTTAGTGGCGACGATGACACACATGGAAGAAATTACGTGCGCGTAGATCATCAAGAATGTTTGTATTGTAAATAAAAAGAATACGTCATTGTATCAGTTGCTATGTGTTTGAAATGTTTGTATTGTACATAATTATAGTTTCGTGTTTGCAAAGGTTACGTGTACCTATGAAACTTTCGCAATTTTTTTCAATGGATTGTGGTATGTATCACATCTACTTGAAGCAAGAAAAAGAAGGCACTCCACACCAAATCATCTCGCAATTTTCAAAATACTTGGACTTCATTTGAGAAAGATTTGACTTTGAGATTCTTTGAACAAAAAATCATGCCTACAAAGTGACTTTGGGTTCTTTTTTTCAATGCTAACTCTTTTTGCCAGAATCCTTTTTGGAATAGTTTTGTAGTATCACAAAGTATGTTCCTACAAAATTTCAAAAAATTCCAACTATGATTGCAAAATTTATGGCCTTTTCACTCTTTGATCAGATATTTCTGCAAGTTCAAATTCATGGTTTCTCAGGAAAGCAAATAGTGCAGTGAACATTAACATTTGTGTTGGTTTTAGTAAAACACTGATAGTGATGTATCATTTTTTGTGTCGGTTTTATCAAACAACCGATAGTAATATTATTTTTTGTGTCGGTTTCATTAAAGTACCGATAGTGATGTTTTAATTTTTTGTGTCAGTTTCATTAAGAAACCGATAGTGATGTTTGATTTTTCATTTCTGATGTTTTATTCTTTTGTCTCGGTTTCATGAGACAACTGATAGTAATATTAACTTTTTTGTCGGTTTTCCAAAAACCGATAGTAATATAACTTTTTGTGCTCGGTTTGATCAAAAACCGCTAGTGATGTTTATTTTTGTGTCGGTTTGATCAAAAAACCGATAGTAATATTTCACTTTTTGTGTCAGTTTCATGAGAAAACCGATAGTAATATTTCATTTTTTATGTTCATTTCATGAGAAAACCGTAGTGATGTTTCACTTTTTGTGTCGGTTTTATTGAAAAACCGATAAAGATTTATAATTCTTTTGTGTCGGTTTCATGAGAAAACCGATAGTAATATTTAAAATTTTGTGTCGGTTTTATGAAAAAACCGATAGTGATTTGTAATGAGAAAAGTGGTGATGTTTTATTTTTTGTGTCGGTTATATTAGAAAACCGATAGGGATTTTTTTGTTTGTGTCGGTTTTATAAAAAAACCGATAGTGAAGTTGAATTTTTTGTGTCGGTTTAAACAAAACCGATAGTGATGTTCGATTTCTGTGTTATGAGGAAACTAGTGATGTTTAATTTTTTGTGTACATTTTATGAGAAAATCGTAGTGATGTCATGCTTTTTGTGTCGGTTTTATGAGAAAACCGATAGTAATATTTTTTTTTGTGTCGGTTTTATTAAAAACCGATAGGGATATTTTATTCTTTTGTGTCGGTTTTAAAAAGCCGATAGTGTAGTTTTATTTTTTGTGTCGGTTTTATTAGAAAACCGACGGTGATTGTTTTTGTGTCGGTTTTATAAAAACCGATAGTGTTATTTTATTCTTTTGTGTCGGTTTTATTAGAAAACCGATGCAGTGATGGTTTTATTTTTGTGTCGGTTTTATAAAAACAGATAGAGATGTGACTTTTTTGTGTCGGTTACTGTATGCGTCGACAGAGATAATAGTGCCGGCATTAAAATCGCACTTCAACATGATTTCGCAACCCTAGCTTCTCCTCCCGACCGACGCCGCCCCACACGCCACCGCCTCGACGCAACCCCCGCCCACCCCGCCCGCCGCCCACCGCCCGCCGCCGCCCCTCCGCCCGACTCCGCCCGCGCCCCGCCCCGACTCACCGTGCTGCCTCCGCCCCCACGCCGCCGACGCCACCCTCTACCCCGACGTCACCCTCCACCCCGACGCCGCCCGCCTCGCCCCTCTCGCTCCCGACTCCACCGCGCCTCCGCCCCACGTCGCCGACGCCACCCATCCGCCCGACGCCACCCTCCACCCCGACGCCGCTCCGCCCACACACCCGACTCGCCCCGCCGCCCCTCCGCCTCACGCCGCCGACGCCACCCCTTCGCCGCCGACGCCACCCTCCACCTCGCCGCGCTCCTCGCCCACCCCGCCGCCCACCCAAGGTAATCGATACATTCATCTTCTATTGTTATGTGAGATTTAGCTGTCAGATGAGAAAATGTATTGTATTTTTGAATAATCAGAGTTAAGGTCAGGAGATTCTTGTTGGATACTTGCTTTGGAATTTAGGTAGCAAAACTCAACCTGGAGAAATACAAATTAGCTTGATAATGATAATCAGCTTGGATGTAGAGAAGATAGACAATGTAGAGCACTCATGTGTATTTTGTCCCATTTAAAGACATCACGAAAATATGAAAGTGGTTAACTGACCTTAACATATATTGAGCAAAATGCACACCTACATCTTTAGAAATGAGATAATCAACAAGTACCAAGTGATCATAGTGCAGCTGCAGAATAATTTTAATAAATAAACAATTAACACTATCCTCAGATTGAGTGCTATGTAGTGAAACAGGATAAAAATCTGGAAGACCTATAGAAAAGAAGTGACTGTATGAGCCAGCAAATGAATGAGTCCTAACATACTTTGTTTAGTTGTTTAGCACATCTCAGTGGACATACTCTTTTTAGTACATCACAACGTACAATTTCTAAATCCTAGAACTCCATGTTCTTGCAGGATCTTATGAAACAACATGAAAACAATACTTTTTTTGCTCCCTATTAGAGCACTAACTAATTAACTACCTACCTATTCTGCAGGCTACAATAACCAAAACTTCACAACCAGATAAAGTAATAAAAAGTAAAGGATGACATCCACTATCCTGGACTGTTGAAGACTACCAGTAGCTTGCTGCTACATTTTCACTATAAAGAACAAGTATTGAATGTTAATATGCCACTATGCAGAGAAATTGTGCCTCTAGCAATCCTAGTAAAACAACAAGGAAAACATGTTGACTGACTCACCAATAAAAGCAATAGATGGAAAATGCGAACTGGGTCAAAAATGCTCGAGAACAGTTTGGCACCTATCAGTCCAGAAGTCCATTTATTTTCCATGCTATCTCTGCAAGTATATATGGACAAAAGGTCACAAATTATAAAGGCACCTATTGTCTGGATAAATTTCTGTGATGAAATATTATATCTCCTGCTTACATTTTCAAGGAAATGAGTGGAGCATAGTTTCAGAACTCAGAAGAATAATCAAGTAGCATAGTTAATGTAGTTCCACAACAAGCTAATTAGTGCATCAACAATTACTCAAGTCATGGAAAGATTATCTTTTCCTTTCTAACAAAATTTAAGATGATAAAATTAACTAAACATCTCCGTCTTTTGCAATGCTGGACATGTGCATTCTTGGTTATCAGTTGTGAACAAGTGCAGATCATGAAATAAAAAATAAAAATAAAAAAACCTCTCTGTTGAACAAGTGCATTCTTGGTTATCAGTTGTGATGGAAACCAATCCTATGCATCAGTATTTTGTGCATATGTATGTTACGATGCTTTTTTCATTACTTTCTCATATGTGCTTCTGTACTCAGCATATGTTAAGAGTTTAGGTTGCGTAACCTACGTCTCCCATTCGAGAGTGCTTATTTATAAATATGCCGGAATGACATATTTATAAGAAAGCAGTCTCGAATTGTCCACGATTTTGATAGCTGAGGATATGTGATTCTTGCAAGTTCTCGAAGTTGTTGTACAACTCACAGAGTAGATTTCGGTAGCGTCTCCCTGGTGTTCTCCGGATGCACACCCCTCTTGACCAGTTGTCGAGACGTGTATCTGGAGAACAGCGGGGAGATGCTGCCGAAATTTTCTCTTGAGTTGTACAACGGCCTAGGAACTTGCCCGAACCACATATCCTCGAATGGGATTAGGACCAAACCTATTTAGAGATTAGGAGTTCAATGTGCGTAGACTTTTCTTGTAGATCATTCATTCATCTGTTACTCTACTGCAATATTTAGTTGTTGCTTTACATGACATATTGTCAAGTTCACATAATAGCTACGAATTGATTTTCTCTCATGTCAAATATATGACCATGCCAGATAAGAAAACTCAAAATATCGCAATTAGAGAGCATCGGCTCATCACCAGACAGAGTAGACGGTGATCCTGTGGGGCCGAGCCAACTTCCAAGTGTCGAGCCAAGCCAACTTCCATGTGTCGACACGAGCCGAGTTCTAACTGCCGAGGGGGTGAGTAAGGTGAGGAAGGCCCGAGGACCGAGCAAAGGGGCCACAGGGAGAACGCCGCAGGTTCTGCACTTCAATGCCACAGGGGTATGCACGGGTCCTCCCAAGCACAAGGCGCGATACCGCTCATTCCTCGGCCAATTGGCGAGGGAGAGACTACCCATAACGGTTAAGGATTGGAGAAAGGAGGTCAGCGCCGAGCAGAAGAACCGGCTGTGGGACGAGGTTAAGGGCAAATGGATTATAGAAGAGGAGGATGAAAACAATGCCAGGCGGTACGCCATGAAGAGGATGGGTGTGGCTCTGAGGCACTTCAGGGTCTACATGCACAGTGAGTACGTGCTAAAAGGCCGTACACCGTTCGAGAGGTATCCGTTCGTGACTCCCGATGTTTGGGAGGAGTTCAGGAGGATCAAGAGGACGCCCGAGGCGGAGGAGCTGAGACAGAAGAACGTTGCTACCCAGAGGCAGAACACCCACGCGCACCACCTCGGTTCAGGCGGCTACGAAGGGAAGAAATCAGAATGGGCGCGACTAACCGAGGAGTGCGCGAACTCCGGGACAGCGATGCCTTACTCGCATATATGTGAGGAGCGGGCACGTGATTGGGTATTAGCGAGGACAAAGAAAACCGCTGACGGGCAACTGGTAGTATCAAACCCCATTACCGCGCAAGTCGTGTCCACCATCGTAAGATATCAAACTTAGTACATTGCAGTCAACCATTCTTGCAGATATTTCATATCTAATTCATACTCGCTTCTTGCAGGAGGAGGTATCACAGAGGAAAGAGCAGGGGACCTTTCTTAGCCAAGGGTCAAATGACATACTGTCCTCTGCAATCGGGAAGCCCGACCATAAGGGCTGGGTACTTGGCGCAGGGGCGGGGCATACAAAGAAGTCCTAATTCCAAGATGACGCTGGGAGTAGCAGATCAAGATCGTGGGAGGCACGCATGGAGCGCCTCAAGGACACGCTCAGGGAGCAGCTAAGGGAGGAGATCAAGGAGGAGATGAGAGGGGAGATGACGGCACGTGAGGAGGAGATGAGGGTGGACATGATGGCACGTGAGGAGCGCCTAAGGGCCGAGATGATGGCGATGATCTCCTAGAGTCAGAGCCAGATGCCCCCACCTCCTGTAGCGAAACCTGTGCCCAGACCAAGTAGCTGCGATTCCAAAAATAATAAGTCCGGTCCCCAGCTGAAGGTAATAATTAATTTTGCCTAACTTAAAGGTGCGAAGGTAACTGTTCATATGTTTTCTCAAGTTGCGCACTTTTTGCAGGCGCCTACCAAGTGCCAGCTCACCCTAACGGAAGACGGATTTCCTGTTGAGGTTGCACGCGGGGTTGCATTTCCATGCAAGGTGACCGACACGGTGCATGGTCAGCCTTTGGGGAATGGCTACATGAGGGTCTAGGTGGACTACGTCCACAAAGCCTTCTTATCACATGTGCTCGAGTTCCCCCCCAACGAAGACATCACCACTCTCGGGCAAGCGCTGATGTCGTTCATCAAGTGGCCCATGACAGGCATCGTACTGGTTAAGGTAAAAAACATCGCACCTTCTGTACCATTCCAGTAGTATTGCAACAAGTTACTTAATTATGCGCGTGTTTTGTAGGTTCCTACCGCACTGCTACCGCTTCCCACGATCGTGACGAGTCCCGCACAAAGTACAAAGCTAGTGCATAAAAGGACTAGCACGACAACCACGTAACCACCGAGACCTCTGCTAAAAGGCAAGGCTCACAAAGGCCACGGCACTCCTCAAGTACATGAAAAGCCCATCGCCTCGCCTCGAGACTCCTTCGGCCCGAAAGGAGAGCCAGTATAGACCACAGTGAAGCCTTATGAATTTAAGGCCTACGTACATGGAAAGCCCTTCGCCTCCCAAAGAAATTGAACGCTTTAGGCATATGGACTCAACACTCCATGGATGGTACATGGACAAAGCGAAAGAGAGCGAGCGTGTCGACTTCAATGTTAGATATAGAAAGGGACATTTCCACCGCGAGGAGGATGGGACATTCTCAGTTAGTTTTGAGGATCTGTTCCGTCTGTACCAACTGATAGCCATCGATATTTCTACTGTACGATCCTGGACGCTGTGAGTATCGCACCACGTTGCACGACCTTATGACTTCTATAGGATTTTGCATTACACTTTTTAACATTCAATGCGAGTTGCAGGGCGATGAGGCAGCGGGTCGTGACGAATCGACAACTAGTTGGGTTCGTCGACGCTGAGCTTGTGTCCGCGACGATGGCTAGGCTTCAACCGGAATGGGTTGCGGCTACATCAAGAGGGCATTGCAAGTCGAGTCGAAGAAGGACTTCATTCTATTCCTGCACCACGAGGAGTAAGTACTACTTCACCGCTCAATTACTTCTACGCAATGAAACCATATGTGAACTTATTTTCTTCACGCATACCATTTAATAAGCAATCATTGGTTCTACTCGTGTTCTTCCGAGCGACAACAAAGTGTACACTTTTAATTCGTTGATAAGAGACCGATGGCCTACGTGATCAAGCCTCCTTTGGAGCAAGAAGTGCACCACTCTTATCTAACATTTTCTCGCATTTAACTACATTCATTATTTTTTACTCAACGGCATCTCTCCAATGTATATAGGGTTTCAAGGAATACGTCAAGGTGAGGGACACACGACGACAAAAAGGGCTCCAAGTCGAGTATGTCCGCTTTAAGGTACAAGTGGCTATCATATATAAGATTTAGATTTTCGACATATTTTCTTTGTCTCTTAATTTATTTTTCTTTCTTCACAGTTGTCATCAACAGTGGCAGCGACGATCACTGTGGTTTGTATGTCATGCAACACATGGTGATCTTGATTGTCGGCTCGCACCGCTTCCCTAAGGTAGTACATGCATATACAATTAGTCTTTCACATAGAAATTTGAAAACTTAAATTAGAGCACTCGTTTCTATCTTGCAGCATACCATTATCCCCCAGAAGAGTGTAGACAGCACTGCACTCAACAAGATACGAGACCACTTATGCCAGTGGTACTGGATAGAATGCTTGTCGGAGGACGGACGGTTTAGAGATTCTGAAAGCTCCTACTAGACCAGATGTGAACAATATTACATATCTGAATGTGATTGTATGTGTACTTATGGTTAAGCATGTTTATGTTCTATTTTGTTAACGAATGTGATATGTGTTTGTTGTAACAAAGTGTTCATGTTCTTTTGAATGTGATATGTTGTCCGTAATTTCGTGTGAATGTGATATGTGCATATTGTGTGGAATATGTGCCGATTGAATGTGATAGCACACCACACCCCTTCATCTCTCGGTTCTCACAACAAAATGATAGGGATGTGACGGTCATCTCTATCGGTTCTTTGAAAGAAGCGATAGGGATGATGAACTCATCTCTATCGGTTCTTTATAAGAAGCGATAGGGATGATGGTATTCATCTCTATCGGTTCTTTCAAAGAAGTGATAGAGATGAGTATATTATCTCTATCGGTTCTTGTTCAGAAGCGTTAGAGATGAGGAAGTCATCTCTATCGGTTCTTTATATGAAACGATAGTGATGATGGTATTATCTCTATCGTTTCTTTGTAAGAAGCGATAGAGATGAGGCGGTCATCTCTATCGGTTCTTTATAAGAAGCGATAGAGATGAGTGTATTATCTCTATCGGTTCTTTGTAAGAAGCGATAGAGATGAGGCGGTCATCTCTATCGCTTACAAAGAACCGATAGAGATAATACACTCATCTCTATCGCTTATAAAGAACCGATAGAGATGACCGCCATCTCTATCGGGCAAGAACCGATCGTAATAATGTTCGCCTCATCTCTGTCTCATGACTTTGTGTCACCACCAGAACCGACTGTGATGACGAAAAAGAACCGATTGTGATGTATATTTGTGTAGTAGTGACATGAATCCCAACAAAGGAGAATATGATGTTAAAAGGCATGCATGCGATGAACAAAACAAACGCACGTGTAGATATGACCCAACCTAATCGGATCATCCGGCTTAATTGATATGACCCATAGTCCAATTGACTTAGATTATTTAGGTCCCATCAAACTTCATCGCTGCGCTTCTCTAGAAAATTGTTCTAACCCATGGTCCGGGTCACTCAGATCATCTGATCCTCATTGAACTCCAAAACATACCCTTTAGCAAATTGATCTAACCCATACTTGAGTTACTCGGATCATCTAATGAAAAATGCTTAGACATGCTTTATGGAAAATTGATCAAACCCATGGTCTTGGATTGTCCACCTTAGTGCAAATCTTTTTGCCAAGTCTGAAATCAAACAAGCATCCAAAACTAGCGTCCATGCTTGGTTTCTTGGCTTCCACTAACTAGATTTGAGCTAGAGAAACTAGCTACCCAACCTCACTAAGATCAAGCTAGCTACTAGATTTGAACCCCATTGGTAGTACGGACAAAGAAAGAATGAAACCTATTACTAAAATGATCCTATTACTAAAATGATCCAAACTCAACTCCACAAATCATTTCTAGTCACATGGTCTTGCTTAATCTTCATTCATAGCTAACATTTACACCAATTTGGGGATCCACGAATACCATGAACACTCAATTACTAATGTTAATGAAGGATCGGAAATGATTATCAGAGGGGGGTGACGATCAACTACAAATTTTCCTCCAAAGAAACCCACCAAAACCTCACTTGATCAAAGAAGAGCGAAGAAATAATTTTTTTGAGAAAATCAGCTCTCAGGTGGCACTACCATGCTACAGAGGTGGTCATGCCAGATGAAAGCATCTAGGCCCCTAATTCGGTTTAGTTTTGGTAATTAATGACAATCGCGATTAAAGGACTAATATTTTCTTTGAGAATATTGAAAATAGGTTGGTCTAAAGTTTGGCGATCATGGAAGCATGAAAATGGAGCGAAAGAAGATCAACGCGTCGAGGCAAATGGCTAAGGAATAAAACTTAAGGAATTTTTCATAGCTTTTGCCAATCTCGGAGTTTTGGAGAAAAGATTGGATTGCTAGAATTGGTGATGTACTATTAAGAGGGGTCTTGACTATTTGTTCGAAGTTGGAAAAATGTTTAAAGGCTAAATGCATGCACACTCGAATTCTTTTATGACAAAGTACTTGAGCAAAGTTTTAAATTTCATGTGGAGGCTCTAGTGGGTAGCATGGCCGGTGCTACCAGCCTTGCGGTAGCACTAGCCCTTTATGCGGTGCTTAAATTATACAAGGGTATTTTTTGAGGCCCGGTGCTATCGGCCCTTGGGTGGTAGCATTGGCCTGACTGGGCCCAATGGTCACTGACAATGCATTTAATGCACTGTAGCGGCCGTTGGAGCTAGAGGAGCGGTGCCAAGGATGACGCCAACATGACTTCTTGAAAACCACATCACGAATGAGCTTTATAAGAAGGACAAGGAAGAGCTTTTGGAGTAAAGCTCTTTGAAGAAAAAGAACATCGCCTTCAAGGAAAAAGTGGAGTCAAGCGATGAGCTTCTTGAAGACTCTGAAAATGATGACACCGAGGAGAAGATGGCCCTCCTCGTAAGAAGAATGAGGAGATTTATGAAGAGGCGCTCAAGCACAAGCACCCCTCATAAATTCAAGAAGGTACAACACTCTAGTGCGAACCGATATGCAAATATTCGGTGCTATGAGTGTGATGAGAAGGGGCACATCGCCTTTTATTGTTCCAAGAAGAAGGACGACAAGAACAAGTTATCCAAGAAGAAGAAGGCCTTTTAAAGGAAGAAGTTTTTCAAAAAGCTTCACAAAGACGGCAAAGGCGAGGCCCACATTGGAGAGTGGGATTCCGAAGAAAAGTATTCGCACTCCGACACCTTCAAAGATGATGCACCCTCAAAGAAGGGTCTTGCCGGCATCGCTATCAAGGAGGCCTCTTCGGCATTCATCACTCCTTTTTGTCTCAAGGAAAAAAGAGAGCATAATGTAAAATCCAATGAGACGATGAACCAACATATGATAAGCTCATGGATATGCTTGAGAATTTGAATGAATACCTCGGTAAAGAGAAGTCTAAACATAAGGCTTTGATAAAAGAGTATCTTTCTCTCAGAGATTCTTATAACGAGCTAAATGAATCTCATGAGACAAAATTCTTATAAGGAGCTAAATGAAGCTCATGAGACTCTCCTTGTTAAGGAACATTCAAAACCTCAAAATGATATAGGTATTAGTTACAATATTATTGATGATATGCCTAGTTTAGAAATTGATTCTTGTTGTATATCAAAAACTAGCATATCTACTCATGTGATGATCTCATGGACATGCCTTCTAGTTCATTGTAACATCCCAAAAATTTGCCTTATAATATTATTTTATTGTAATTTGTGCATTTTTTTATTTTTCTAAATTTATTGGATTTTTTGGAATTTATTTTAAATTAAGTATATTGTTCTTTTGAGAAAAACTATTTAAATATAGGTAAAGTTAAAATAAAGTTTGGCTAAAAATATTTTATTTGAGTTCAAAATGTCTCAAAGTGTTTATGAAATATTTTTTGGATTTTTCCTGATATTTTTATTGCTTAAAACAAATTAAACTAATTTTTGAAATTATTTTAAAAGAAAAATCCGGGGAAAATCGTTGTAACAGTGTGAGGTCAGAGCCCAACACTGTTCTCATGCAGCCCATCGCTGTGCAACCCAGTGGGCCGCCACGCTGGCATGTCTTCTAGAAGCTATCGCGTCAGCCATTGATCGGGGATCTAACGGTCATTTTCAAGCCGAGTTGTTTGAGTGCATTTTAGCCATTCGATTCTGATCCTTTGGCTAGGATTGAGGTGTATCGGTTTGGGTCTCTGGCGAATCTCAGCTGTTGCTTTCCATTTGTGTCCCGGATTTAGCCGCGTCGTAGTGAATCTTCGCCACTCATCTTGCCACGCATCGGTTTCCTAGTCATTGTCCCCGCGAGACCAACCCAGACTCTATTCCGTGCTCGCCATGGACACTAGGTGGAAGCGGGTAGAGTTCGGATTCTTAGGCCTATTTAAGTGGCACATCGCGTTCGTCAGAACCCCGTGAGCAAAAGCCCTAAGCTAGCTACTAGTTTCGTGTCGCCATTTTGTCTGATTTTGTGAAGATCTCCATGCGTCACCATGAGAAGGAAGTTGCTGATTTTTCACCATCAAGCCACCACGAAGCCCAAGACCCAGCGCATTTGGTTCGTCATCGTTCAGAGCACCTTGTGCGCACCTTCATTTGGCCAAGAACCAGCCAGAGAGCTACTTCGCCGTGAGCCCTAGATCTACCGCCATTTTTGTCTCATCGCCGTCACCGTAGAACCGTGTCATTGTGTGTGCGAGGTTGAGCTCTACCTAGTGCTGCCCTTCATTCTTGCCACCAGTGACCATTGGGCCGAGAGCGCCGCCGTCCTACGTGGCCGAGTTGCGGTAGTGAGACGTGAGCCCACGTGGATGCCACGGTGATAGGGTTCGTTGACGTGTTCTCATGTGTGTGCTTGCGTGGCCGTTGCTTATGCGTTGCGCTAGCATTGAGTCACCGTGATGCGGGACCTGCATATCAGTGGTCTAGATCCGCATGGACCGGGTGCACCGTGGACCCAATGAGATTCATGGACTAGGGACACATGTAGCCATCTGGTTAGCTTGGGTTAGGGGCTGACGTTATCATGACATTAGCATGACATAGAAAAAGGGGTTTTGTATTTAAAAATAATTCGGTTTATTATTTGATTTTCAATTTTCAGATTTTTAGAATTTTTGAATCTTCTTCGAGCCTATTCTCCCTCATACGAGCTCCAATTGAGGTGATTCAAATTTTTAAAAATTTGTAACACTGAGATGTATTTAATGGTGAATTTTATTTGATTTTTTGAGTTCATTTTATCTATTTTTTGGTGTTTATTTGCTTTTCCATCTCGATTCGTGTAGACGTTGAGTTGTGTGACGCATCAGAGGAGGATCCATCAACCTAAAAGCACTTTCCAGCAAGACCAGGACCTTTACCAAGGCAAGTTGTGCTTTGATCATATTGAACCCATGTTTACAAAATCGCTATATTATTTTACTTTATTGTATATTATTTCACATGTACAATTGTTTTAATTAAAATGGGACTTAGTTAATCTACCTTTCGATCTATACCCTACCTTGTTATTTGTATGCCATGAGGTACTGTCACCCTAGATTGGTTCACTATAGTTGGTTAATATTAAAGTCAACATGGGATGGTTAGATCGTAATAGTATGCTTAACCATGCCACATCATCACATATGCTTGAATCATCAATGATTAATCTTGATTAATGAAGTATGGAACAGTATTATGAATTTGTGTGTCATGTTTGGTCACACGATGAGATTAAGTTGTGGTGGCGATGGATGTCACGCAACGAGGTTGAATTGTTGATGGCACGTGGTGCTTGGTAATCAAATGGGGTGGTTATGATTTAGATTGGGGCAAGTGGCAATATGCTAAGGTGAGCCGAAGGGCAGAGGGTATGTGGAAGTCTTTCTCTAGTCACTGTAAGGACTTAACCTTGCAAGCCTTTGACCTGAGTCAATTATACAACCACATGTCTAGTATGGAACAGTCTAGCTGACTAATTTGCAATGTCTTAGCTTTAGTACTGCTTGTGGTGGTGTGGGTCTGGGTTCATGGATAAACTCACATGGCGCAAGTGGGGGCCCTATTGTGGTAACCAGTCCCTTCAGTGTTGAAACCTCAGCGGGTATGTAACATCCCGAAAAATGCAATAATATAAAAATTCATATTTTGAATTTGAATATATTTATTTCTGATTTTTCCTAACATGATTGGAATTTATTTGGATTTCTTTGGATTTTTGTATTGAATGAAAAATTAAAGAAATGGAATTAAAGAATGGATAATGGTAAAAAGATAAAAAGATAAGAGATAAATTTTGGAAAAATTACCATGGAACCCTAACCAATCTGGTAAGTCAGTAAAATCAAGAAGTAAAATTTTATGCACAGAAAAATGGGTAAATAAAATTAATGTCACCACTTTTGACTAGAAACAGTACAAGCCAGAATTAATGAAAAATATTCGAAGTTTATCTGGAGCTTGAAAAATTACCATAACACCCTCATAGTATAATTTATCTCTGGTAAAAATTTCAGGATTTTATCACGCCATTAATACTTTATAAAAATTCCCAAAACAGAGGCTTTAAAAATCTGGGAATTGTAATGTCAGAATTTTAATAAAATAACTACCCAATGTTTTGACTTGAAAATTTTGCAGAGACATCCTTGATCTAAATATAACCTGTCATAAAAGTTGTAAAAATAAATAATAAGTTTTGAACCTTTAAATAAATAAAAATCCGAAAGGGAGATTTTGGTAGATGTACAGTGTCAGAATTTTAGTTAATTCAGTGTAAGATATTTTAATCTCAAATTTTTACTGGGCGTTAGAGACTACCAGGAGACGCAGGTCAAAAAGTTTCACAATTTTCCCACTTGATCTGATGGCCATTTTAATGCTCACATGGAGCTGTCCCGGCCAAGGTTATCCCTTCGTCTCATTTTCCTTCATCGCCGCGTGGGCCGTCCACTGTCTTGTAACCATTCGTCGCCGACAGCAACGGGAAAAGTGCTCAGCCTCTGCCTGGTGGTCCTGGACCCGCTGTCAGTCACAGGCTTCATCTCCCTCTTCTCTTTTCCTCTCTCCTGGCCGAGACGCCGAAGCTCTCTCCCGATCCTTCGCGCGGTCGCACACTCTCCTCGCTGAATCGTCGCGTCAGTGGCGCCAGCCTCCGCTCGATCATTGCCACGACCGTCCTCGCTTCACTGCCGCCATGCCTGCGTTCGCGCTTCCGTGCCATGCCTCTCGCGATCGCTAACGTCGCGCCACTCTGATCGCCAAGCACAGAACCGAGCCCAAATTCGTGTGCGCGTGCGAGAGTTGGCAAGTCCCATATAAACTGGCTCCGAATACTTGTGTAGCTTCGCAGTAGCCATTCTTCCCTTAGCCACTCGCCAGCTCGAGCTCAAGAACCCGAAACAACGTTTTTCCTCGCCATGGCCGAAGAAACCCGAAAAAAAGGGGAGAAAGCAATCCAAACCAATTTGGTGAGTCGCTTCTTAAATTGATCACTCCCGTGGTACACTAGCACTCTCTTAAGCTTTTCTGTACCTCCAATTTCAGCTTCCCTTGCCTGTAGCGCCGCCGCACCCCATTCCTTCTTCTCCAACTCCGGCGCACGGTGGCGGAGCTCTCCGGTCAATTTCCGACCGGATCAATAGGTAAAACGAGGCCCCTAGTACTCCTTGATGCTTTATTCGCTACCGATTCGAGTTGAAATTTATTCATTTTCTTCCCCCGACGAGCTGCCATCTCCTCCGCCGCAAGCCCACGGTGGCAGGACGTTTCAGCCCACGTCGGCCGTGACCAAGCTTTCCCCTAGGCTCCTGGCGGCGCCCTTTTACTCTCAGTGCCGACGGCCGACTTCCCGCCTCCTCGCGCGGTGACCATGGCGCCGCCTTCCCCTGCTTCGGCTCACTGCCCAGCGGGCCCGATCCGTCAGCGAAAGCAAGAATCTCCAGTTCAATCAGCAAAGGCGCTTTCCCAGTAAGAGAAGCGTATTTTCGATTTATTCTCAATTTCATAACCGAGATAGCTTCTTATGTGAATAACTTTAGCATTTTTAATCCAATTCAAATGAAATAAATTTCTAAAATCATCTAAAATCAAGTGCTTCCATAATATACAAAAACATTTTGAAAAACAAGATCAAGTTAATTTGAAATCCAAATTTAAACAAAAGGCCTAAAGGTATGCTACATATGAAAATGTTGCCAACAAACTTAGAATTTAATGAAAATAATTTTATTAGATTCTTTATACATCCAGAGCTCAAATATATAAAATGTTTATATATTACCTTTGTTTAAATCATTTTCCATTAAAGGTTATTCTCAATAGAATAAATAATCAAAAATGAATAATTGAATAAAGGAAATTCTAAAATAAATAAAATTGATTTATAAACACTTGAATGACAGTAATATACCTTATTATGCTAAAATAATTAAGGTATGAACTTGCTTTCGATATGTGATACTGAATAATAGATGGTTTAAATGGAAAATGTATATATAAGTAACTAATGTATAAATGAAGTTCATAATAAGTAAAAGGTAAGAGAAAAGCTCTTTAGTACTATGTTATCTGTTACAACAAAAATAACCATAGTGAATTGTAGTCCGTACTTAAATTCTTAAGTAATTCAGACTTAAATTCTTAAGTAATATATATCTCCATATTATATATATATATATATTTAAAGAGTTGAGTATAATCAACCAGTGTGAAGAGAATGTCTTAAGTAAATCCTAATGCATGAATAATTAGTTCTGAATGCCTTGCATGATCGGATCATGTAGTATAGCAAGAATCATTATCATAAGGTCGTAAATTAACATTTAACCTAATAATCGAAGTTTCAATACTTGTAAAGTTCAAATAGTTATAACTTTCACAAATAAACATCAAATTTGACAAAACTAAGTCCTAGGATCTTAAGAAGTAATATCCTTACTAACTGTGCAAAGTTAATACTATCAAATTCTGAAGAAAGAATCTCATTTTGTCATGCTTTGCATATAAAACTCGATAGCGAAATAACCTTAAGTATTATAATTTCTGGATTTCAGAAACACTTAAGCCTTTTCATCAATCTATAGAATACCTCGTCCTGATACGAATCCCTTGTAGAATAGATCAGAAATGATGTTTAGGATATGTACTACTATGTTCTAAGAAAATATTTTATTTATAACCTATGGTTCATATAGTTTTTGCTTATGCAAAACCCTAATATGATAAGAATAGTTGTAGCCCTTTTTGGCCGGTTGCGATCAACATAAACTTTAGTGTCATGATAGCTTTTCAGCAATGCATTTAGGTCTTCAACTAAACATTATAATTCATAAATTTTATTTAGAATTGTTATCCAAAGTATATACTATATTATTATGATGAAATAACCATATTTCATCATGCTTTCCATATAAATCATGTTAGTTAAATAACGCTAAGTATTATGTTTTCTAAGCTTATTAATATGAATCGGTAGCAATGAAGAAATCTGTGATTAATATATTTGTATCGCGAGAACCTTCTTGAAAACCATAAATAAATCCAGAACCTAGCTTAACAGATCAAACATATTCAAGACTTCTTCTTATGCAAAGTCAATTAGGTATTTAAATGCTATTTGCATAATCCTTTTTCTAATGTCTTAGTTCTATTAATCCAAATAATTTTAGCATCTATAATTCGAAATCATAAATACAAGAATTCATAATTTTAGCCTCTTGAATTGTAAATCAAGAATAGATAATCTATCGAGGAAACCATGTTTTGCTCATCATAAAAGCCATTAAGTATATAAATGTGCGTTTATATAAATCACGAGATCTCAAAATCATATAATCCAAACCCTAAATCATTCTGCTTTTCGCAATGAATCTTTATTTGATTTTCATCTGCCTTCTTTTCGCCTTATTGAAGTTTATTATTTGCTATATTTTCCGATCGATCGACGTGTAGAATTCGACGTCCCTTCCTTCGTCGTGCCTCCGTCGTCTGCGATCGCGTCTTCGTCGTAAACGATATATAAGCAAGGCAAGCACCCCCTTTGACCATCTTGATCCCAGTATTTAATTTGCATTGTGTTTATTAAAATGTTTCATGCACGCGTTTACTTTCTGTAAATTCGCTATTTTGTGGTGCTGGTAGTTATACCTGTTGTCTCATGAAACTTCCTTGATAAGTATGAACATGTGTACCTTGATACCCATAGATTGAGCTTAGACAATTACTTAATGTCATTGTGGGTATATGCGATTACTTTTATCCATGCTTAGCCATGCTTTTAGAACAAATGAGAATGAGGATCAGATCAAAATTTGTTTCTTGAGAAATGGAAAATGTTGGAAATAAAGCTGTTGGTTATGGGTATTTTGATTAAAAACCCAAAATAAAACTATGGTTTTGATGCGGGCGATTATTGGCAATAGCCGGAGGTGCAAAGGGATTTGCACGTAGTTAGGGTGGAGTATCGCCCGTGTCGGATTAAGGACCGAGCAATGGGACGCTATAGATCCAAGAATTTCGTACAACCACGAGGGCTTGTATGGGCGGGTCTTAGCCTATTAAGTTATTTAGGTGTGGCTTTGCATCTATGGAAGGCGGGAGTAATGCACAGGCATTCCGGTTTGGTCTGTCTGTAGGGGTTTCTACATACCAATGCAACGGTGTACGCCTTGCCGTGAACAGAAACGTGGTGTTGGGTGTGATGAAAAAGGATCCACGTCTTGGGTGTGTGTTTCTGTTTCTATGGCGAGGGTCAAACGTCCCGGGCTGGTTCAAAGCCACATCTAGATAATGTAACGGCTTTGTATGATCTCCTTGCCGACACACCAAAGGAAGTGTGTTAACTGATCTGGCAAAAGAGGTTGATCATTCCTTGTGGGTAAAGTGTACACCTCTGCAGAGTGTAAATCTAATCGATTAGCCGTGTCCACGGTTATGGACACTTGGTGAAGTCATTCCAATGTTAGAATGCTTTGGTATTTTCCAAAATTGGGTTTTGGTTTGGAACCTGTTTTATCAGCTTTTGTTTCATGTCAAAGGATCGACATTATTGGATTCCATTTCTGGATTATTCGATATTCACGATGGGTTGTGAGTATTACTTATGCTTTACTTATTTCATATCAGTCAATTATGCTTTTACAAATTCCGTTTGCAAATAACTTGTTTTACAATGTCAATTCTACTTTATGCAAATTAACTGTAGTAGCCTCCTTTGAAATGGCCTGCATATTATATAGGTTTTGCTAAGTCTTGCGGAGTACGAAAGTACTCACCCTTGCTTATATGTTGTTTTTAGGTGGATAATTTAGCGAAGCTTCGAGGATTCCTTTTCATCGCAGGTTGCGGGATTTTCTTCATCGAATCTTTCTAGGGATTATGCCTTGTCAGTTGCCTGCGGGTTTTGGATGGGCACACTACAAGACCTTGCTTCTTTTGCTGCTATATCTCTGAGTTGTAAGATTTTCTTTAAATAATAGCTTCCGCTTAATATTATGTTGTATGGTTGTGATTCCAATTGTTGTAAACATGTGAGTGCTCGCTACTGATCCAGGGAATGGCACAGTAATCACATGGAGGTTCCTGTTCATCAGAACGGGGTCTCACAGGGTAATACTGGGTTAATGCAGGGTATTGTAAAGGCTTTGTTATAATCACTCGCCTGTGTAGTGAATTGGTTGTATCATGTGGGTAAAGTGCATAACCTCTGTAGAGTGTAAATCTATTCAGATAGCCGTGCTCGTGGTATTGAGCATAGCTCGGGAATTACAGTCAAGGGTTATACATTTGAAAAATAAAACTTGGGATGAGATGGCAGGTTGCCATGAAAGGTTGGAATTTGAAATAGGATTGGATATTTTTGTTTACTTGAAAAATGTTGAATCTATCTATTACTGTTATTTGTTTTACTGTCTTTACAATCTATTTATTATACTTGTTCTTAAATGTTGCTTTATTGCAAAATAGCTATAATAGCCTTTTTCTTTGGAATAATCCTTGCATATAGTTACATAGAATTGCATTCTTGCACAACTTGTTGAGTGCTTTCAAGTACTCACCCTTGCCAACAACCATAATCAATAGTTAAGGACTCTACACTTTTGTTAGAGGAGGAGTTCCTGGAAGATACGAATAATTAGGGTCCGAGCCTTGTCAATTGCCGATGGTAAACTGAGGGGTCATCTACATCTTCTATTTTTCGCTGCATTGGCTTTAGTCTTTATTTCAAGTCTAGCACTACGTGGCTTAATAATGTAAGTTGGTCATAAGATCATACACTTAGTTATAATCAACAAAAGGAGACTTATTATTATTATTATTATCGTTGTGTATGGTGTGATATTTACCAATATTGAGCTGTGTGCACTAGCGTTGATCTGGGACTAATGCGGTAAATACAGAGGGTCCGAGTTGGTAAATTCGGGTCTTGACATTCATGCTCTATCTCTATTTCTATTCATAAAAATTTAATTATTGAAAATAATGAGCTTAAGGAGCAAGTGAACAAGCTAAGTAAGAGCTTGGGCCGATGTTTTAAGGGTAAGGAGACACTTCATAAAATCTTGAACAATCAACAGTGCTCCTACAACAAAGAAGGCCTTAGGTTCGTGCCCAAGAAGGGTAAGAAAGTGAGCAACAAAGCTCCTAGGTTTGTTAAATCTAATGGGAAGCTTTGCTATAAGTGCCATGATGCGGGACATATATCAAATGATTGCCTATTAGGTAAGGCTCCTAAGAATAATGTTTATGATTCTTGCTATGCTCTTAGAAAAAATAGCAATGGTAAGATTATTGCTAAATTTATTGGCACTCCTATACTTGGTCGTAGAAAGAATACCATTTGGGTGCCCAAAGCCTTGGTTACTAACCTCCAAAGACCCAAACAAATTTGGGTATATAAAAGGGTTTGATCTTCTTTTGTAGGTGAACTACAAAGCCAGTGGACGGCATTGGGCATTGGATAGTGGATGTACTCAACACATGACCAGAAAATATTCACTACATTTGAAGTCGGGAGTGGCCAACACGACAAGATCATCTTTGGCGACAATAGCAAAGGAAAGGTAATGGGATTGGGTAAAATCGCTATCTCAAATCGCCACATGTCCTTGACCACTTCACCATGACGGCTTCGGTTTTTTTTATCGTTATAGATCTCAACTCCTCCTTAAGTCTAGTCTCAGTCCATGTTGTTGCTCGCCATGTCCATTGTAACACCCCGACATTCCGTATGCCCAGAATGTCACTACCTCATGCAAAAGTTGACAACTAAATAGTCAAATAAACCAAAATTTCAGCAAGCTCACTATTGCATAAAAACTGAGCTTCAGCAACAAAATTCACCTCCAAATAAAATCTACATAACAACTAAACAAAACTACTTGAGAAGATAAAATAAGATAACAATAACGACTACATTCTGACAGATATACTGATATTATGATAGGAACTAAACCACAATCCAAATTAACAAAACATAACCACAATATCAAACCATAGCTCTGTTCATTATTTTAGCAAAACATAACCAAGGTAAACTCAACGACTCTTGTCCACAAGACGGGAAGGTGATGCTATAAATTTAAGATTCGCTATTGTCTATGGTTATTGTTTTCATGTGAAGTGAAGAGGTGATGCTACAACCTTTTTTCCCCAAGTCGTCATGTGGTACCTAAAAAATATTTAAATAAATAAGCGTGAGTCCAAAACTCAGCAAGATACATCATATAGCCACAACATCATATATAAATGCAATTGATTTCATAAAACACACTATGCTTTTCACGCATATGTACAAACTCGTAGCCCAACCTTTGAGAATATCCATACAATTATGCAATGCAAAATTCCCTATGCACATTGCCATCTTATAACTCATACCGGTATAACTGAGTGCACACCCGTCGGTGTGCACCCTCTCATTCCCTTCCATCCCGTGGAGGGGCCTACCGAGGTAGGTCTTTCATGCTCACCACAAGTGAGACATAGAGGCCCACATGGGTCATCTCTTCCATCATGAATGTACATATGCAAATGACATGAGTACTTCGCAAGTTGCATTTATTTTTTCACATTCTCATAACCATAAACATGATATAAACATATCCATTGTCATAAAGATAGCAAGATATGTATAAATCAGTGGTAATGTAGCATCTAATCGTTTATGACAGCAAATAAACATTCTTCGTTCCAAAACATCAAACCAACTCTATCCATTATCATATACGATGCACTTCCATTAACCACGAGGAGCGGAGTGGCGCAAGGTTGAGGCCACTCCTGAAGTCACATCACCTGAAAATAAATTGCATACATATCAACACAATGCAATCACAACACAAGCAATAAGTTTAGCGACATTGAACCTACGCCCTACTCCAATTTTATTACTTTCTCGCTCAGCGAACAAAACCGCCCCTTTGCTGTCCCGATGGTCTAAAAGTTATAAGTTCCACCCTTATAATCCAAACCTCAGGGGCCAAGAACTTTATGAAACTACTGGAAATTACCCACATATTAACCATTAACCAATTTTTTCAAACAAATCATTTAGCCTTTCATATTTAGACCTGAAACCTGATCTGCTACCACCCTAGACACCAGATTTCAAAATAGCATAACTAATTTTATACAATTCCAAATGAAGTAAAGGATAACATTTATGAAATCTACAGGAAACTTCCTAACTTAATCTGGTCATTTAAAAAAATAATTCAACTTCTAGTTAGCTCTACTCAGCAGTTTTCCACGACTGCTGCCAGCAGAGACAGATTCTGGACAGCAGCCAATAAAACAGCCATAACTTTTAAACTACCCAACCGAATTTCGTGATCTTTGTCTCTAAATAAACTTAAGACGATTATATACAACTTTCCCAACAGCCAACCCCTCTGGAAATGACTGGAACTATTTTTAATCACTGCCCTAAGGTTCAGATCAGCAATGCTCGAACCCCAATTTCGCCCCACAATACAAATTCTCCCCAAACCAATCTAATCACTGCATAAAAACTTGAAATTCTATCAATAAAATCACCAAACATATCCACAAAATAACTCAAACCTGAATAGGGGACGCCAGGAGGGAGGAGGGGCGTCGAGAGGGAGGAGCACTAGGAAGGGGAGGGGTGCAGAAGAGGAGGGGGTGCAGGGCGAGGAGAGGTGCAGGGAGGGGAGGGCGCATGAAGGGGAGGGGGCTGCTGGAAGGGGAGGGGGCGGCTGGAAGGGGAGGTGGGGTGGCTTGGGGGTGAAAGGGGAGAGTGGGCTAGGGTTAGGGAAACCCCCCATGGGCCAAGGCGCTCCATCTATAGCTCAGAATCAGCCCACACCAACCCAAATCTCCCTCGGAGGCCCAAAGATAGCCCTCAAGACCCGCACTAACCCCAAAACAGCCCACAACAGCTCGAATTAATTTAATTTTTTTAGATATTACATCCATGACAAGTGCTTCAACCTCCGGTTCCTTGTCTTCCCAGCGTCAATCATCTTCCAATGTCCCTTGACTATTCTGGACCTTAGCTCTTCTATCCTAGTTTCGATCTCCTCTACCTCACCATGACCTAGCTCCGAAGTCCTGTAACCACACATATAAGCAAAATGTCATGTAACACTGTTCACAATATATGTAATTAACTAATTACATAATTCAACATTCGCTGAAAATATCGGCACTACTGCCTCTCAGGGCCGTTAGTACCACCTCGGTACTATCACCATGCTAAGGCTGGTAGTGCCGCCTTGGCCAAACCCAAATTCCCTACTTTGGAAAATAACTAATGCCAACTATAGGCCGGTAGTACCGCCCACCATGGTCGGTAGTACCACTTTTGTCCGAATCCTGAGAATAATCTCTCTATAAAATAACTACCGCGACACAATGATTGGTAGTATCGTCTGGCCAGCACTACTGCCTCCTAGGGCCAGTAGTGTCGTCTGGTCGGCACTATCACCATTTCAAGGCTGGTAGTGCCACTCATCCTAACAGCACCTCAAATTGCATTAAATTCAAAACAAATTCAAATCAAACTCAAACTTGAGCACCATAAGCTTAAACACAATCAATTACTTATCACTCACATGAGTAGACCTCAACATGGTCTTTTAGTTAAGAACTAAGTAAGTTCACCTTCTCTTAAAACAAGGTTAGTCTTCACCAATAAGCATATTAATCACCAATATAGTAAACTCCCTGAAATTAGGGGCATAGATACTTACACCCCAACATGGGTATGTTGGCTTGGACTGGTAAGGTGTAACGACCCCCATTTTCGCATAAATGCAAAAATAAAAATCTCATGTGCATACAGTACTAGTCCCATGATCAGTGGCTAGTACGCACATTTACAACAATTGGAATCACAACCATACATTATAATACTAAAGCAGAAGCTATTTATACATGGTATTATACAATTCAGAGTATACATATGTAGCACAGAAGAAGTAAAGTCTTGTAGTGTGTCCATCCATCCCTCAGGCAACTGACAAGGCATAAATCCCTAGAAAGATCGCGTCATTGAAATTCCCGCAACCTGTGACGAAAAGTGTTCTTCGGAGCTTTGTTGTCTTATCCACCTGAAACATTAGATTAAGCAAGGTTGAGTACTTTCGTACTCTGCAAGACTTAAGGTGGTATTTGCAAATGCAGTAATGCAGGCAATATCAAAGGAAGCTTCTAAGGTTAATTTGCATAAAGCAACATTTAATTTGTAAGAAAAGTTGTAATTTATAAACGAAATTTGTAAAAGCAAGTTTGACTGATAAGAAATAAGTAAATCATAAATAATACTCACAGTCCTTCGCGAGTAACGAGTCATCCAATTCCTGCCAACCTGTGGCATAACGACAATCTTTGCTAAAACAAGGCACAACAGTTGAAAATCATCCCATTTTGAAAATAATAAAACAACTAACTATGTGATAACTTTACCAAGTGCCCATAACCGCGGGCGCGACTAATCGATTAGATTTAAACTCTACATAGGTATACAGCTTTAACCACAAGAAATGATCAACATCTTTTGCCAGGCCGGTTGACAAACTTCCTTTGGTGTGTCGGCAAGGAGATCATAACATAATCGTTACATTACCTAGACCTAACTTTGCACCAGCCCAGTGACGTGAAACCCTTGTTATGGAGAAGAAACATAAAGAACATAGGCAGTCCTACCCTGCAATAAGAGTTTCTTTCCATAGCAAGGCGTACACCGTTGTACCGACATGCATTTACCCACACCGAGGTGTGGAAACCCCTCACAAGCAAACCTAGAAAGGAGTGCTCCTACTATCTCCCGCCTACCAATGTGCAAAGCCAGATCTAAGCAACTTAATAGGTTAAGACTGTCCCATTCCAGCACTTGTGGTTGCACGGTTTTCTTGGCTTGTAAGCAACCCATAGCTCGGTCCTTAATCTGACACGGGCAATACTTCTCCCTACACTACGTACAAGTCCACCCCTTGCACAACCGGCTATTGCTAATAATTACCCGCATTAAAACCATAGTTTTATTTTGGGTTTTTAATCAAAATACCAGTAACCAATAGTTTCATATCCAACATTTTTAAATTCTCAAGAAACAATTTTAATCATGATCATCTACATCGCTGCTAAGTAAGCATGGTTAAGCAGGGTTAATGTGATCGCATATACCCATGATGACATTAAGTAATGTCTATCCTTATTCTATGGTTATCAAGGTTCACATGTTCATACTTATCAAGGAAGTTCTATTAGATAACAGGTATATCTACCGGTACCACAAAATAGCGAATTTATAGAAAATAAGCACATGCATGAAACAATTTGATAAACAAAATGAAAATTAAATACTGGGATCAATATGATCAAAGGGATGCTTGCCTTGCTTATCTGTCGTTTATGATGAAGTCGTGGTCGCAGCTGACGTAGTCGACAATAGGATTAATGGCGTCGAGTTCTACACGTCGTTCAACGGAAATATAGAAAGTAACAAACTTTAATAAGGGCAAAAAGAAGACAAATAGAAAATCAAATAAAGACTCATTGTAGAAAGCAGGCGTGGTTTAGGGTTGTATGATTTCGGGTTCTCTTGTTTTAGTCGAATATATATTTTATTAGCAGCTTTTAGGTTAAGCGATGATGCGGTTTCTTTTATAGATTATCTATTCTTGTTTTATGAATTCAAGAGGCTAAAATTATGTATTCTTGTATTCATAATTTTGAATTATATATGGTAAAATTATTTGGATTGATAGAGTTAAACATTAGTCATTTGGGGCATGATATGTATGAATAATATTCAGCTTAAATGATTTCGCATAAGAAGTAGTTTCGCATATGTTAGATCTGTTAGTTTAGACCACTGATTATATATTCATGATTTTTAAGAAGGTTCTGGTGATACAAATATCTTAAGTATTGATTCCTCATTCATTATGAAGTTCATTTACTCGTATTACGGATTTCAGATATCATAATACTTAGGGTTATTTGGCTGACAGGATTTATATGTAGAGCATGATGAAACAAGATTATTTCCTTAGAATAAGGTAGTCTATATATTGGGGAGCATTCCCAAGCTGATTTCATTAATCTTATGATTTAGACAAGATGTGTTATCGATTGCTGAAATAGCTTATATGATATTATAGTTCTAGTTATAAAGAATCGGATTAGAAATGTGGTGAGTATGATTAGTATTTTAGCTCTATGTGTATGGCATGTAGGATGATTTGTATATGCTGAGATCTACATCATAAGGCTACCGACTGCAGTTACATGGTTACACATTGATTCTTGCGACACAAGTACATTCTCTAAGGGTTTCTTATGCTCAACGGTTCTTATAACGTGTTTTCGACGACCATAACATTTAAGGGTATTGAGCTAGTAGGATTTAGATGAAAAGCAAGTTGTACATTAAATATTTTACCTGATTATGGTAGTCTATATCCCAAAGATCATTTCTGGGCTGTTCTTCACAAAATTCTCATGTAGACGAGATGTTTTGTGAGCTGCCGAAAAGGCTTAACGGTCACAAGGTTGACATTAAAAGAATCGGATTTCGTTTTAAGTTTGCGACTTCACTATACATGATTATTAACTCGTTTTTCTGGCATTAGTAGGGTGTGATTCTAATAGTGTTTTAAAACTGATTTTGCATTATTTTGGTTTTAGTTGTGATAGTTTATAAGCATGCAAAGATTAAAGTATTTTATAGTCTACTCCAAATTAGACCTTTTGCCGAATAACATGATCTTTCCTTCAAGAATATGCTGAGATTAACCTTACTTAATCTGATACTTGATGAATGAGGTTTTGTACATATATTTTTTATTCTCACTAATAATATATCACATGATGGCATATTTCAGCTAAGAGACTCAAGCATAAGCTATAACCCATTTTAATGACTTTGCTACATCATATGGTCTGATTATATAAGATATGTCTTTTCATGAATCATGACTGTATTTTTCAGTATATATATATATATACATATACATATATATATATACATATATATATATATATATAGTTACTATTGCTAGTTATTTCTTATATGCATTAGTTACTTCTACTTATGCATATGCATATATCTACCTTCTTTACTCTAGGAGCTCATTCTATTCATGAAACAACTCAAGTCTAGTTCATTTCTTAAATATTTTGACATATTCAAATAACCTACTGACATACTAGTATATAGAAATCAACTTTGTTCATTTTAGAATTATTTTGCACAATTTATGCATCCTTGAATGTTTAATGTATTGAGAACAACCTCTAATAGAAAATTATTCAAAAAAAGTTGAAATTCAAATACTTTTATATATTTGGGCTGATGCCAGTATAAGGATTCGATCAAAATTGGTTCCATTCCAATCTCAGTTCATTTGCATAATTTTTGTATATAGCCTATCTTTCAGCCTTTTTTAAGTTTGAATTTCAATTTCAACTGGTGCTCATTTTCAAAATATTTTTTGCATATTATGGATGTACATGAATTTAAATTAATTTAGAATTTTATTTTACAAAAATTGAAGTTATAATGTACAAAATATCAATACGTGAATGTGGCTCGGTTTGGTAATTGACTGAATATTCCAAAATACGTTTTCTAGCTAGTGAATACGTCTTTTAGCTTTCAACTGGCTTTACCTTCGCCCACTGACTACTGGGGCCTATTGGTCAGAGAAACGAAGCAGAGCAGCTCTGCCATGGCTTCGCCGGCGGCAAGGAGAGGGCGGCGCCGGTACGGCCGGAGTCCGGCGAGCGCTAGAACGAGGTGATGAGCTCAGTCAATTGCCCAGCTGCGACGGGGAAGCATCACAGTGAGCCGGCGACTTGGGCAAGCGGCGGCCATGGCACCGGTTAGCTAGAGAAGAGGAAAGCGCTTGAGCTTGAACTAACTGAAGAAAAAGCATCAAGGGAGTCAATAGATTCCTTTTTCCGGTTTGTTGGACCGGAGGTTGACCGAGCGGCTCTGCCATCGTACTCTGGATCTGAGGAAGTGGAGCGGCAGTTGTTTCGGCTGATTCTTTTTTGTTAGATTCGTATTGGAATCTAGTTTCTACAGTTCAAATTTCAGGTCAATCCGACGATTGGATCTCCGGGTATTAGCGATTTACCGAATGCATCTACTCTGTTTTGTTGAATACGAAGCAATTATTTGAGTCGAATTGGGGTGAATTTTAGTAGATCAAAATTTTAGTTTTAGCTTCCGCGCAATCATTCACCCCCTCTGATTGCTAGTTTAGTGTATATCGATCCTACAAGTGGTATCGAGCACGGTTTTCTAATTTATCTTAACCGGTGATTAGATTCATGGATCGTTATTCGACAAAACCGTGTGTGTTCGATGGTGTTGATTTTCAGTTTTGGAAGGCCAAGATGGAGCGTACATCCAAGCGCGAGGCTTCGCAATTTGGGAGAAGGTTTACAAGCGTCGAAGTTCACGAAACGACAACGTCAACGACGCCAATCGCGCACATGTTGAAGCAAGCGGCAAAGCGCGCAACTTGATCATCCAGGGCTTGGGGCGTGGCGACTTGATCGAGTAGTTCATCTTGATCCGCATATGAGGTATGGAAATCTCTTTGTGACTATCATGAGGATCAAACAACATCAAAGAGGTTCGCCAAGATATTTACAAAAAGAATATATGCGTTTGAGATGAAACACGGTGAGTCTGTAGATGACTTCTTTGCACGCTTTAATAAAATTCTTAGCAATTTACGTCTTTGTTGGGGTTAGCTATGACGATCTTTGCTAATGCTAGACAATTGCTTGGTGCATTAGACATGTCTATTTGGGAGATGAAAGTTACATCCATTAGAGAATCAACTGTCATGAGTACACTTACTTTAGATGTTCTTTTCTCTAAATTAAAAACTCATGAATTGGATGTTCTTGCTAGGAAGAATGATCACAAATCAATTGCTTTGACCTCCCAATCTAGCATGTCTCATAATAATGCTTCTTCAAGTTTTGCTTTGTCTTTCTTATCTTCACTAACCGATGAGCAGTTGAGGAATTTCGGAAGAAGACTTGGCATCACTCTCTTCTCGTTTAATAAAGCTTTGCGAATGTGAGAATGAGGAAGAGAGTTGATGGTGGCCCTCAAGATGCTATCGGTGTGGTGATCTCAACCACATTCGTCCAAATTGTCCTAAACTTGCGGGTAAATCATCGAAGGAGGAGAAAGAGACAAAGTACAAGCGTCCATTCAATGACAAGAAGAAAAGGAGCTTCCTAAATAGCAAAGTTGTGCATCGAGTTCTTTGACAGACTTGAACAAGTCAACTTGAGTGATGTAGACTCAAAGCGCGATGATGAAGATACAATATCCAAAGGTAAGACGAGACAAGACTTGACGAGCTTGTGTCTCATGGCAAGTATGGACAGCTCAACCAAGATGAACTTGATGATGAGGGAAACGAGGTAAATCCTTCTTACGATGAGCTTTCGGATCTTGTTGTTCGTCTTGGTACGCTTTTAGAGAAAAGAAACAAGAAAATTAAGAAACATGATGTTTTGATTGAATCTTTGAATGCTGAAATTGCTAGACTTAAATCCTTGATTCACGATGATGATGCTTGCAAATCATGTGACTTAATTTATTCCGAGCTTACTTCACTAAGAAATGTTCATGCTTCAACTCTTGATAAGCTTAGAGATGAAATTGAGAAGAATGAGAAACTTGTTGCTTTGAATTGCAAACAAATTAAAGATGCTAGTTTCTCTACTTACATTTAGATGAATCAACTTCTTGTTCTAAATGTTCAATTCTTGAATTGAAGTTGCATGATGCTAATGCTAGAGTTTCTCAAATGACAAATGATTTGCTCACTCATGAGGTTCTCTCATGCTCAAACTGTCATAAGCAAAAGGCTAAAGTGGACGTTCCATGCAATAATTGTTTAACTCTTGCTAAGAAGGTTGATTACTTGCAAAATTCTTTAGAACGTTTCACTAATGGCAAGAAAAATTTGAACATGATTTTGGATCAATCTAAGGTTAGCTCAAACAAGAAAGGTTTAGGTTTTGATCCTTATGCTTCATATGAAACCAAACCACCTTTGTTGTTCGGGCTCTTTGCAATGATAAAATTAAGAGTATTAATGAGCCTAAGAAAATTGTCTTTAAGTCTGCTGGAGTTTTATCCTCTACTATGATGAATGCAAATGTTGCTTCATTTCTAAAGCTAGACATCGTGTTAAGTACACTTGCACTCATTGTGGTAGAGATGGACACTAGTAGATTTTTGCTTTAGACTAGCCAAACAACAAAAGAAAGAAAATACTAAGGCTAGGTCTAATTTCGGACAAGCACGCTTTACTCCTCATTATGTGCCTAGGGTGATGCAAACACCTTTTGTTGCTAGAAACACGGAAAGGGCAAATCGATTTTGTGCATAAGAATACTCGTGTTGTGCCTCTTCACTGTGTGTCGTGTGTCTCAATCTTGGATTCCTAAATGCTTTATTTCTAACCCCATGCATCGAGGCCTCGACATCTTCTAGTGCTATGTAGGTTTTTCAGATGCGGGTTGGAGAACGAAGCTTAGTGGATCTTGGTCTTTTGTAAGATGTGATCAAGACTTGGATGGTTCTCACCCTTGAGATGGCCTTCAAGAGGCATGTGCGATAATTCTTCACCTACTTTGTGAGCTATTTTATACACTCATATCTTTTACATTCACAGATATCTAATTGTGGTATGAGATGAGATGTTTGCTTATATGCTCATATGTATCCCCGGCATGTTCAATTATGTTATATCTTAAATCATGCCTTTTCATGTTCGATATTTATTTATCATGATTCATACTTATGCTTAATCAACATACCGTGATAACTCAAACACATGTATATCATCACCTCTCTTTTGATTTCATTGGTTATTTGTTTGAGGGGAGTTAATGGACTTTTGGTGAAAATTTATTTCGTTTGCCTAGTGAGAGGACTGTTCTTTTAGACTTTTGTTTATAAAATTAATCCCATTTGGGTGACAATTTTGAAGAAAGTTTTAAGATGTTGTTTTGAGGGAGTTTGTGAAAACTTTGTAAAATTTTGTTAACATACTTTTATTTTGTGTGTTTCAGTAAATGAAAAACAAAAAAATGAAAAACAATGAAAAGTAATGAGCATTATATATCATACATATATGTCATTTGAAGCCATGTTTATGCTACAAGGTCATTGCAACTTCATGTTTATGCATATATGGTGTAGTTTATGTCATGACTATTTAATTGGAATGACAACTTGAATTAAATCTTGTCATGGTTGAACCTTCTTGGCTATCTTGATTCTGCTCAAAAGTGCTAAATATGAAATTTATCAAAATTAAGTGCTAAAGCTCAAAGAGTGATTGTTGGTAAATGCAAGATCAAGGTTATGTACTATCGCACTTCTTCTTTACTGAGGCCTTATCATTGCACTTTGATATGAACTTGGAAGAGGTTGTGTATGACCGAAACTATGAAACCTTAAGCTTATGAAATGAGGCTTGGTATAGTTGAAAAGTAAGGTGATGGTGCATATAATTCCTTGTAATTGTTATTGTTGCAATCAATCAATGAATCGATTTTCAAGTATCAATAAAGTGCACAAAATTCAATGTTTTGAGTTTTGAGATTGTTGAGAAAGGAGATCATGCCATGCAATAAATTGTTAATAATACTTAATTTCTAGTTATGCTTATTCTACATTGTCTATGTGTAGATTTGAGGGTGCAAGTATTTTTGATAGCATGACTTGGTGATGAATTTGCAACATTTGTGGATGACTTAGAATGCTCATTACATAAAAAAATTGTCAAATTTAAAAAAAAACAAAAGATTTTGTTTTCTCTTTTTGTGTTCTTGATGAATCCATTGTCAAAGGGGAGAACTTTGCCACTTTGGAGAACTTTTACATGCACTTTACACATGCACATGTTCTTGTATAAGTGATATTCAATCATTCACTCACATTATTCTTCTTAGGGAGATTTTCTTATTTTCACCTAGGGAGTTTTTCACTTTGCGTATTTGTCAAAGGGAGATTTTGTGTTTGTCACTTTGGCTTTTGATTTTAGAACTTTTGATTTCAAAACTTTTCTTCCGAGATGAATGCCAATGTTCAATTCTAAGTGGTGTTGCCAATGTTTTCATCAAGGGGAGATTGTGAAATCATGTCTTTGAAAAATTGGCTTAGTAATGAAATTGGCATTGCAAAGTGTTGTGCTCATGGCATGTGTGGTGCTTTGGCATGTGCTATTTCGGATGTTTTACTTGATATGCTTGTGATAGCATGGTAATGGTTTTGCTTTATGCAATGCACTCGTGTGAGTGGTTGCATGGATTGATGTTGAGTCAAGTCGTGGACTTGTGCTCGGAGTTGTTTCTTGTTTACTCATGTGCGGTGTTGCTTGAGGCGAACGTGGTCGATGTGGGACCGAACTAGGTTCATGGAGGAACCGAGGTTCGGGACTAGGTTCGGGAGGCGAGGTCTTAGTGGTCAAGGATGTCATGCGGGGCGTTCGGGCTGAGAACGGTGCACATAGAGGTTGGTTAGTCACGCGAGTCGGCGGTGGGCGTCGTCCGCGTGCGATTATAATTGATTGGGGCGCTTTGCATGTATTGGGCTATGTTGGGCGGATGGATATGCATGCGAACTGTTGCTCATTATAAATAGGAGAGGGCATCTCTGTTTAGATGAGAGAGCTAGGTTTTAGGTTTTGTACTCTTTTGTTTGGAGTACTCTAACCAAATTAGACAAAAGAAATAAAATCAATTTCTTCTTGCGCTGGAGTTCCTTGCGGCGAGACGAAAGCGAAGGAAAATCGCGAGGCTACAGTAAACATCCACGCTACTGATGATTCGCTATTTGCTACTGTTCATGCGAGGTTACTGTTCATCTGACCGCTCGGTTTCGGTTTGTTAGTGCGTGGTTTGCTACGATGATTCGAATTTTTAGTTTGGTGCTCGGTTTCGATTTAGTAGATTGATTCTTTGTCTCTCTTGATTCAACAAGTTTAATCTTGATTTGATGCAGAGAAGAGTTGAAATGGAGGCTCAAGATGAGTTTGAGATGACCCTAGGGTGCTTTAGGAACGAATAATTCGAACGAATTTCGCCGAAGTGTCTCAATTGCTTCTCCCACTATTTCTTGGTTTTCTGTCGGTGATGAATGGGCAGAGAAGAGTTTGGTCATGGCTGGGAATGAAGTTTGGCTCGTGAGGCTTCAGGAAGATGAGGAATTGCTGAATGATCTTGCCGGGCTTACATAGGCAGGGATAGGATTGACTTCCTGAAACTGATCGCGGCCAGGGGAAATGAATTTGGCTCGGATGACGCTAGAACAGGGTGAGTTGCAGCGAATTTTGCGGGCGTAACCCGTGGCAGAGATCGGGCATTGCACTGGCTGTTCGATTCGACTGGGGTTAATTTGAAGTGATGCCCCGATGCGGTTATGGCGACAAATGGCGGGGAGCAATCGCAGGCGAGATTGAGCCGGCCAGAAAGGATGCACGGGGACGATTTCAGCAAAACACGGTAGTAAATGGCGGTCACATAAGCTTGTCAGGGAGGTGCTTAGGCCATGCAACTAGGCGTCGTGCCATGGCAATGATCGAGCGGAAACTTCTCTGTTCCGGCGCAAGTGGCAGCAGAACAAGAAGCGAATGCCTGCGTGATTGAATAGAGATGAAGTCAGTGAATTGATTTGCTTTCAATTGCCGTGACAGCGAGTTGATTGGGGCTCCAATTGCCTTGACAGCTCTGGCAGAACGGATTACTGGAGAAGATGAATTCAACGACTGCCAAGTGGGTCCATAAACAGGGCAAGGAACTGGTTCTTTGATAAGAAACGAAACTGCCTCACCTATTCAGGGTTCATTGATGATGTCAAGCATTCAATGAGCATCAATGCTTGATGGGAAATTTTTGATAATTTTTGTGATTGATCTGGAGATAATATTTAACCTACTGTAGAAATCTTGGGTCAATATCTTATCTGAAAAATTCATTAAAATTCGGACAAGCACTGCTGCACAGATTTCAGTTTTCGGATTTTGATTTTTCTGGGTGTCCATATCTGTTCAAAGATTTTTCAAACTTTGTACAGAGGTTTTTTATGTCTATAATGATCTCCGGTAAAACTTTCAACTTCATTTATTTCGTATTTAATTAATAAAAATTCTGACATTGTCACTTCCAGATTTTCAATCTTTCAGTTTTTGAATTTTCAAATATAACAAATTAATTTATTAATTTCTGATATTTTTTCTATTGATATATATATATCACTTCAGAAAATAATATAGAATTTACAGGTTGAAATAAAATTTATTATTTTTATTTAATTCCGACATTGGTTGCTGTTCACTGTCAATCCCATTTAATGCCTTCTATTTCATGGCTTTCATCTCATGTTAATTGCTTGATATGACTTTTTAAATTTGTAATTGTGTCACTGGAGGTTTCTTGATCTTAGATAAAATTTTTATTTATTTTATTGTTATAGGCTTTTATTCTTTTCTTTTCTCTTATTACTTAAGATTATAAAGAGGATTTCTCCATTGAAGCAAAAAGCAAGAAAATCCATGAAAAGTTAATAGAATTCAGAAAAAGCATCAGTTAATATAAGTAAATATTTATATTTAATTTCTCATTGTATTTTAAGTTTGTATTGCAGAGGAAAAGAAAATATTTAGGTTGAATGTTTTTTTATGAACCAAGGTTCAGGGGAATATTATTATATTATTTAGATGAAATTTCAAAGTAAATTTTTATTCCCAATTCATTTTCATATTTTATTTGATTTGAAGTTTTATATTGTGGTTTATCCTTTTATTGAGGTTGGTTTTCTAGAGATTGAAATGAAAGGGCAATATTTTAAATCATACTCATGATTTTATTAAAATTTTATGCAATTTCATTTTCCAATTTTTTTATTTTTCTTGTTTTAAAATTTTCGGGATGTTACACAAACACGTCAGGTTCTTTAGGGGAGTAGGAGCGGTTGTGTATTTGTGACCTGTTCCAGTTTGAATTGAGCCCGTATGTGATCCGTGTTGTGGTATGAGTGCAAGTGGTGGGATTTAGTCCCACTTTGCTAATTGAGTAAGAGTTGCACCATCAACGTGTTACTTGCATTGCTAAATGCATTTCAACCTTCGGGTTAAACCTTTTACTCGAAACGAGAACAAAAGCATAAGGTTGGTGTGAGTGTGTGGTTTGTCCGACGTGCGGAATAGACCTTAGCCTATTTGGAGCTAGGGCATTATATTGAATCAATCTTCTACGACTGATGAGATTGTCGTAAGTTAACATTTCATAGTGAATTTATCAATCTTTGTGCGAGTTTAGAGACCTACTTAGCCGCTCGAAACAAGTTTAGAACCTTGCGTGCATTTTACTCTTTATTTTTTCCAGTTGGAGCTTTAATTCGATAACTGTGTTTTCTACCGCTAGGTTAGGTGGGTGACTCCAACTAATAAAGTAAAAATATAGGACCATCAGTTTGACCAATTAATCAAAGAGACTCAGCGGTTTAATTCTGGCCTTCTGCCATGCATTTGTGTTTATGCGTGCTTCTCTATATAATGGGGGTGCATCGTCCCCGTCTGCAGGCAAGCCAGTAGATACCGAAGCCAACCCGTCACCACCACTCTACGTAAGTTGAGCTAGCTAGCTAGCATCAATGGCAGACAGTTTGGTGGACTCGGTGGTGAAGAAGATGGAGGAGCTGGCCTTCCAGGAGCTGAAACTGCAGACGGGGGTGGGGAAGAAGGTGCAGGGGCTCAAGGACGACCTGGAGTGGTTGCGGGTTCTGCTGCGGCACGCCGACCAGCGCCGCCGGCAGGAGTTCAACGACTACATCGAGCTCTGGGTGCGGCAGACGCGCGAGGTGGCGTTCGACGCCGAGGACCTCCTCGAGGAGTACTTCCACCGGGGGCGGCTCCACTGCCACGGCGTCCTCGGCCTACCGAGCTTCCTCCGGTGGCTCAGGAACGGCGCCGTCGGCTTGTTCGTCCGCCACTCCATCTGCGACCACATCGACGGCATCAAGAACAGGCTCGAAGAGATAAAAAAGAAGACGGAGGAGCACGACCTCAAGAGCATCCCGTACACTTGGGCTCATCCGCAGAAGCACTACGTCGACTGGTATGTACGTTCGTACTACCTAGCTATTTACACTCGATATCTTAATTAAGAGAGGTGATTCCATGCTTTTACTTTTGGATTATTTTTTATAGTTGCACAAATCTTGAAGCAAGCGAAAGGGTAAGTAATCTCTATCTACTCTTTATTCATGCTTTAATATTTGTGCAACTGTAAAAAAGGAAAGCATTGAAGCACATCTCAAACTAATATCATAACAATTTGTCCAAAATTCGTTAAATGCCTCCGTGCACAAGTAGCATCTTGTAAAAGAGTTAATCTGAAGGCACTATATTAAGACCCAACATACAATATATATTACTACAACTCACTTTAAACTAATAATATGTGACTAATTCCACCATCATAACTCCATATAGGCCGCACTATGTACGGGCCTAAGTATTAAATTTACTCCCTTAAGGGCTAAGGCCCTCGTTGTAACACCACATGCATAACAAATGGTTAGAAACACACATCGGCACATGTCTATGTGTGCAATGTCAGCATATATATGTCATGTCATGTGTCCATTCTGGGCTTACACGCACCATATGTTATATGCCCACGTCTCTGTTCTACACACGCCCATGCAGAGAAAATTAATGCTCTCATACCATTTGTAGCACTCTTAACCCAAAATTTGTTAAATGTCCACTCCACTCATAGGGCGGATCTACATAGCACTCCGTTTATACATTTATCTTCTCTTCGTGTCAAGGGGTTAACCTGGACCAAACATGTATTATATAATACTATAACTAATTTTAGACAAGTAATATGGGATCAATCCTACCACCACAACTTTATATAAACCACATGGGTCGCAATATAAACGAGGTTTTAAATTTCGGTTTCGGAATAAATTTCGCCCCGGGCCGGATAACGAAATTTCGGCTAAATTTTGAAATTTTGGAATTATTTCGGACAAAATTTGAATTTGAAAATTCAAATCCGGTCCAATCCGGGAAAAAAACCGAAATTCGGCGAAAAAACTCGAAATTTCGGGCGAAATTTCCGGTTTTTTGTACTAGCTGAAAAGTGGTTTAAACGTTATCGGAAAATTTTGAAATTGTTTTTGGAGGTTCCTGACACAATACTGATATTCTCACAAAAATTTCAGCTGATGATCACATTTGAGAAATTTTTAAAAATTCGGAGAGTGGTACTGTCCTGATAAAACACTGACCGACAAGTTTGATTGGAATGGAAAATAGTACAAATCAAGTTATAAACTGTTGAAATTTTTTATGCATGGTTATGATCCATAACCAATGTTCTCATAAAAATTTCAGCTGATTTTCACATGTGAGGAACTTTTAAAAATTCGTAGAGTGGCGCTATCCTCATAGAACACTGACCGACCGAATGGAAAATGATACAAATGAAGTTAGAAACTGTTGAAATTTTTGTGCATGGTTATGATGTATCTATAATGCTCTCATACAATTTTCAGATGATGATCAAACTGTATGAAGTTTTAAAAATTCGAACAGTACTACTGCCATGTTAAAAGGCTTACCGGCAAACTTGAACAAAATGAAAAATTATGTAAACCATAAATTTTTTGAAAATTTTAAATAATGGTGATAAGGAAGTTCTTAATATCCCATAAAAATGGTGATTCATGATCACACTCCAGTGAATTTATAAAATTCTTACAAGGCACAGTACCATTTGTGTTCTTTTCTTTTTGATTTTTGAAATATAATATAACAAACGAAGTTCAATGCTTACATAGATTTGATTGACCAAACAAACAAAGTTTAAATTTTTTTAAACATTTATATAATGTTACTGAGTCAATTATTAATCTCTCAAAAAAAAAAGATCATAATCACACTCAACAAAATTTATAAAATTCTGACAATATAACTGTCCCAATTATGTTCATTCTGTTTTTGATTTTTTAAAGATATAAATGAAGTTAAATTATTTTTATATTTTTTATGTACGATCCTAATCTACTAAGTATAGTACGATAAACTTTTAAGATTATTATCAAGTTTGTAAAATTTTATAAAAATCTGGCAGTGTTTCTGCCAAAATTTTAAAATGTTTAAAAAATTAGGTTTTTCAACAAATTTTCATTGGAGATGACTTTCCTAAGGGTTATTGGACCAAATTCGGTTAAATCCGACATTAAAACTTTCAAAACCGGCAAAAAAAACACGAAATTTCGCCTAAAAAAACGAAATTTCGGAATTTTACTGTAGCAATTTCAAATTTTTAATTTTTTTCCGGCCGGTACTTAAGATTTCAGAGTGGTCCGAAATCCGAAATTCGCCGAAATTTTGAACCTTGAATATAAATGGGCCAGGGTATTACGTGATAAAACTAGAGTTCATCTTCCGTGAGTAATGCATGCAACTCATGGACGCACCCTCCCCCAGGGTTCACAATTTCGTTTCGCTCGCGAAAACCGCTAGCCATGATGGTAGCGTTTTCATGAAAACCGCTCAAAACCGCTAAAACCAAACGGTTTGCAAATTTGAAAATTTTGAAATTTGGTCAAATGAAATCCAAAACCGCGGTTTTTGATTTAAAACCGCTCGATTTTGCGAAAAACCGAGCGGTTTTGGAGAAAACCGCAAAAACCGCCCGAGGTTGGAAAATTGGGGAAAAAATTGAAAAAAATTGGGAAAAAATACAAAAAAAATATTGTAAAATTTGTAGAAATACAGGAAAGGTTAAAATTGAGTAAAAATGTAATAAATATATAAATAAGGTATGTGAAAACGTGAAAAAATTCCAAAATGATCTCTTCTAAATTTGGAAAAAATCGACAAGACCTTTGCTATATTTTAGTGAATTAGAAGTTGTAAGTTATGTATTTTGCAATAATATGTCAATAAGTAATCTTTTATTGCAATACTACAATCACACAAGTGCAAAAATCGGCATTTACATAACTACAAAGCAAAATCATTCGCAATTTCACTACCATTTACTTATCAACACCATTTACATTATAATGCATTTAAATTGAAGTTGTGGAGTAGGTATAAGTATAGCCGTCACTCTTCCATTGTCGCAAAAATAACATGTTCGATCTACATGAACGGAACATCGAAACCGATGATGAAGGAAAAATGGTGAAAATATAAGAACAAATTGAAAAATTGAAAAAAATTGAAAATGTAAAAATCCCAATTAATCTATAAAACACCTAAGAGAAATGTTTATAATTTTTAAATCATTTATTTCTTCTAAAAATCTAAAACAGAAATTAATGAAAAGGAACAAATACATCATGTCGATTTTTATAAATAGTAAAATGATTTATTATATTCTAAAATTTTAATGAAAATATAAATAGTTCTAAAGGATCATGTACTAAAATTTTCAGAAATATTAGACTTCATTTATTTCCCATATAAAATCAAAAAGAAGAGCATATACAATGATAATAGCACTTTCGAATTTTTAAAAATACACATATCTGATCATCATCTCAAAATTTTACATAATCATTTTAATGACGTTATAACATCACAAAAAAGTTTAAGAAATATTAGACTTCATTTTGTGCCCCTAGAAAATAAAAACTGAAGAGCATATATTGTGACAGATATCACTGTCGAATTTTTAAAAATGTACATATGTGATAATAATCTGAAAATTTTACAGAGTCATTATGATTACCTCAGGAACGCACAGAAACAATTTCAAAATTTTTTGACACTGTTTGCTAAATTTCTTCAATTTTTTGAAATTTACTGTTTATCTGGCCGGTTTTCCGAACGGTTTTAATTACCGAACCGGCTCGGTACGGGCGGTTTTCGCGAAAACCGAGCGGTTTTCGACGGTTTTTTGAACCCTGCCCTCCCCCATCATCTAAAACTATTCGGGGCAATCGGATCCCAAAAAAAAAACTCAGTTGCGAAAAAATCACTTCGAAAAATTTCAAATGAGAAAAAAATTCATTCGAAAAGAACAATTCGGAAAGGCAATTGTGAAAAAAATCGTTACAAAAAATTTCTACCGACAACAAAATGCGACTAAAAAAACAATGGAGAAAACAATTGATTAAAAAACTAACTGGTCGATCGGCAATTGTGGCGTATCTGGTGGCTCGGCAAGCAACTGTGTCGTTAATCATTCACTTTAATTAATTAAACAATTGATTAACCACTTAATTAATGATTTGCTTAATCAAATGGGTGCATTCACGCTACCGAGGTTTCGTAGCTCGGTGGGTGCTCCTTGCAAGCACCTGTTGCACGGTACCTCCTGCCGCGGTATAAGAGCGCGACCGGTGGCATATGTCACATGCCGATGCTTTCACAGTCGACGAGAAGGCTATTTTTGTAATTGCATTCGAAAGGAGGTCAAATTTGTAGAAAAAAGTATGTTCAAGAACTAGAAAAGTTATAGCTTCAATATCGAGGCGGTCCTCCAAACACAACTTTGACAACTATTTTATATTGTATTATAAAACACAATAAAATTATAATATTATGCAAGTACTTTTTGAGCCAAATCAATACATATAATTTTCATATATCTAATTTAAATATTTAAAAATATATCGATATTCAAAGTTTTGAAAGTTTGATTACACGTATAAAAAATGACGTGTATTTATGATTGTGTCAAGACCCTCCTTATGACATGGAATACCAAAGAGTCTCATATGCATACAGTACTAGTCCTATGATCAGCGGCTTGTACACACAATTATAACATTGTCATCACATCTATATACAATATCACAAATATATTAACGAAGCATAGTTTATACAATAAGGCCTAAAGGGCCAAATAGAGTGTAGTGGAAGATACATAAGTCCATCAGTATGTCTTTGCCCAAAGTGTTCCCATAGGCAACTGATAAGGATAAATCTCTAGAAAAACTCGTCAGTGTAATCCCTGTATCATGTAGTGAAGTAAGATTCATCAGGACCGTGGCTTCCTCAAGCTCTGAATAAAATGTCAAGAAGTTTTGTACTCAAAAAGACTTGTAGTGTATCGTAAATATAAATATATGTATGGCTATTCAAAGGATAGACTTTATGCGCATAGAAGCATAAAGTAAGGAGGCTATGTCAAGAATGGCTATCCTACCGGGTTCTTTTGCATAAAGCGAAATTTAGTCAAGATAACAAGTAGTAGATTGTAAAAAAATTTATTAGTGATCAATTTGAGATATATGTAAATAGAAAGTGTAAATAGCATAAAATGTTACAACTCACAGTCCTCCATCAGCATCGAACCATTTCCTGCCATCCCGGCATAATATCTGAAACAATGGCTTCCCACTATTTTCCAATTCAAACAATTTCCTACCATTCTGGCACAATATACAAAACAATGGCTTCCCACCATTTTTCAATTCAAACATTTTTATTAAAATCCAAAATTTAACTAAGTGATTACTTTACCAAGTTGCCCATAACTGTGGGCGTAGCTTTTGAAAAGATTTACTCTACAGAGGTGTATAACTTTACCCATAAGTCATAACTAGCAAAGAGATCATGATAAAATAGTTACATCACATGAACCTAACTTTGCACTAGCCTAGTGATGTTTGACCTTGCTATGGCTGTAGAAATCCATACCCGTACACATAGTAGTAACGACGGTTTACACCCCGTTGTGTCCTTCCCCCCATAGCAAAGCATATGTCATTATATTGGTATGTATTTTTCCCATACCTACCATGTGAACACCCCTACGAGCAAATCTACTCAGAATGCTCGTGTTACTCTAGCCTTTCAATGTGCAAAGCTAGACCCAAATGACTTAATAGGTTAGAACCACTCCATAAATAGTACTTGTGGCTGTACGGATGTCTTGACTTGAAAATAACACAATAGTTCAGTCCTTAACGGCCTGAGCAAGAACACTCCCCCTATACAACTTGTAAGTCCCATGCACTTCAGGCTATTGCAATATCTCACCCGAGTCAAGCCAATATTTTCAGTTTTGTTTTTGTAATAAAATACCATAGAACATTTTTCCATTATGACTAAATTGTCCATCCCTGAACAAAATAGTGTAATCAACTATTTGTTCCACTAATACTAATGCATGGCTAAGCAATTGCCCATATAGTCGAATATACCCAAGTTGACATTAAATATTGCCTAACCCATATTTTATGGTTTCCAAGGTTGGTGTTTCATATTTATCAAGGAAGTTCTATGCAACAAATGGGATTATCTACTGATACTCATAATTTAGCAATTTTACTGAAAATACACGTATGTATACATAGATTTGTAAAACAACATAAATTAATTGAAATAATAGAATCAACATGGTTAATGGGGGGTGCTCGTCTTGCTCGTTGGTTTCTGGTGTGTGATCGAGGTTTTCAATGAAAGTGTCCGGAGTGTCGGTGTCTACACGTAGTTCATCGAATAGCAATTAGAAGAGAAGAATCCACGTAGTTCATCGAATAGCAATTAGAAGAGAAGAATCCAAACAAAGTCAAAATCCAAATATTATTACAGAAACATAGAACTCACAGTTTTAGAAAAATTAGGAGTTGGTTTTGCCAAATTTGGAGTCCAATTGCAAACGTTATGGATATTCTAATTTTGAATGTGCTACGAGTCCTTTTAATTAAGAATTTAATTTTATATAGAGCCCAATTTCAAATCTTATTGCATAATAGAGGGTTCGTGAATGTATAAGAATTTAGAAACTGGTTTAATTAAAATTGGAATTTATTTGTCGAAGTTTTAGAAATGTGAATTTTAAATGTACTTAAATATCAACCTAAATGGAAATTAAATCTAACAGAGATAAAATTTAAATATTTTTATATAAATGGAAATTTTATGTTTTTAGAAAAAAAATTAGAATTAGGTTTGGGTCAATTTGGAATTTATTTGCAAAAGTTATAAGCATTTGAATATTATCAGTACTAAAAATCACATAAAATAGAAAAAAAAATACGCTTCCTAACAAAGAAAGCGCATTTATCATTTTCTCTGATTTTTATTTAACTTGAGTCACTCACAAGTCAGTGGCTCATTTTTAAATAATGGTTCAGATTTATGAAATAAATATGTTAATTCCTTTAGGGGCACATGTCATACTCACATATATTAAAATCAGACTTAAATAGAGAATCTAACATCTGGGGCCATGGGATCAGTGGCTCGGTGAGAGAGGCACTGGGCTCCTGACAGGTGGGGTCCAGCTATTGGTGACCCGATAGCAGAGCAGCTTGGCGTGAGGCTCACCGATGGCGAATTACAGCCGCTTGGGCTTAGCCATGGGCAAGATTAACTAGAGGAGGGTGAGGGGAGGCTAGGTCATCGGTCAGTGGCGGCGATGGGTGGCCGAAGTGAGCTTGTCGTGAAGAGGGGTGGTGGTGGCATGGTGGCTAGCCGTGGAGGTGGAAGAAGCTCGGTCATGCTCGGGTAGAAGGGGGAAAAGCATCTACGGGGCACTAGGGTCCCATTTTCATACCTCGCAACGACTAGGAGCGGCTAGGGGAGCTTGGTGGCTTGCGACCAGAGCCGAGGAAGAAGAGGCTCGTGGTAGGGTGCTTCGGGGAAGCCTAAGCAGGAATCAAGGTAGGGAAGGTGACCTAGGGGCAATGAGGTGACTACAAACCGAAGGGATCCGAGGATAGCTTACTGGGGAGGGAGAATTTGAGCCTAGTTCCACTTCTCGGTATTCGGCGGCTATGGTTCTCTGCCGTGGGTAATGTAGCTGGGCTTGGGCAAAGTTGAGCAATGGTGGGTGCAGGGAAGCTTGATGCGGTGGAGCTTAAGTAGGGTTGGAGAGGGGATTGGCACATGGGCTCATGAGCAGCATTTCAGCCAAGCGAGAAGGACATCATAGGCAGGAATTTCAATGGGGAAGCACGCACGCGAGTCAAGCTTTCGACAGTGGCAGGGGGGTGCAGCAAGGAGCAGAGGGCAGGCGGCGCAGTAGATGACTCTACTAGGGTGCAAGTTACACCACGATGCGGTAGGGATAGGCGGGGTGGGAGGTTGCCACGGCAGGGAGCGGGCACGACGTGACACGAGTGGCCTGGCGTGGGGCGGGGTGGGGCAAGGTGCGCTTTGGCGCTGTGAGCAACTAGTAGGCGGGCCCAGGACCCAGGGGCAGAGAGAGGGAAGGCCGGGGTGGTTGCCAGGTGGGGCCTAGCGCATCAGTAAGTGGTAGTTTGACGTGTGGGACCACGCTATCAGTGAGACAAGGGGATTTGAATTGGATTTTTGATTTTGATTTATTTGATAGCTATTTTCCCTCAGATTTGTTTAAGTCATCAAATCATTCCTAAATTTTCTTAGAATTTTTGTTAAGGATTTAGAGGTAATAATAAATCTTCCACGAAAATTTTAGCGCATGATCAGTTTTGTTGATTTTTATAAAAATCAAATAGCGCTTCTATCCTATTAAAGAATTTCTGTTTTTGATTTTCTAAAAGCACTAAATATGTTCAAAAATGTTTGAAACTTTTTGGATATGTTTTGGAGGTTATTTATGTTTTAATTAAATTATTTCAAGATTTTTTATTTGGTTGAACTCACAGTTTGAAATTCAAAACCATATTTGGTTTAATTGAAAAGCATTTTCTTTAAATGCAGAAATTCTAGAAAATTCAGAAAATGCTGATAATTCAAATCATGGCCAAAATTCAACTTGTATTCTTGTATTTATATTATTTTGAAACTTGGGCAGTTACAAACCTAAGGGAGTATTAGTTGTTGATGTACAGGCAATCCATTTAACTATTTAGTATTTACAACCAAAGCTGCCCATCATTTTCTAATGATGATATGTCAATAAAACTTAGTTTGAGTAGTGGATATCCCGGCTGACTATGGAATCCAAGATAGAAGAATCCTTACAAGAGAAACAGGGAAAAAGAAACGAACAGAAACTATAAGGCTACAAAAAGCTGAAAAAAAAATCCTACAGGAGAAAACTATAAGAGAAACAGGGCAAATAGTAGCTCGAAGTAGCGAACTGGTATCTAATGGCGTCGACTAGTCTGTTCTCGGTACTCCGTAGCATGTGACCTGACTCTAACCTGTTCATGGTCAGCCAGCTCGGCCGGATCATTTCGGACCAAAACTTGGGCCCTAGATCTGGATCGAAGCCCCATAATAATAATAAAACAATAAAGAATAGTTGAAGGTAATTAAAGATTACTATTTTAATTAGGAAATTATTTTAAAATTACAGAATGCGTAATATTTTCATTCCGATCACCTCAGGACCATGTACATATATACAACCAGTCACCGTAAACCAGCATAAAGACGCTAGCTTGACCTGCCATCATCCTCTCTGAAGGTCCACCAAATGCATTTTTTATTATTTAACACTTTTTTAATTTATTTTATTAATAGTCTATCGTCTAACTTATTTCTAGATCTAATCCTTCTAGCTACTCCACCCCTTATAGCGTGGCAAAATAACAGTGCCACACCACAGATTAAATCTAGTTCCAAGCCATAACATGGCACTTTTGTTGTGGCCAAATAATACTGCCACGCTAGTCATCACCGTGCGGCAAGACTTGGTCAGGGTTTGCTTTGCCATACCATGGGTGGTGGAGTGGATAAAATGGTTAGATTTGAAAATAAATTGGACGAGTGGTAATTGATAAAAATATATTTGAAAAGGGGGTTAAATACTACAGAAATTCACAAAATGCACCCCATACATCAAAACGGAATCTCCTCCCAGCAGTGCTACCTTTTTAAACTGATTTAATGTATCTTTTAGATTTCACCAATACTTCTAACAGAAATCTTACAAATTAATTACAAACATATGACCTAGCAGATGTGCCCATAGTAAAACAGATTCAAGACAAAGCATCATTACATGTTTTGTTGCTCTCAGCAGAAGTCCCCAAAAGACATTTTACAATCCACATCCAACAAAGAGGCCTAAGAGACGCTAAATCTCCATCTTTTTATATACTAATTAGAGGGCCCCTTAGAAACCCCATGTTAATCAGAAAATACTAGAAATTCCCACTTTAATCTAAAAAAGAAAAATTGCTAAAAAATCTCACATTATTCTAAAAAAGAGAAAATCTTGGTTGTCTAATCTCCTTAGAGCCTGTTTGTTTTAGTTTTTGATTCTAGATTCTGGCCCCAAAAATAGAATAAAAAACAAACAGCCCGATTCTAGAATCCGATTCTCACAATCCAGCCAACCTATATACACTACAATCCATAATCCACTTCATATATGCTTTTGGATTCCAGCTTTTAGAGAATCAGCTTCTCTATAACCACAATCCAGAATCAACTTTTAGAGAATCCAAAGTTGAAACAAACAGACCCTTAATCATTTTTATCCACGACTTAGATCTATTTATCTATTCACAAGAGATATATGGTACATCAGAAAAGTATCATATGGAAGGGAAGTTTTGCTTTCCTTATCTACTCGCCATCTTCAAGCACCTAATAAAGGAGCAATGACTATTGTATTCGTTACGGATTAGATCTATTTATAGAAATTACTAGCCGTGCAGGCACACGGGTCGATGACTAGTATACATAATTCTCAAGTTGTCAGGTTGCACGACCCACGTCTCCCGCCTGCACTTACTTTAGTCATCATCAGTTTGTGTCTATAATGTACCTGTAGTCATAAGGTGTTCCTTCTTCTCGACGAGATCGTCTCAAATTAACATTTCATCACATGGTGCCACTGCAACCTATGTTAAGGAACGGAGTAAATTATTTTATGTATTATAGGGCTGAGGGTTGCCAACACAAGTTACACAACAATAATACAAGTCATGAAATAACACCATTTTTTATTTTTCCTATGAATCCTATAATAAGTTTTAAAGGTTTGTTTGGATGAGTGGGTATTATAAGAAATCCTTTTAGATTGGCAAGGATTTTAGTTCAATTTTCTTATCTGTCAGAACTCAGAAGGGATTGGATCCAATGCCTCTAAATTGGTTTATGAGGTATTTGCATTTAGGTTTCATCGTTTCAGTCTCAATATTTTAGTTAGTCTCATTTGGTGGACTTCCAGCCTAGCTAGCTACATATTCTCCAAGGACCAGAACTGCTACATAATCATTGAACCAAATTAGTGTTCATTTTTCTCATTTTGGAAACAAGGCAACAATCAAATCTAGCATAACGTGTGACCTAATTAAACTCTTAGCAGAAAAATGATCTGAAGATATATATTGCATATTTAGTTTAACATAAGTAGTGCAGAATCTTGCCTATTGAAAATACAGAAATAAAATAATACTCCATATTACTGTACTCTCGATCTCAGTTACAAAATTCATGATGTAATGCGGATGGCGGGGGAGGTGCCTCGTCCGAGAACCCGTGCTTGGCACCGTTTGGGAAGGACCTCTAGGGTGGTGGCGGCTGCTGCGGCCGTAATGTGGCGGTCTGGTGACTCGGAGCCCGGCAGGCCGAGGCCGAACTCGATGCCCTTCAGGTCGTCGGCCGCGGGGGAGAAGGCTGCCGAGGGGACGGGGTCGCTGGGTGAGGAGGTGGGGGCTAGGGTTTGGGGGGGGGGGGATTTGAGGTCGCATGGGAGGGGCTCGCTGTCCAACGCACGAGTAACCTATGTTTTATAGTGAAGTGATTTGTATTGAACATCATTTACGCTAAAAACCGTCCGTATCTGTGATGTGTATTGTACATTACAAATGGTTTTTTTTAAACTAAAATTATTTGTGATATAGATTCATCACAGACGGTTCTTATGAAATCGTTTATGATTATATTTAACATAAATGGTTTTTGAAAACCGTCTGTGATAACAAGTCTAATATAGTCTTTTCTGTAGTAGTGAACTAATCTACCTTCGATTAATTTTACTAGTGACTGTAGAAATCTATTCGGTACTTAGAAAAAAAGAAGAAGATGACGCCATGGTTCGCACTTGAAAATGGAATGGGACTACATGAATCCGATACTTGTTTTTATTTGTGTAACAAAAAATAAACGAACGAGTTAATTCCTGTTCAAATTGTACTCACACATTGTGATACATACACAGGTATAAACTAAATGAGTATACATTGGAAGATCCAAAAAAGCTAGTCGGGGTCAAGGATAACTCAAAAAAAATTAAGAAGTGGCTCAAGGGTCCGGAGGAGAAGCGAATTGTCATTGCCATCACCGGCAAAAGTGGGATTGGCAAGACAACTCTGGCCAGCTCCATCTACGAGAGGAGTAAAGTCAGGGCCAAATTTGATTGCACAATCTGGGTCCATATACCCCAGAAATTTCGGATGGAGGAGGTCCTCGGCGAGATCATTCAGGACGCCACTGGCGTAGCCGTGACGGAGCCGGAGAAGAAGGAACCAACAAAACCAAGGGGCGATACAGGGGTCACGGAGCAGGAGAAGAAGGCAACAAGAAAGGCAAGGGCTGATAGAAGATGGATCGCAAGCAAGCTTGCTGCAACGCTCGGTGGGAAGAAGTACCTGATCGTGCTGGACGATGTGCGCACCCTGGAAGAATGGATGTTCTTCTTGGCGGTGCTACCAGATGACGGCAAGAAGGGGAGCAGAGTGGTGATCACAACGCAGGTCAAGCCACAACCACAAGACACAAGTTTGAGTCCATGCCTCTACCATTATCATGTGGAGCTGAAGAAGCTAGAGAACGATGAAGGCAATAAGATGTTCTGCAGAAGGGTCTTCGATGAAGTGAAATTCCCCGATGATTTCCGGAACAAGGATATTCATTCCAAGGCCATTCAGAACTTGCTGAAACATTGTTTGCCACTGGCAGTCACTCTCTTAGCTGGGCTGTTAAGGACCAAGAAGGAGGAGGAGTGGAACAGCGTAATAGAACCAATCCAGGAATCTACACATCGGAAATCCAGAAAAGAGAATCAGCTAGAAGAAAAGGAAGAAGAAGAGGAAGTGGAGGAAAAAGAAGAAGAAGAAGAAGAACAAGGAGGAGATAAAGAAAAGCAGAAGAAGAGGCGACTAAGCATCTCGTACCGGCAGCTACCGCTGGTGGACAGGATCCTCATGTTGAGCTTCGACGACCTCCCTCCGCACCTGAAGCAGTGCTTCCTCTACTTCGCTGCATTCAAGCCCGAGGCCCATATCGCCTCCGAGAAGCTCATTCGCCTGTGGGTGGCCGAGGGGCTTGTGCAAACTACTGATGAACGGACCATGGAGGAGGTTGGGCAGGACTACCTAAAGATGCTTATCTCCCGGTGCCTGATCAATCTGGTTGACGTGGGCTACAACAATAACATCGTCACTGTCAGCATCCACGAGCATGTCCTCGCTTTCGCCAGGTCAGAGGCGAATGAGACCAACTTCCTCCATGTCCGTAACAACACAACTGGCCTTTCCCGCGCATCCATCCGCCGGCTCTCCATTCAGAATACATTTGATCCGAACACAAGGCTGACCCTAGCCACCCCAAAGCTCCGCTCCTTGCTCTGCGAAATTCCAAGAGCCCCCTCTGATGAAGCCAAGGAGAGCACAGAGAGTTGCCTCTGGCCCTACATTGTGAGCATCTTCGGGAAGGTGTCAGGGCTTATCATGGGCCGCACCGTTCATAGCTTCAGCATCTACCAGTGCAAGTTCTTACGAGTGATTGATCTCAATGGAGGGGCGCAAGCCACATCTGCTAGCTTACCAGAGGAGATTGGGTGGCTGATCCATCTGCGATACCTGGGGCTTGCACACACCAAGTTCCAAATCCTTCCAAAGTCTGTTGCAAAGCTCCGCAATCTGCAAACACTGGATGTCACCAGCACAGAGATAAGCGCAGTCCCGAAAGGCTTCTGGGAAATTAAATCACTACGGCATGTATTGGCACGACGCCTCCACAAAGGTCCGCGCCGCATTGACGCGCTGGACAACCTCCAGACACTACATGGTTTGCCTTGGGGCCAATGGGCTCGGAAAGGTGCTGAACTGAAGAAGATGACGAACCTCCGATCCCTACAAATATGGAGGCTATCGAAAGGCCACCACTGTGACAATCTTCTGTCTGCGCTTACCGGCATGGAGTGCCTCGTGTCCTTGGAAATAGCTGATTTGGAGGAAGACCAAGGAGCCGACCTGGAAGAAAATGAAGGAGTTGAATTGGAAGCAAATGAAGCAGCAGCCAATTTGGAAGCAACTGATTCGAAACCAAACAAAAGAGTTGACCTCCCACTAAATGAACTTCTCACTATGACAGTTCTGCGCCATCTTCAGCATCTTCGGCTGAACGGCCAAGTGAAAAAGTTGACAAAGGCACCAGCAGATCAGATTCACAGTTACCATCTCCCCAACCTCACCAAGCTCGAACTTCACAAGTCAGGACTAGGCCAAGACCACATTAACATGATTGGTAATTTACCAAACCTTGCAGAGTTCATACTTGGGAAAGGTTCGTACATGCAGGAACACATGGTCATTCCACATGGTGGGTTCCGTGAACTACGAAAGCTCCATCTCAAGGGATTACCCAAATTGAAGACGTGGGAGGTAGCAGATACGGATTGGTCTGCACTCTGGCACCTTGAGCACATGACAATCATCACCTGCACCAAACTAGAAATGATCCCGGATTACTTGCAAAAGCTGAAGCATCTTGTCCTGATGACATTCCACGACTTGCCAGAGCTTAAATCGCTTCCCCCATTATGGAAATTTTCGTCACGCAAGCTGAAAATACTGTTGGGAGAACAGGTTTAGTACGTGCTGGTAGTATCTGACCGAGCATTAAGTCATATCTGATCAATACAATAAAAAGTCGATCATATCTAATCTCATACGAATTTGGCGTAGAGAATAATTATTTTGGTAAGATTATGAGATCAAGTATAGATAATTGGGATGTAAATCAAATTTTCCTCCAACGTAAAATGTATATATTTGTGGTGTAGACTGTTAACACCAAACCAACTTGTACGTTTGTGCCCCAGGTGTAGTCACGGCAATCACCAGAGCCTGCCCGTACCAGATGAAATGGACCATGCTCTGAGAGCAGATTTATCACGCTCACTTGTACCGTTTCAGAGTAGATCGCAGTATTTTTAATTGTAAAACCCGTAATAGATATTTGAATGCTCAGATTTCTTCCTTTCGTTTTACTCGATGCTCATCTGCATTACCGGATCAAACAATTTTAGAAAAATTAAATGCAATAAATTAATGTTATTTCTAATTGCGATATATATGTGTTGTGATTAATTTGACAATAATATTTGGGATGATATACGACACGGAGGCAGGCACAGCCAGGGAGTCGTATGCACGTACGGGTATTCGTTCCAGGAAGCGGCAGCTGCATTCACGTGGATGTACTGTGAGAGCAATTGAAAGCGAAGCAAAAGGAAAGGAGGATTAAGAAAGAATTAAGAAAAGAAATATTTTGATCAACTTAGGAATTGGTAAAGGTAATTAATAAGGTTTGCACTGGAACTCATGTATTGACTATGCGATTGATTTAATCAACGGATGTGAGTTCCTGTTTTATAAATTGCATGATTAATCTGATTTTATTGATCGCAGTAGATTTAACACTAGTTTGATTTACTTATTTTGAACTTTATTTTATTAATTTCTAGAATTAGTAAAGGACAAAAAAAAAGATTTAGATGTTAGTTTGCACCAATTCACCCACTTTTGATGCGCTCAATCCTTCAATTAATCAATCAGGAAAGCTATCAAGTGCACACTGCATCATCACTCGAATTTTTTTTCTTTAATATTTTTCTTTATTCTTTTTTTCAAAACTATGCGTCCGAAAAAAAAATTACGAAAATGCCCCCCGTCGCCCGTGTATGGGGCGATCGCCCCATACACGGGCGATATGCCCTGCGCCGTTTGCTCCCGTCGGCCGCCGTTGGGGTGGGCCCCCCTGTTGGGCGACCGGGCTTGCAGGTTTTTTTTAAGTATTTTTTTGTAATTACTATATGCCTTTTAAATATGAACCTCATAACTTTTGCTAGGAGTGTCCAAATTAAATGAAACTTATTTCTAAATTTAGATTGAGGAGTTAGACTGTAAAATAAAAATCCATATGTTGTTTGCAGAAAAATATTTTTATTTGAGTTCGAATGCTAGGCTCTAACTATGGATTGTGAAGGAATTATAATGTGTGTTGATCCATAAATCATGAAATAAATAGAATAAGTTACTACAACCTTATGCACTTCATTTTTGCAAAAATATCTAAATATGATTGCATTTTGAATCAAAGATGGCTAGTTTAAACCCTTTATAACATTCATTGTTCAAGCAGTTAGAATAATGTCTAAAGGACCTCAAAACTTGATGAACCAGCTTTGTTGCATTCTTGGGCTTGCATAGGTTACAAATATGTAAAAATATTTAGATGTCACTTTAGGTGCACTATTTTATTGTTGTCCTAACATGCACCGGCAAAACATCAAAATGGCCGTATCTTTCGCAAACGAGGGTCAAACTCGATGAAATCAAATCTGATGAACTTAAAATGCTATAACCTATCTTGATGGACAAAAATAACATCATTTGGGACAACTGGAGCAATAGGATATATACGAGCCCTTCGGACAGTGAGCATACACTTTAAGGTTAGGCCGCACTCTTTATTACGACTTAAAACTGAAAGGAGTACCACGAACAAAGAAAACCAAAGTTAACACCAGACGCTCATCGAGTGCTTCGAGGCCACTTCCCATTCGCCCATGCCTCCAGCGGAGCTTCTCTGGCACGCCGCGCCCTCTCTCGTTTCCTCTCTCTCTCGGCCTCCTTCTCCTCCGCTTCCTTCCTACATGCCTCCTCACGTGCGACATCGCGTTGTTCTTGAAGCCGCCGCGTGAACTCGCCCCAATGGTTGGCTTGGTCAAGAAGCCGTTGGTCCTGGGTTGATCTCCGTATCAAACCATCGCTCAAATTCACACGATGGCGGAGGTGATTGCATGAAACGTAAATTAGCAAAGTTTCATTCACAAATATTATGTAACCTGCACGATTGTTACCATGCGCGATCCTTCGTGCTCTTCTCCTGGATCGAAGGCGTAGTTGCGCACTTCCAATACCTCCTCTTCCAAGTTGAAATTTCTCAAGAGCGGACAAGCCTACAAAGATCTCTGCACATACACATGGGTGCTACAGCTCCACGAGGTAGGAAGAGATCTTGGTACGCTAAATTGCGCGGGCATGCACTTGCTTCTTCCTTTGCCTTCCCCTTTCCCTTTGTACTTGCACGCCTCGGCATTTTTGATTGATCCTAAATTTTTTCCTCACCCCTCTATTCTTTCTTCCTGTATTCTTTGCGAGACCGCTTGTGAGAACGAATGTTATAAATGCCAGATATCGCCGGGTATGGAGCGATCGCTCATATTAGGCGATCGCCTATATTAGGCGACGCCTACTAGAGGCGATAGGTGCACCGAGACGTTAGTGTGTTGTCACGTCGTGTGGCATAGGCAAGCAATGCATACATGAATTTGAACAATTTAAAGTGATAAGGCTGTCATGTTACTAACTCTGAGAGTTGTACAATATCTCGAACGTAAAGCCATTACAAAAATACATCCGCATAACAAGTCAATCACGCCACGCTTCCCGACGGCCCGTGGGGTAGGTGAGTGGCGACGGCGGACGGACGCCCTCCTAGGCCGCCTGCGCGCAGCGTAGAGTAGTGTGGCGGCGACGCAGGGCGTGCTCGTGGCGGCGCTCCCGAGAGCCGAGAGGGTCGAGGTAGTCGGTCGAAAGGTACTCCTCCGTGTCGAACTCGCCGCTCACGTGGTCGCTTGAAACCACCTGTGGTCCTCGCTGGGGCGAGACGACGAGGGAGCCTCCGCAGCCCACCGCCCCCACCGCTGCCGCGTGGGAGCGTAGCGAGGAACCGGCGGGTAGGGTGAGACGCGAGGAGCCTCCTGAGCCCACCGTCCCCACCGCACCGAGTGGGAGCGTGATGAGGCACCGGCGGGGTAGGGCGAGGTGCTGGGGCGCAGGGACGTGGTGTGCTGCGTCCGCCGACGTCTCCGCGCCCCCGGCAGGTGGCCAAGCGAGCCAACCGCCTCATCCTATCGAGGACCCGAGCCCAAGCCGCTCTGACTCGACGGTGGTCACCAGATGCCCTCGTAGGCGTGTCAACATGGACACGCCTCCACCTCAATCTCCCCATGAGCTGAGTCCGCATGTAACGCCGATTGTTATTACGTAATTTACATGAAAAAGACGTGCCCATGTAGCTTCGGTTGCGACACTTACCGAGGCGTTGTCCCTCTGGGACATCTGTGAAGGGTACGTGTCCGCTACCGATGCCTACCGCAACGACGGTGCTGGTGTGTACCCCACCGAGGCGAGTCGCTGGGCGAACCACTCCATGTAATCGATCGTACATGTCATGGTCGTCGGGCCGGGTCTCGTGACCTCTCGCCGAGCGCGGCCCCCATCGCGACGCCCATGGTCGCATACGGCGCGAATCGAGTGCCCATCGCAAAGACCCATCCGGTCATCCCGCAATGCAAAAACAGTAAGTACACACGACATTAATTTTGCAAAGATGCGAGTAGTAGGATCGTGGCAGTACTGTGAGCGCCACGCGCGACAACGTGACGAGGCGGCAAGGGAAAAGATCGAACAGCCGAATCGCCGCAAAGACTTCGGTGCGGGAGTACTCGACACACGAAGTCAAAAACGAGCACCTTACGGGTGAGCCGTAAGGCTCATCTCGCGGCAAAGCACGGAGACCCCGTCAGTGCTCGGGCGTGGACGTCAGACGCGGTGTATGGTGTCCACCGCACGCCCTCGCTGTGGAGGCGGTCGAACTCCGAACGAACTCTGTAGGACTCGCCACCGTCGGCGCGCTGCATCTCCGCCGCGAGGAAATAAGAAATGGCGAAGGTTATTCAAGCGCGTTAGTGGGAAAAAGATACGAGAGAGCATACCGCTGCCGGACCCAGAGGGCCCATGGTGGGCCGCCCACCGGTCGCTCTCGTGAAGGCCCTCGGCACGGTGTCGTGTCAACAACAGCTCGCCGATGGAGAAGCGCCCCGTGACCACAATCGAGGAGTAGGACGCAACCCGACATCATCGCATCGCGTTCGACCGAGAGATAGCGCCGCACGCACTCGACACGCCGCCGCTAGCACACCGAGGCCCACGACCACCGCATCATCTGCTTACAAGGGTGGAGTTAGACGTGCTCACCGAGACGAGATTTGAACCGAGTGTGTTACCTCATCCAACGGGTGTCGGCAATGTCTTTGGCGACTCGATCGGTGACGGTCCACCGTGTTCCCGTGGGAGGACGGAACATCACCCAACCGAACAACAACAAGAGGTATGCCTCAAGTGGCGGGCCACGCCCGCCTCCTCCGCGTCGGGTGGAGAAGCCGAGCTGCAGTGTTCACAACAAACATTATCAAGAACTTAGCGCTTCTCTTTAATCCTCAAAGAAAGAGGTACTCACCGTGAATCAAGCGCCCACGCCTTCGCCGGTCCGTGGCGCCACCTCCCGAGGGGCCGGTAGGGGCTGCCGGGGTGCCGCCGCACCGCGATGAAACACGCGACAACTCGGCGTGCCACGTGACGGAGGCGCCGCGGCGCACGATCGCCGACCCGCATGGGAGACCTAAGAGGTACGACACGCCCCGCAGCGCCGAGCCATCTCTCCGCACGGAAGGTGGAACGTGTGCGCTCCGGTCTCCACCGGTCCACGAGTGCGCCGCCAGGACCGGTCGTACCAACCGCTGGACCTCCTTGCCCGCTAACGGGCGCCACCGCTCCACCATCCTACAAAGAGGAAGTAAGCCACCGCCGCAACCCGCATGTAGTGCATTGCGTCGTTAGAATTGCATTCACAGTGGGTCGATCGACGGTCACGCCCAAAGCACTCAGGCAAGGTCGCGCCATCATAGCTCGTTACAAAGCAAATACAACAAATTTGTCAAGAATTACATGTGCACACAAAATGAAATGCGAAATAACGAATTGTACCATACTCATCAAACAATACAACCAAGTGCGAGAGCCAAAAAAAATCTCATATTACAAACATACGAAAGGCAAGGACATGTTCGACGAGGCACACAACGTCGAGAATTACATTATCCTTGTAGCTACTAACTGGTACATCAGAGAATTACATGATGCGAAAAATAACTTACTAGTACATTAAAAATTACATCGATCATTACAACTTACATCACAACTTACCGGTCCATTGAAAAATACAAGATGGGAACAACATGGAAAATTGCATTATCCGCGGTTGCGACGCGCTTCGACTCGCCCATATCGTTCGAATGCGCCTTGTCCTTCGACGCCGACCTTCGCCTTCAACATTCGGATGTCCGCACCCATCGATGATCCGGAGGGGGTTGTGAACGATCCATCCACTCGGTACCGTGACACCTCGTGATGCCACGCGTTGAGAACGCCTCGCTTGTAGTAGTACGGGAGACGAACGGACGACGTGATTGATGCGCCTCGGCGGTCGCGCAATGACGCGCGAGCATGGCAAGTGCAAGCAGCGTGGTTTCGGCAGAGCACTCGCACTCACCGCCGGAGTATGCACAGATGGAAGTCCTCTCCTGGCACCCTCGCGACCTCGGCCACCGCAGCGCACGTGGTATCTCCGCTCCACGCCACTCTCGGTGTAACCCGATGTGTCTGCGCTTTCTTGTTTTCTTGGACATGTAGGTAGACACAACAGCTTGAGTACGACAATGATTGTCCGACATACATGCCGTGGAGGTCTTGTATCGCTCAATGAAATATCTCTGTCCCTAATAAGACACGCTCAACTATACCCACCAAAGGAAGGCATCCGTGCCTTCATTACCCGCTTGTAAATCTTCGCCGTGTTCGTTGTCATGATCCCATAACGCGAGCCGCCTCGCCATGCGTAGGACCATTTCTCCAAAGGCTCATGTCGATCCAATCGGTGAAACTCTTTATGCCGTACCGCCTCGCCGGAGGTTTGGGGGTCTGGCTTCAGCCGCACACAAGGTCGTGGGGTCCTCTCCTCGCTCATGGTACACCATCGGGTTCCTTGATGAACTAGCGTACCTCCGGGATCCATTGATTGCTTCTTCGTTAGTTCGCCCAACGCCTTCCAAAGCGCCGAACTTCCTCCGTTGGTTCTGCTTTGCACAGCGCTTGAACATGTTCATAAGCTCCTTGTTCCGAATCGACGGAAAAATTGGCACCCATGTGCCTCATGCACCACCTGCTCCTCGTGTCCGCCACTTTGCTGCTCCCACGATGGCGGACCCTTGTTGCATATCCACGATCGCTTTTAACAGCCCCGCATGTCGGCCATGGATGACACAAACATCGTGCCCGCCGAGAACAATCGCTAGCTTCACTCTTTCAAGGAACCGCACCAACTCTCCGTGTTTTCTCCACGAATGCCAACGCAACCGTAGAACTCGTTGTTGGCATCCACCGCGATCGCAGCTTAGAATCGCCCTTGTACTTCCCGTGAGGAACGTGCCGTCCATGCAAAGGACCGGGCGATAGTGCCGGAACGCATTTATGCATGCGCCTAGGGCGAAGAATGCACGCTGTAATACCCACTTACCGGCACACACCACCCGCAGAAACTCCGCAAGGTCGATGGATGTACCGGGTTCCTATGTGCGATTGCCCCGAGCAAGTGGGGAATATTCTCGCACGGCCTCGTACGCCCCGAACCGTATTTCCGAGCTGTCCATTTTGCTCTCCATGCCTTTGCGTAGCTAATCTTGTATCAAACCTCTCCTCCACGGCCGTGATAATAGATCGAGGTGCAGATGGGGATTGTCCACGATCCGACCATAAAACACATTTGCCACCCAAGTGGACGACATGATTGCGTGTCCCCGCTCCGCTTCTTCCGGCCGCAGCTATGCTCAATCACTATGGAGCATTTCCAGAGTCCTTCCACTTCCCTCGGTATGCATGCACCGCCATGGGCACGAATCAACTACGCACTTCACGTCGTAGTCCTTCTTGCCGGACTTCACAATCTCGAATTGCCACGAGAGACATTGCCCAAGATTTCACCGCATCCATCACAGCCTCCTTGTCTTTATATATGGCCCTTCACACCTCGCTCTCACGATAATCCCATGCATCAATGTTCCTTCATTCATTGTTAGGTCTTCGAAATTGTAATTGGTCCACGCACCGTGGATAGGCACCTCGTGGCATTGTCCTCCTCGCCGGAGTGCTCACCATCGTGGACTTCCTCATCCGCACGGTCCTCCTCTTCCATCAGTCAACAATGTCCTCCACCTCCTCCCCTCGCCGCCACCTCGCGCCTCCACCGCTTGTCTCTCTCGCCCGGTCCCCTCGCCACCGCTAGCCTCGTGCTCCTCGCCTCCGGCTCTCGCCGCCTTCCTCTTCGCATCCTTCTACATTTGACGCCCTCCCGTAATGTCCACCCCGACATCACGAACTTGCGACACCGATGGAGCTACCGGTAGCATCAGACCAACAACATGAGCGCCAACCCCGCTCTACGGCAAAACCAACATAACTCCTCCATGTTGACGCCGAGTTAATAGGAATCAACTCTCCGTAAAAACGGTCTTGCGCCGCTCACTACTGCTCGACCCACAACCAACACTCGGGCATCCAAATCAACATCCGAGACATCCACTCCAACAAACCCTCAGATGTCCTATCGCCGGTCTACATATGCCCCGTACGACTCTTGAAAATGATGATAGATCCACCCCATCCGCCCCCTGTGCTATCTCCCCATCTCCATAAAATATTTGGAAATACAATTTCTCCGACATGCTGCAACGTCCGACGGAAAAATATTACTCTAAAATACAATCTACAAAACGTACATTGATCGTACTACAAAATTATTTACATTGCCTAATACATTATTTACGTAATAAAATTAGTAATACACAACCCTAATAAATTAAATTTCTAAATATTACCTATAGTTTCTACTTAACTAAATTTCTACATACAAAATACTACATTAAATTTGCATATAGTGAAATACTACATTAAGTTTCTAAATACTACATACTACATTAAGTAACTGCTACATTAAATTTCACGAGAGCTATACAATTCTAAAATTCTAAACACTACGCAATCCTAAAATTTCTAATACTACAACAAAGTCCTAAATATTAAATGATACTTTAATTACGCAACCTATAAAACAATTCCTACAATTATCTCTAAAAAAATTCTTACAGATAACTATTAAAAAAAAAATCAGAAATTTACCTTTTTTTCCTTTTTTTTCTCTTCTCTCTTTCTTTCTTCCTTTCTTCTCTTCTTTCTTTGCCTCGCTCGGCTTCTGGCTGCGCTGTGCGCTCAGGCGAAGGGAGGCAGCGGCTTTAAAGGAGCCCGTCGCCCCTACATGGGGCGATAGGGGGGCCCACCAAACGGCGCCGTTGGGCGCAGGGCTGGAGCCGTTGGGCACAGGGGCTAATCGCCCGTGTATGGGGCGATCGCCATACACGGGCGACGGGGGGTATTTTCGTAAATTTTTTTTTCGGACGCATAGTTTTGAAAAAAAGAATAAAAATAAATATTAAAGAAAAAAAATTCTCATCACTCATCGGGTAACACAAGCCATGAGTTTTTGTGTTTTGAAGCCCACGGGCTGCCTCCACCTCTGCTGGGCCACAACCTATGGTTGTGCGGCCGCCTCACCGTTCGCTAGGTTGTGTCGCACCATCACCTCCTTTGATCCGAAGATGCACCATGTCTGACTCCTACTACCATGTCTAACTCTTAACGGTGAGTTCTCCCGTTGGTCTCTCCCTTGGGCTTCGGTCGAGCAGCCACTACAATTGATTGTTGCCGCCATGACAAAGCTACACTCGACTCCGCTCGTCATAGTGTCTCTAGATTGCCCCTCCCTTGGCGAAGACGACGAAGATGATAGTGATGACAACCACTGCCTACTTTGCGCCCTGCCGCTGGCATCCACCATGGGCACCTTACCATCTTGCATGTCCATTTTGCACGCCGCGACCTCGATCTACTAGGTCAACTTCAATTACTCTCAAATGGTCGCAAATCCAGATTTTGTGGTGGTGGCCAAGAATCCAAGACCTCCCTCGTATCTACCACGCATCCAGCTGGCTCTTGCCAGCATGCATCTCTGGATCCTCACTCAGGATTCACAAAAACTGAAACTGTGAGAAACCGAAGGGTTAAGAAATAAAAAAAATTTGAAAAACAATTCAAAAACCGTTCGGTTTTCAACGAAAAACCGCGGTTTTTCGCGAAAAACCAGCCGACCAATTGGATGTTCCTGAAAAACGGTTTTTCGAGCATTTTTTTCAACGGTTTTCGAGCGGTTTTCAACAATTTTTTTAATTTTTTGAATTTTTTTGAATTTTTTAAAATTAAATCGGTTTATCGAATGGTTTTGGATCTCGAGCTGGTGCGGTAAGGCCGAAAACCGAGCGATTTTTCGCGATTTTGTGAACCTTGCCCTCACTACTAACCACCAAGGAAGATACAAAGGTGATCGAAGGAAATGGAGGAGGCGGCTATGGTAGTGGCATAAAGGAGGGCATGCTTATCTATGCAGGAGAAGAGGGGGTGAATTTGGAAAACCGCATGACATTGAGGCCCACTTGTCGGCGCAGACACTTTGTGGGAGGAGAGGGATGGGAGAACGCAACTCTTAGCACTCACCGACTCCTTCTTTTTAAGTATTAAATATTTTTATTAATAACTTTTCGTCTAACTTATTTTCAAATCTAATCCTTTTGGCCACCCTAATACCTGTGGTCTCGTAAACAATATTGCCACACCGCAGAGTAAGTCTAGCTTTGAGCCAAAAAACAACCTTCTTGGTTAGATTTGAAAATAAGTTGGACGATGGATCATCAATTGAAAAAATTAAAAAAGGGTTAATAAAAAAAATCAGACGTGGAATCGATTTCCTTCATTGAAAGCATGTTGAGATATACCACTACAAGAATGAGGGAAAAATTCGTGGGCCAAAAACCCACGAATTTAAGCCAAAACCCACGAATTTAATTTAAATTCGTGAGCAAACCGTCGAATTTAGTTCACGAATTTAACTCGATGAAATTAATTAATTAAATTCGTGGGTACCCACGAATTTAAGTTAAATTCGTGGGTTTCGCCAAGCCCACAAATTTAATTGGGAATTGAGTTAATTGTGGGTTTAATAAACTCATTTATTTAATTGTTAAATTCGTGGGTTTATTAAACCCACGAATTTAATCAGATAAATTCGTGGGTTTATTAAACCCACGAATTTATCACTATTTTACAAAAAAATATATATATCCAAATATATATATATTTATATATATATATGTATCGCACTCAATACATATAACAACTAAAGAAGAAAAGAAAAGGCAAAAGAAAATTGAAACTAAAAATTGCTAAGCGAAGAATAAATAAGAAGGATCATCTATTTTGTTCAAATCGATCGTAAACACTAACACAAAAGACAAACTCCACAATGAACTTCAAGCTTAACGAAGAATTAACAAACGAGACACCAAACCTATTACCAAGACTAAAATACTCAAACCAACCTTTAACTCTTCAAAACAGATTAAAACTAAGTCTCCGAATGTACAAAATTTCGCATAACCTCTCTTGTAAATAGGACATCCACTCACAGACAAAAAAACATTTGCGCTTATAATATATATATCAATCTCTCAAACCGTAATGAGACATTCTAGCAGATCCTTAGATAATCCAATCACACATCCAACGGCAATTTGTAAATTACGCAATGACGCATAACACATTACTACCAAAGATAGATACAATCCACATTCCATTACAATAAGTCCATCACAATAAGTCGATCACAATGTATCCATCACAACAAGTCATAAAGTACAACAAGAATACACCAATCGAGCTCACAATGGAATTCATGCCTCGGGTTGTTGGAGTTAGGGCGCTACCACCACCGCTGGCGCCGTTGAAGATGTCTTCTATGATATCGTTAGTACGTGGCCGGAGGGCGTGACCTAGAAACCTGCAAGTTCAAGATTAACTTAGGTTGTGCTACAAGTAACATTATGCTGATTCACATGAAACAAGGTCAGAATAGTACTATTCGACCAAGACACAATATGAGAATATCAATATGACAGGTCAAGCTAAACAAGAATAGATACTATATATAAGAACTACACCTACGAGCTAGTCAAGATATGCTATAATAATCATATGAACATCAATCTCATATTCAATGAAGCATCCGGGACTTCCTTTCTCCATATTCAATGAAGCATCCGGGACTTCCTTCCTCAATAAAAACAAGTCAAACATCATTGATTCATTGCTAAATGGCGTGCTTTCACCACTACACTTTGTTCATGCACAAGTGCCCTAGCCAAAGACCAAAATGTCATAAATTGCATTATAAGTCGTTAGGCATATCCTATGATACTAACCTCAGAATGATAAGGTGGCTTGGCCAATCCCTTATGAAAGTTTAGCCCCATTAATGGAATCCAAAATCATTACCTGTAATATTTCTATCCCAACAATTCTCTATTTGGCTAGAGTAGCAAGGTGATACTAGTCAATCTGCTAATGTAACCGACCATACTGCAATCGGTGTAAAAACCCATGCGAGGGCCCATTTCTGCCTTAGCGCAAAGGCGGTGGTCAACATAACTAAAAGAAACAAAGTTTTCTAAAGCACGCCAGCAAATTTAAGATAATGGGGTCCTGAGTCAAGAGGTTAAATTATCAATACAATCGGTGAAAGGCATACCAAAGAAGCTTCCATTTTGAGCGAGGCCATCTCAAGGGGTCTACTTCACTAATACCCAAATAATTCCAGAGCGCCTAAAACACGTAAAGTAAAACCCAATAAAATATTGTACAAAAGAAAATTTTAGTTGAGTTGAAAAGGGCATACCTCTCATAAACATCCTCACACCCATATCAATCTTAAACCTCATTCCAATACGTAAAGGATGGTTCAAGCTCTTCAGAACTTCCAATATGGAACAACAAATTTCGATGCAAGAACTCTGAGTTCAAGAATCAGATTCAAATATGTAAGAGGATGTTCTATACTCCCCACTTTCGTAAAAATCGTTTTTTTTACTTGGGTTCTTTAATGTACAACTTTGATTGATCACCGTGTTTGATATTAGCAAGCAAGTACAAAAAAAGTATTTTCGATGACAAATACACCTATTTCATTTCGTGTCCAATTTCAATGCTTACAAATATATCAAGGGGTTGTATTGTTCTTTTGACATATGTATTATTATCGGTGTAGCTATACTGCTACCACCTTGTCAACATCATATTTTATCTTGCCGCACTATACGTCAAATATTCGAGCAAGCTTGACTACATAAAATGAATATTATATGCTTTAAACAACAAACCTTGGGCTGTAATAAATGTGAAAACACTTTGTGTTTCAAGGAATTAGCCACAGAGAGAGTGTGTATCTTTGAGTCGCTGCATCGAAAGCTTTAAGAAGGACTCATTTTTAAGTTGGATGGCTCTCCTTACACCCAGCCTTAGTTCACCATCATCACCTCTACAAAGGGAAAACAATTTTCTGAATAAAAGAAATAAAAAGACAAAGTTATTGAGTTTATCACATTGTTCATATGCTTACCGGAGAAGCAAGACTGCATCCCCGAGACAAGTTTCTTTCTATTGACAAATGAACTCCATCCGGTTGTTAAAAGATGCCTACGAGGTTGACTCGAATGCAAAAGAACATATCATAACATCACAGAGATACTTGATCCATCACTTGCTAAAACTACAAGATAAATGATAGCACTCGTAATTATAATGGATGGTAGAAGTACTTTAAAGAAACATTAGTAAGCTTGTCCTTTATGTCGAAGGCACTATTTCCGCTTTAAAAACGGTATTGAATGATGGAAGTAACTTTGCTGCACACAATGTTCCCTTATATGTAGTAGTATAATATAACTCATAAAACAAAATAGTGTAAGTTGCAAAAGCAAAATCCAACTTTATATCAAGAAGAATGGTCGTGCAAACAAAATTTGCTACATGAAGCGTATGGAGATATGAAGCAAGTTATATCAATGAAGCCAATGCTAGTCATCAAAACACTAATTACAAAAGGAAACCATTGTCAAGAAAAGAAACAACAACAACAATGTTCCAATGTGTGGCTACATAAAGGAGAAACTACCAAGTCTTGAAATTAGGAAAGAGTAGAAGTGATCCGCCATATATTTCATAATATAGACTACAACGGTCCTCCAAGATTTATATTAGGTATATCTTTGAAAAGCAAAATGCAGCATACAGAGCTTTTAGAAATGGTCTTTCTTTTACTCAAATATAAAAGTATATGGAAGCATCATACATAACTACATAAATTAGAAGTGTCAAATGAAACATATACTAGCAATGAATAAATAAATAAATAATATAAAAGGGCATTGCAAACTCCTGATCAATACTCCATTAGTAATCGACTCACCTCTATAAATATGGCTGAACCTCCATTTCACTCCATGCAAATCTTTGGCAACAAGCTCTTGGGAAGGCTCGAGCCGCTTGTAATCCTACGAAAGAACAAAGCAAATGTATGGTTAGAGTTGCAATACAAGGCCAGTGTCATTTCAAGTGCCAAATGTCCCAAATCAATCTTCCATTTTATCACCAGAGGTGGCAGCAGCCTCAAGAAGACGGCGAGGAACAGAGAACCCTCCGTGCGTGCTCGTGTCTGAGGTCGTAAGTGTCTTGCAAAACATGTGCAAGATCCGGACTTCCTTTCTCCATCACCATCCACCAAGTCATCTTCCCTTCAATTCCACCACCACGCAAAAATTCCCATCCAATCACAAAAGCACATGAATCCAATCGAGTGATTTTAGCAAATGCCTTTACCTCGCCCTCGCCACCAACGCCACCACAGACACCTCATCGGTCGCCGATCCGCCGCTCACAACAAATACCCATGTGAATGTAATCCCGTCGCCAAAACAAGCAATACGGCGAAACCAAAGCCCCGTGGCATGAGCACAAGATCCACTCACGCATAGCTCGACGCCCACGACGCGGCAGACGCCATGTGCGGCGGCAGGCCACCGCCACGCCCTCCGCAGCGCCCGCCGGCACGGCGAGGTGCCCTCGCGGCGAGTAGATCATCGCTGCGCCACCGCAGCGGCCGCCATCGCCCAATAAGAAGGCAGCATACGCCTCCCAAGACACCGCCGCCGCCGGCGTCCTCCTCCTCATCCACCGTGTTGAGATCGATGCCGGTGCCCGACCGGCGGCGCGCGGCTGGCGGCGGGCGGCGCGAGCGGCGCGGGGCGGGCGGCGCTCGGGCGGCCGAAGCGGGGAGGCGGCGGGCGGCCGAGTGGGCGGCGGCGCCAAAGGGCGCACGGGCGACGGCGCTGGGGAACGGCGGCGGGCGCGGGCGGCAGCAAAGGCGGGCGGCAACGGCAACAAGGCGGGCGGGCACGGCAAAGCGTGGCGCCGGCAAGGGAGAGAGCAAGAAGAGAGAGAGAAGCCGAATGGGTATTAAATTGCTGCAAATTGTGGTTTTTGTGGACGATTTAATTAAATTGTGGTATTTGTATTACCCACAAATTTAAATAAATAATTTCGTGGGTTTTATTGTGGCCCACGAATTTAATTAAAAACGTGAGTTTTATAGAAACCGACGAATTTAAATAAATAAATTTGTGGGTTTTGTTTTGGCCCACGAATTTAAAAAACCCACGAATTTTTCTCTGTTTCTTGTAGTGTACGGGGAATAGGGTTTTCCACATGTACATGTGGGTATGTTTACTATATCACATCATGTGCCTTGCACTAATCTTGAGGCACTTATATCCTTTGCACGAATCTTGTGGCACATTTTTGGCTGAAACTTGCTAAAATGAATGGAAGTGGTAGAAATCTGTTGATAGTTCTTTGGGGGGTGGGGGCAATTAGTCAAATTTCATACCATTGGATTAGCCTGAAGATTCATGCTCTTGCTGGATGCATCATCGTATTCTTCAGCTCCAATGGCACTGAATTAGGGTGGGGTTTCACCGGATTAAGGATTGGGTTCATTGGGGCTGCCTATGGATGAAGGGAGGGGCGGTGGAGGCGGCGGGTGCCACAGAGACGCTACAGGATAAGTTAGGGTAGGTAGGGTAGGGGCCATGGTGAGAGACCATGTGGTGGTCTATCCATGTGTGTGATGAGTATTTGACTATGTTTAGATTTGAGTTTATTTTGAATTTTGAAGCAATTTGAGGTGTTGTCAGTGTGGGCGGCACTACAGGTCCTAGGTGGTAGTTACTACCGGCCCTATGGTACTACCAGACCTAGGTTGGCGGTAGTTATTTTCCAGGAGGGTGATTTTTTGGGTCTCAGGAAAATCATCACTACCAGCCTTGGACGATGCTTCGTGTGGAAGGAAAAGACCGGTAGTGGGGCAAATTGGTAAATTGGCTATTAATATTACAGGGGATGAAGACAGTTTGGAAAACCACAACGTTGGCCTAAGTAGTTTAGGTTAAGCCAAAGAGGGCATAGACGCGAATTTGGGCTCATGGAGCAAATTAGAGCATCATGGAGAAGGCCGCTTTGAAAAACGTGTGTGTGAGTGTGTAAAACCCGTTGGGTGTTGGGTTAGCGATTAGCCTATGTTATATATGAGTTATATCCACTTATGTATCCAGTTCTAGGGTTTCTAGGATTGCCTCCTCTATATAAGACCTTGAGAGGTGTAGAGGGAGGCAAGTGTAGCAACTAGAGAGATTAGGGCACAAGTGGTAGAACAAGATTTGTGTGTGTGCTCCTTGGGAGCTTTGCCCTCCTGTGTGGAGGCTTTGTAATCCTTTCTCTGGAAATGATATAGAAATAAAATTCGTGCTCAAGTTTTTGTCTCTCTTCTTCCTTGGATTTTTTCGATTTCTCTTGGTTCCTTTCTCTCTTTATCTTTGTTTGCCAAGGATGAATTATTGATGGATGAATCCTCTGTAGATCATATCTCAATCATCTAGTCAAGTTTTAACAAGATCTCCATAGTTCTTCTCAAGAAACTGGCTTTTAGCTTGAGAGAAGGATTCTTGGTAGATAGTGTCCTTGAGCATTTGAGTACTATTTCTTTGGTGTTCTTGCTTGCTGTGACATGTGGGAGATCATCTAAGATTATCTCAATCATCAAATCCCCACGAGCAAGTTCATGGTGAAGTTTTTGGATTTGACGCGGTTTTGGTGCACCCTTCACTAAATTTGAAAAAAGTCAGAACTTTGACGTCAATCCTTGTGATTACACGTAGTAATAGTATTCCGCCTCAGTTATATAAGGCATTTTTATGTAGTGTTTGTACCTTACTACTTGTAATTGGATTTTACTTGTCTGGGCTGATTTACGTGTGAACTTAAACTTTAGGTTAAAGTTTCACAATGAGTTGCCCTTACGTATGAACCCAAAAACCTGAACCCATAGTTTCTAAAAAGAAAATTTCATAAAAATAACTTATCTCCTTTCTGTAGAACTTCTCACCTGCATATGCAAGTCAAGAACTTATTGATCTTTTAAGTTAATTTTGACTTTTAGAAAATAGTTTTGGACATTCCTAAGACAACCTGTTTAGCTATGGCTTGACTTACAGTCAGTATGGCTCGATACCACCTCTGTCGGGACCCGAATATGTAAATCTAGACCATCTGTGTATTCTGCACTAGTCAAAGATCACGCTAGTGCACACAGTCTCAACATAGATGAATACCACAATCATACAAAAAAAAATATAAATAAGACTTCATCAACTTAAATATAACTTGTTGTACAACCTTAAGATCCACCTTACATGAATACACCACACAAGGCTTAAGACTAAGAAATAATGAAACTGCAGTGGAAATAATTTATTTGTAGCAACCCTTCAATTTGCCATAGGCAACTGACAAGGTTCGCACCCTAGTTGATCGTCTCCTCCTGGAACTCCTCCTCGTAAGAAGGTGCAGACTCCTCTCCAATTGGTGATTTGTTGTTGCAAGTGGTGAGTACATAAAGCACTCAATAAGTTGTGCACATAATGCAAGTCTATTATATTATATGCATAGCTTATTCCAATTGAATAGCTGAATTGGTTATTTTCTAATAAAGCAGCATTTATAAAAGAATAGCATAAATAGATTGAAATGACAGTAAAACAAATAATAACAACAATAAATTTCTCAATTATTTCCCAAATAAACTGACTCACAACCTTATTCAATTTCCAAACTTCCATAGGCATACAACCTCCATTCCCAAGTTTATTTTATTAAAATCTAACCCTTGACTGTAATTCCCCAGCATTGCTCAATACCGCGAGCATTGCTATTCGAATAGGTTTGACACTCTCCAGAGGTTATACACTTTACCCATAAGATACAATCATACACCACAAAGGCAAGTAATCATAACAAAATATTTCCAATGCTCTGTCTAAACCCCCTACTGCCCACTGAGGTTTCAATACTGATGGGACTGTTGACCACATTCAGGGCCTCTCTCTTGCGCCATGTGAGTCTATCCGTGCACCCAGAACCCACACCACCACGATAGTACCAAAATCTAGATATTATAAATTAATCAAATAGGTGTGTCCCATTTCAGACATGTGGTTGTATGAAAGACTCAGTTCAAATGCTTGCAAGGTAAAGTCCTTAATTGACCAAGGCAAGACTTACCAAAAATTCACAATTACCATATACCATCAATTCCCATTTATAAAAAACAATGTGACCGCCCAAATACCACATTGGCCCACCATAAATCACATCTCTTACCACTTGCCTCAGTCTAAATTATTTTACCACCCTAGTTGTTTACCATGCACCACGTGCCATCAACAACATTGTGTGACAACACCTGACACACATTTTCATAAACATGTTCCATATTCTATTAAGTAAGATTAACTTTTTCACATAAAATGATATCAATAACTCGTTGCATAGCTAACACTACAACAAATCTGCTAACTTACGATGAAAACTATATGACAATCAGTTAAAGCGTCATTGATTTATGATGTTTTTTCTAAAAAGTGTCATAAGAATTAACTTGGGGTTGTACCCCTGCATTTTAGTGACGAATAAAAAACATAACAAAAAACGTCACAGATCGAACCGCCAAAGTGTTGTGACGAAACAATTTTGTCACAAGAGTTCGGTTAGCACCTGTGACGAAGTTCTATTGTCATAAAATTATTTCGTGGATAAGTGTGGCCCCCAGTCAACTAGGGTCCCCCTTTATCTTGGCCTAGGTCGTCACTTTCCCCTTTCTCTCCACCTAGGCCTAAATAGTAGTGAGCAGAGCCTGAGAATAGCTGCGAGCGATCTGGAGGGTTGGATGGTTAATGGACGGCTGAGATGGTGAGGTTAACACTAGACAAATGGAAACTCTGGTGTGTACATGGTTGAAGCCATGGGTCTATCCGGTGTGTACATGGTTGAAGCCATGAGTCTATCCGGTGTGTAGGCCAGAGCAACGAGTATGTTTTGGCCTTTTGGGACTTAGCACGAAAACAGACCACGTCCCCTAGCAAAAACCGTTGAGATGGCGACGCACCTTGCAACACAGATCTGAGGCTTCCCGCGGTGGCTCAATCTTGCAATGCCTTCCAGTGCGGCAGACTAGAAGCCGTTGCGGCAGCCATACATCCAGGGCTTGTGTTCCTCAGCAACGACGTTTGCCCACGCGAGCCGCCATCGGCTGCAGCAGCTGGTCTTCCTCGGCAGCGACGTTTGCCCATGCGACCCTCCATCCAACTTTAGCAGCTGCTCCAGTCAGTCTTGCAACGAAGGTATGGATGTCCTCCAATCGGTATTGGTTTCAATATTATCCCTTGCTTCTCGGTGCCTAGATTCTGCTTGATTAATGGTGATATTGTAGATTGTTGCACATGTATATGCCATTTAAGATAGTACATTGTTTAATTTGAGGATATTGTAGTAAATAACTGAATTGAGAATGTATTCGTGGATTTTATGATATTTTTTGTCATGGATACATTTTTTTGTTGATTTATGTTGCACGGTACAAAGATCTATAAAACATGTACAATAATGTTGCTTTAATCCAGGCACTGTAATGAGCTATTAATTTTTCGTTATTTGAATGTTTGACAGATGGACAGAAGTTGGACAAATGCTAGACAATTTAGCAAGGCACATACTGATGGGGTCATCGATTTCATGAAGTTTGTTCAGGACAGATTTGGTGAGAATGAAGAAATACTTTGCCCATGTTGTAAGTGTCTGAATCAGATTCATTGACCTCATGGACATGTGGAGGATCACTTATATATTTATGGGATGGCAAGCACATACAATAGGTGGATCCATCATGGAGAACGATTTGATGTTGGAGTTAATGAAAATGGACGCAATCAGGATGAACATATTAGTGGTCAAGAGGATGTTGGTTTGAATGAGGATGAAGACACTAATGATAGAATTCCTAATATGATAGAGGAGATGTACATAGCACAAGACCATGGTGGCGGGAAAACAATGTTTGCAAGTGTAATAGAAGAGTTAAAGCGTGAACTGTACCCTGGATGTGCTCGTTTTACTAGGTTTTTATTTGTTGTGAAGTTACTTCATATCAAGTCATTCTATCGGATCAACAATGTTGTATTTACTGCAGTACTGCAGTTGTTATCCTCAGCGTTCCCAGCTTGCTCTCTTCCACCATCTTACAATGAAGCAAAGAACTTTCTTCGTTCCATTGGACTTAGATATGATTCAATCCATATGGGCAAGAATAGTTGTGTCTTGTTTCGGAAGGAGTATGCCAAAAATGATGAGTGCCTAGTGTGTGGTGTATCAAGATGGAAAGATGCAGATGGAAGCAAGCGCATTCCTGAGAAGATATTGAGGCATTTTCCATTGATTCCAAGGCTGAAGAGGATGTTTGCTTCTAAGAAAACAGCAAAGGAGGCACAATGGCACAAGTTGAAGCGACAACCAGTGGAGAATGAACGCAACCATCCAGCTGATGGTGAGGCATGGAAAGACTTCGATAGAAAATCTGGGTGGTTTGCAGAAGATGCTAGGAACTTGAGACTTGACCTTGCGACTGATGGTTTCAATCCATTTGGCAACATGACCACCTCATATAGCATGTGGCCAATATTTGTTGTGCCGTACAACATGCCACCGTGGGAATGTATGGAACAATCCAACTTAATGATGGCCTTACTCATCCCTGGTCCGAGTTCTTGTCAGGCCCCGAATCTGTAAATCCGGACCCTCTGTGTATTCTGTGCCAGTCCAGGATCACGCTAGCACACATAGTCATACAGGGTTGCACATCACAGACATCACAAGGATATAAGAATAAATAGTGCAAACATGTATATAAACCGAGTTGTACGACCTTATGGTCTCCTTACATATAAGTCAGCCACACAGGGCTTACATTATTCAAAGTAAAGAAATAGCAGCGGAACATAAATAAAGGTCGTGGAAGCCTTCATCTTGCCACAGGCAACCGACTGGGCTTGCCCCCTAGTTGTTCATATCCTCGATGTATTCCTCCTCCCAAGCTGGTGTAGTCTCCTCCACTGATGTTGGGGTTGATAAGCAAGGTGGGGTGAGTACACAAGGCACTCAACAAGTAATGCATGTAATGCGCCGCTATTACTATATGCGAGCTTATTCCAAAGGATTGTCTTAAATGGTTCTTTTGCATCAAGCAAGATTTTTTAACCAATATCTTAATTAGATTAAAGCAAAGGGGACAGCTTATAAGTAATAATAAATTCAAATGGTTTTTCCTTGAGGATTCTCGACACACCTTAATAGCTTCATTTTTAACACTTGGCACACAGCCCCTTCCATGTTTTGTTTATGAAAATCTATCCTCGATTGTAATCCCGAGCAATGCTCAATACCGTGAGCACGGCTATTCGAATAGTTTTGACACTCTGCAGAGGTTGTACACTTTACCCACAAGATACACCGCCACCACACAGTGATTGTCCGCAACAAAGCTTTTCAGAACTTCTACCTTAACCAAAGAACCTCTCCCAGATTGCCTTCACTATCACTTCCTCACACGAGCCAAGTATAGGACCGCCAATCACCGTTGGATGGGCACCAAGCCGTAGCACGTGCACGCCCCATACAGATACACCCCGTACTATCACCCCGAGGTATTAGAGGAAAGATATCGTAACCCTAGTCAACTAGGTCTGTCCCCATATCGCATATGTGGTTGTACGGGTGACTCGGATCAAAGGCTTGCAAGGTGAAGTCCTTAATCACCAAGGCAAGACTTCCAACACTCAACAAAGGCACACACCCCAATGTGGCACACAGACTCACATCACCCATCAACCCATCGCCACACAGCCCACTCAGCACATAGCCTCTTGCCACTTGCCCCAGCCTAAATCATTTCCCACCCAGCTTGATTATTGTGCAACACATGCCAAGAATAACTCAACATCGTATGACGAACCACACAGTCATTGCACTCAATCTCATCATGTGGCATCATCACACCACTTTTCAAAATACATTCAAAGTCTTTAATCAAGATTGTAGCATTTTTTTCCGAAAGATCACTCATGATTCGGCAAAGCTAAGCATCTACTCACGGCCTAGCCTCCCGTGTTGGCACAATATTAACATCCAACTAATATAATCAACTTAGGGTGACAATGATTTAGGCATACAATTAATAATTCAAGGTGGCATAACAAAATGGGTTGATTAACTACATTATCCCGAATCAATTTAAATTCATATTAAATAAATAAGCATGCATAGTTTCAAAGCATAAACTACATTTTAAAAACCTGGGATCAAAATGATCAAAGCATCACTTGCCTTCAAAGAGTTGCTGGTCGTGTTCAAGCTTGGTCTTGAGCGACTAATTCTTCCTCGAAACTTTCCTAAAATTTATGCTCACGTGTACAAACAAAATATGCAATAAATAGCTAATACAGAAGAATAGATGACCTCAAAATTCAAATAAAATTCATCATTAAATAGATCACAATTTTATGAATTTTTAGAAATTTGAATCACCTAAATCCGAGTTAAAATGCAAAAGTTGTAGTCATTTGAAGTTTGAAAAAAATCAAAATACGTAAATTAAGAAAATCCGATTTTTCTGAATTATTTTTATACTGAAACTCGCTTTTATGACGCCAAGACTGTGTCATGATGACGTCAGCACAGAAAAGAAATTCGGTCGAAATATTTTTATATATAAAATATTTATGACGCTATCACGACGCTACCGACACGGGCACGCCCGAGACCGCCACGCCGCTCGTCTATGGACCGGATCCACGGTTCGGCTCGTCCACCGTGGACTTGGTTCACGTAATGCTGCAAGAACGCAAAGAAGATCCGAGCCGCTCGCTGAATCAACGACCGATCTCCTCACGCCGCACCGCAATACCGAGATACGTGCGACACGCGCTATGCGATCCAAATGGCCGTCACCACGCATCCAACGCGGCGACGCCGCTCCACGCCCACGCGCCGACATCCAACGGCGCCAGATCCAACGCCAAGACCGCGCCATCATCGCGACGCTCTCGGTTCATGCGACGACACGCGGGCGCAATCGCGACGGCACCCAAATCGACGGCCGGATCTCGGTCTCCGCCGTCAAACGCCACGCCAAGACGCGATTTGGCGAGGGTGCAAGGTTATCTCCGCCGACGCTCAAATCGAACGGTGCGGATCCTTAGGCAAAACCAGATCCAATCTCTACCGCTTAGATCTAATCTAACGCCCACTGCATTCGAGCGGTTTCTCGCTCATGGCGCGACGTGGCTCAATCCTACGCGTCAAAAAGATCCAAGGGTTCGTGATTAAATCTAGCCGCAGAATCTAGATCTAATCCCTACCGCATACATCAAGATCCAACGGTCACGATTCAATCTAAACATCTACAGAGATGGAGGCTACGCGACTCACCGTAACCGAACGATGCAAATCGACGGCCGGCGCGGTTCGACGAGGTTGACGGCGGAAGAAGCTTAAGGTTGCCTGAGTCGGGAAGACGACTCGGCGACGGCGATGCGGGCTTCTCCGGCGAGAAGAAGTGGCTCGCTCGACGCGGCTTGGCGGAAGGGCTACCCAAAGACCTTGGCGATGGCGGAGAGAAACCAGCGGCAAGCAAACGGCGAAAAATCGCGGTGGCACAAAGAAGCAACCACGGCGAGCTCAGACGGGTGCTAGAGGCGGTCTCTGCGGCGTGGCGAGGAGTCAAAAGACGCGCGAGAAGGTCTCGCACGACGCCTCAACGGGGACTTAAGGGCTGCCTCGACGCGTGCGAAATCGCCGGCGAATGCACGGCCATCAAAGCCTACGCCTCCGCGATTTCGCGGGACGTGACGTGGCGCAATCCCGCGTCTGTCCGCGGGCGACGATCCGAAGGCTCACGCGTGCGGGCGACGTGGCACACTCACAGGCGTTCGATCCGAATCGGACGGCTTGGGCTGGGCGACGCTAGGGTTTGCGCGGCGAATTGGGCCGGGCTAAGCACAGCGTTGGGCTCGGCCCATTACTGTTCAACTGACTTTTAAAATATTTCACATTTAAAATAATTCTAGAAATTCAATTAAATCATTTGGAGCTTTTAAAATAGCAGAAAAATTCCAGAAAAATTCCAGAAATCACTTTGAGATATTTGGAAATCAATTAAAATATTTGCAATAAAACTTTGCAAAAACTTTTCCATTATTCAATTGTTTTCAAGAAAAACCCTATTTGAATAAATCCAAATAATTTTAAATAAATTCCCAAAAATTCACAAAAACCAAAAATACTCCAAAATTTAAATTAGAGCAAAAAAAAATTAGGGGGTTACAGTTCTCTAGGAAAGGATTTTGATGTGTTGTTGGAGCCTCTCATTGAAGAGTTGCTTGAGCTTTGGAAGGGTGTCCGTACGTACGATGCATTTAGTAGTAGAATGTTTGATCTACATGCTGCAGTTATATGGTGCATTCATGATTATCCAGCATTGAGCACATTATCGGGCTGAGTCACAAAAGGTTATTATGCTTGTGTGTGTTGTGACAAAGATCCTTGCTCAAAGAAAATAAGGAACAAGATATGTTATATTGGCCACCGTCGATTCCTTTCACGGGACCATCCATAGAGAAGAAGGAAACTTTTTAATGGTTAGACTGAAACACGTGAGAAGCCAGGGGAATTTAGTATAGAGGAGCTTCTAGAGCAACTGGAGAAGGTCAAAGACGTTAGACTAGGAAAGCATACTGGAGGCAAGAAAAGGAAGCAGGGAGTCGATTACCAATGTTGGAGCCGAAGGGTTTGTTTGTTTGACTTGTCGTACTGGACAAGTTTGAACTTGCCGCATAATCTTGATGTCATGCACATCGAAAAAAATATATGTGAAAACCTTATCGAAACAATTCTCAATATTTTTGGGAAGACAAAGGACACGCTTAGTGCTAGGCTTGATTTGGAAGACATGGGCATAAGATCAGATTTACACTTGAAGCCTGATGGAGATTCATACAGTATACCAAAAGCTCCGTATACACTGAGCAAAAACCAACAGGAGGCATTTTGTGAATTTATAAGAAAGGTGAAATTTCCATATGGATATGCTTCTAACTTAGCAAGATGTATTGCTGCTGATGGATGCAAACTCCAAAGACTGAAAACACATGACCGACTTTTCCGGGGGTGACGTGTGAGAACTATATTTTATATACGTGTATTTGCCAATGCCGAAGTGACTTGTAATATATTATGGTTGATGAGGATGGTATGTTGCTGTGAATACATGTGTGTTTGGGACATGCTATAGTTTATATGAGGAAGCATGGGCCATCGCTTCCCAATACAATGCATAAACCAAACCAGTCCGAATCGATATGTGCACATCGGATAAAAAGTCGGGAACAAAATGCTTTCAACAGACTACCAATTCAACGCAATACTCAAACCAGTGCTAATCAATATGTGTACACCGGATAAAACGTCGGGAACAAAATGCTGTCAACGGACTATCCATTGAATGAAACATTCAGAAACCCTATACTCTATTCCTTATTATCTATTTGTCCGTGTGTCATCGGTTGTACACACCGGTTTACCCGGTGTGTGCACGGGAAAAATGTGTTGTTTATTGTGTGTTTGTCCGCGGTGCTAGGTTATACACACTAGTTTATCCGATGTGTGCACCAGACAAATGTGATGTTTGTTGTTTATTTGTCCGGTGCGTGCTCAGTTGTACACACCTGTTTTTCTGGTGTGCACTGGGCAAATGTAATGTTTATTGTCTATTTATTCAGCGCGTACTCTGGTGTACTATTTTTTTAGTATTTACTATTTTTATTTGTCTACCTTACACAAATGTATCGTCTACAGGAGAAGTGTATGAAAAACCAACTGAATCGTGAAAAAGTCCGGTTTCAGCAGCGGACAAGCTCTCGGTGCTACATTGCACACGCCCATGTCGTGGTAAGAAACTAAACAAATGATGTTAGTGATCACTACTCATGAAATCCTGATCATGTTCCAAGCTAACAGTTTGAAATTGTTTGCACATCATTTTAGAAAGCAAGACAAATTTAAAGATGTAGAGCCCACTGCGATTGATCTTTTCAAGGACTTTCATTGCAGCAAGAATATTGGTTTTAGTGAGCCAGTAAAGAAAGCTATTGTAAGTCCTTGTTTCCTTTTTTTCCCTTTTCTACATGAAGTACAATTGAAAAAATCTAAGTGCAAGATGGAAGTCTGAGTTGTAATCCTTCTATTGCTAGGTCGATATGGAAGCAATCATGGTCGAACCAAGACAAGATGGACAGAACCAAAGTCTCAGAATCGAACTGCTTTCTCAAGTTCTGGAATCAAGTACATTTCTTCAAAATGTGGGCCTTCAGTCAGCCTCCAAGAAAATCTCCAGAGGTGGCGTTTCTTTGCAGGTACAAGAGCTTCAGGATGAACTTGAGACAGAAACAAGGAGCAGCAGAACTTGGACAACAAATTGATGCTCAGCACCAAGAGTTGGATACCTTGAAGAAGCAGGCACAAGCATCAGAAACAGCAGTGAAAAACCAATCAGATGAGATTAAGAGTTTGAAGAAGTTAGCACAAGAAACTAATGCCCTCCTTCTTCAACTGCTAAGCTTCAATCGAGGTTAGGTTAATCCTACTAACATTTTCAGCTTGATGCAACTCCTATTTTGGATGCAACAATGGTATTTTGTGAACTGTTGGTTCCTAGGATTAATGATTTATGATGTGAACAATGGTTGTATTTTGTGACCGTGATAATTTTGTGAACAGTGATTGTATTTTGTTTATACAGTGATTGTATTTTGTGAACATTGATCTTATTTGTAACAATGTTGAATGGGTTGCGAATGTGGCCTGCCAATGTTGAATGGGCTGAGAATATGGGTTGCCAACAGGGCCAAATTTTATTGGGCTTAGCTCACACATAATAAATGATATAGGCCAAATCTGAATTGGGCCTCCAAAAATGGGCCCACTCGAATTGATGGGACGATTGTGTTCTAGCCCATGTATCAGTCGACCTATTTGTGGGTTGAGCCCGTTTGTAAGCCCAACTATTTTGGAGGCCCAATTCTATTTGGCCTTCAAAATGGGCTCAGCCCACAAATAGGTCAGCTCATACTTGGGCCAAAACACAATTGGCCCATCAATTCGAATGGGCCATGCAATAATTTATGACGAAAATATTCGTCACAATAATGTCGCCACGTCAGATCTGTGTGGCGCCATCGTGGATTTGTGCCCTACGTGGTGCCACCGTGTCCAACAGTTTGTGACGATTTTGGTGATGTTTTTTGGGTGTCATAGAATTAGTGACGAAACTTTATCATCACAAGTTCTGTGACGAAAAATCTGAAAAACGTCACAGGACATGATTAGAGACGCGTGGTTGGTGACAGATGGTTTTTCGTCACCATAGCGTCACAAATCATGAATAATGAAGAATATTGCATGATCTATGACAGAACCACATTGTCACCAATCACCACATCTCTTGTAGTGTAAGCAAACTATTCGCGTTCTAACTAACCCACATTGGCAATTAATAGATACCAACTAATAAAGAACCATACTAGGGTGACAAATGAATCATGTCATGCAAATGACAAGGTAAATATAAGTTCAATTGGTTGAATAGCTAATCCCAAATTAATTGAAACAATTATATATTGAATTAGCATGCAATAGTTTAAAACAATCACTACTACAAAAGGAGTTATATTAGACACTTCATCACTGACGGTTTTTTACAAAAACAGTCAGTGATGAGCATCGAGCACATCACAGATGGTTTTAGCTAAAGCAATCTGTGATGAGAGAGGGCACATCACAGATGGTTTTAGCCAAAAACTGTGTGGGATGAGGGGGGCACATCACAGACGGTTTTAGCCAAAAATCATATGTGATGATCATTTCTATTAAATAAGTACAAAGAGCCCCGACCTCCTCTGTATTTTTAGGGTTTTTCGAGCTATTTTTGAGGTGGCTACGATTGAGAGGCGATTTGGTGGAAAGAGACCCTGAATTTGGAAGTGCGATTGTAGATCCTTCTGTTCTAGGTCATCTAAGGTTAGTAATTGGTTCTAATTTGCATTATATTCAAGATCTAGCTTGGTAAAGAGGGAAATGAAGATGGTTTCTAGATCTAGCTTGATGTAGATCCATTTATTCTTTGTGATGTAAAGTAGTAATTGGTTCAATTGCATTATACTCATAATGTAGATAGTTACTTAAAGGAATGTGATCTAGGATAATAATTGGTTGTAATTGCATTATATTCAAGATATATATCTAGCTTGGTAAAGAGAGAATTGAAGATGGTTTTGACCTAGCTTGTTGTAGATCCATTTGTTCTTTTTGATCTAAAGTAGTAATTGGTTCTAATTGCATTATACAAAAGATGTAGCTAGCTATGTAAAGAGAGAATTGAAGATATTGAGTTTAAATGTAGCTTACATTTGTATATATATCCATTTATTTTTTGTGATATAAGGAGCTATATAGGTTAATTGGCAAGTTTAAATGTAGCTTATATGTAGAATATGTGTGCATGTGCACTCCTAGTGTACTTAATTCATTATTTAACACTTATTGTTATATACGTACATAGATGGACCGAAGCTGGATATACGCTGAGAACCGTGCGAGTGCCGAGTACATTAATGGTGTCTCCACTTTTAGAAGAGCTGCAGAGGAAGATATGTTGAACAAGGGGGTGAAATTTATGCATTGTTCATGCATTGACTGCGAGAATATGAGGATATTTTGAAACCCAGCGTAGATCGAAGCACACTTGATTCTACGAGGTTTCAAAAAGGGTTTATACATGTTGGACCAGTCACAGTGAAGAGCAGATTATGCAGGAAGCAAGTAGTACTAACATCGTCGACGAAGTCAACAATACTCTGAATGATATTGACTGTGCTTTCGATGAGGACAGGTTTCACGATGACAATCTGAATAAGATGCTGCGGGATGCAGAAGGAAACTATGATGAATGGGAGTATGTAAAATTTTGAGGCTTGATGGCTGGCTCGGAGAAACCTTTGTTCCCAGGCTGCAAGTCCAAATACACAAGGTTGTCATTTGTTCTTTAACTGCTAAAATTAAAGGCAAGCAACGGTTGGTCCGACAAGAGTTTCATGGCGCTGTTAGGCCTGTTAGCGGACATGCTTCTTGAGGGAAACGAGTTGCCGACAACCACCTACAAAGCCAAGTAGGTTCTTTATCCCTTGGGAATGGAAGTAGAAAGAATACATGCCTTTCCGAATGACTATATCCTCTACAGCAAAGAATACGCAAACTTGCATGTATATCCAGTGTGCAACACATCCCAGTACAAGCGTAAAGATAGATCAAATGACGACGACGAGAGCATCGAGGTGAAGAAAGGACCTTCTGCTAAGGTGGCGTGGTATCTACTTATAATTGCCCGTTTGAAGCGTTTGTTTGTGAACCCAAAAGAGGCAAAAATGCTTCGGTGGCACTCGGATGAGCATAAGAACGATGGAATGATAAGGTACCCTGCTGATTCCACCTAGTGGAGAAACATCGATAGGAGGTTTCAAGAATTCGTAGCGGATCCGAGGAATATAAGGTTCGGATTGAGTATGAACGGAATGAATTCTTTCGGTAATATGAGCAGCCGTCATAGCACTTGGCCCGTGAATCTCTGTATCTACAACCTTCCTCCTTAGTTGTCTATGAAGTGGAAGTACATTTTACTGTCTATGCTTATCTAAGGCCCGAAGCAACCTGGGAACGATATTGATGTGTTCCTAGCACCATTGGTGGAAGATCTGAACACATTGTGGGCTCCTGGGGTACATGTATGGGATGCTTACAAACGAGAGTATTTCACTTTGTACTGCCTATTGTTCTGCAAAATAAATAATTATCCTGCTCTTGCTAACTTGTCGGGACAAAGTATAAAAGAAGCCAAAGCCTGTATTCACTACTTAGATGATATCGAGAGTATGTGGCTGAATCACTCGCACAAAACCGTCTACGTGTGTCACCGTAGGTTCCTTCGGAGGAATCACACATACCGCAAGATGAAGAAACAATTCGACGAAACGAACGAATATCGGTTTAGCTCCAAAGCCTTTAAGCGGGACATACATTCATGATATGGTTAAGAACTTAGATGTTGTGCTTGGGAAGGGATGCAAATCGAGGACCCATGAGAAGAGCATATGGAAGAAGGGATCAATATTTTGGGACCTACCTTATTGGGAGCACCTAGAAGTTTGTCACTGCATCGACGTCATGCATGTAGACAAAAATATCTGTCATGTAGAGAAAAATATCTGTGATAGCTAGGGATGGCAACGGGGAAAATCCCTGCGGGGAGGACCCTCCCATCCCCGATCCCCGATAAGCAAAATTTCCCCGCCCCCGTCCCCGTCCCCGTCCCCGTACACGGGGCTTAAATCTCCCCCGTCCCCGATCCCCGACAGGTTTGCGGGGCCCCGATGGGGACTAATCCCCGAAAATGCTATATAAAAGATCACATGCTACATGAATGAATCACTAGAGTAATGGTGCATGCGTGGTTGAAGTGTGAGTGAATCACTAGACTAATTCATATTTAGCATATTTATTAATAATAACCTCACATATATATTTTTTCTTTTGAGAATGATCATTTACTTCCACCTATTAGTGATAACACGGGGACGGGGAACGGTGGAACGTCCCCGTCCCCGCGATCCCCGACGGGGGCAATATTTTCCCCGATAAGCCCCCTGCGGGGAGAGATTTCCCCCGTCCCCGTCCCCTAGTAGGGGAATTCCCCTCGGAGAAACAAGGATCTGGGCCCCATTGCCATCCCTAGTGATAGCTTGATTGGTCTCTTACTGAACATTAAGGGCAAAACAAAGGACGATATCAACGTACGGCTTGACTTGATCGACATGGTCATCATACCTGAGTTAGCACCGAAAGAGACTGATAAAGGACGAACATACTATGAACATGCTTGTTACACTCTGTCCAAGATCGAGAAAACTAAACTGTACTAGTGCTTGCATGGTGTGAAAGTTCCGTCCGGTTACTCCTCTAACATGAAGAGACTTTTTTCGATGCAAGATTTTTTAACTGGCGTGAAGTCTCATGATTGTCATGTGCTTATGATAGAGGTTCTCCCTATCGTAATTAGAAGTATTTTACCGAGCAAGGTTCAGGAGACAATCACAAGGTTGTATTATTTTTTAACATAATTGCTCAGAAGGTCATTGATCCCGAAGGACTAGATGTTCTGCAGGTCGAGGTGGTGATGAATCTATGTAATCTTGAGATGTGTTTGCACCAAAATTTGGCAAACTTGGTCAAAATCGGCAATAAAGTCAAAGATACGGTATTAACGGACAGGATGGGAAGGTTTGGAGATATTTTGGTAACTGCAAGATTTTAAAACAACCGTCCGAGATAAGGCCGATACGAAACGGACTTGAAGCGTGTTGTAACAGGACACGATCGGCCGAGGGTATAAAAGAAGGACCAAAGCGAACTGCAAAGAGATCATCATCAACACAATACAATCAACCAGTCTTTACTTTTTCTACTTTTCCTGTCGACTAGGAGTAGCTTCTGTAATTTAGCCTTTGTAATCGATCTTGATCAATAAAGTTGCGCATCGCCGATTGTTGATCTTCGTCAATTACACCCCAGGTTCGATTTGTTCTGATTTTGTTGCGCACGCCTTCTTCGTAATCGATCCGCTTTATCCTCTGATTAGCCTTAATCGGCTAGTTAGACTTATCCTGTTACCTTGATCTTGATCGGCTTCAAGCTGATTGGATTTAAGCCGATTGATCGTCACGATCGGCTTTGTGTGAATTTTATATTTTTTTTACCTTGTCGGTTACAGGTCAAATCAACTGGCACGCTCTTGAACCAGGTGTTCGTCTGGTGTGCTGCTGTCAGAAACCCTACTTCAAGTTTTTGACGCCAACAAGATGTATTTCTTTTCATCGTTTTTCTATATCATGGTGCATCTCATTGTTCACCTTGTGAGGGTGATAAAGATGTGATGGTCCGTGTTCCTACATAGCATGTAACTGTTCGAGAGGTACATGGGAATTCTCAAGTCCTACGTACGGAATCGATCACGACTGGAGGGTAGCATTGTCAAAGGTTATGCAATTGAGGAGGTCATCAAATTCTATGTGGATTATATGGCTCAGGTCGAACTAATAGGGTGCCTCAATCCCGCCATGAGGGGAGGCTCCAGGGTATCAGGACTATCGGAAGGAAAGTAGTCACGCCTGAACTAGTTACATGTGCTAAAACCCATTTCACGGTTTTGCAACACATGGCTGTTGTGGTCCCGTGTATTGACGAGCACAAAAACTGGCTACGACAAGAGAATCCGTTGCGGCAGGAGTGACGACGAGGAAATGGGCGTGAACCTGTCTCCAACATCATTAGAGACAAGTTGTTCAATTTTAATTGAATATGAGACTAAAGAATATCAAGTATCAGGTATTGCATGTACATTACTTCCAGAATTCATACATTTACAAAAAAATTCTGTTAATTACATCTCTTTGCGAGAAAACCCCTGATTAAGAATTCCAACATAAAGATTACACCAAATTGCAACATATGTTAATTACAAAAATATAAAAGAAAGTCTTCAATCTTGGCGTGTTGACGAATGCTTGCTCGAGAATATTTTAATTGTTTTCACATTAATCAAAATTTTTGTTTGGTGCATAGTATTCATTTTTAGAGAACCTATACACACAACATAACAGGAGTTCAATTTTTTATTCATTTTTATTTCACCTTATTTCATTTATTTTTTTACTCCTTCTCGTATTACCACTAGCATTACATAGTGCTCGTAAATATTGAGCGCTTGCACATAGTGTAACCGATGCGGAGGTTGCCTTTAATAGTGCTCGTAAGTATCACCGGCATGCGTGGATACCGTTTAGTCTCCTTCCTGCACATATGTGCACATATGCATGTAGCTGAAGTTAATTAATGGAGAAAATGATTACTACTTCAACTTCCTTCCTGAATGTGTGTGCACATATGCACATGTGCTGAATTAGTTAATGGAGAATTTGATTAGTACATGAAAGCCTTGCATGTACATGCAAGTAGCCATATTTATCAACCTTTTTTTTTGGTTACATGGTAGCAATGCTCAGCATGCTTTGACTTAAATGTGGGCACACTAATTATTCTTAATTCATTTATTAAGTAGAGCAATGATTAATTTCTTTACGCATGCGCCACAACGCCACTTCCTTCGCGACATGGGAGATGCTATGCATACATGCAGGACATGTGCTTAAGTGTGGTTCCTTTTCCTTTTGTTTTCTTTGTTAATTTGATGATCCATTAGTTAGCATTTAGCTCATACATGCATAATGGCGCATGGCCGTGAACTAGTATATCAGTATGTCTTTTCTTGTTTAAGTCCTTATTACTACTCATGACATGGTATTCGCGAATACGGAACCCATATGCGAGCATAACCACGACGAAGATTAATTAATTAACATTTTTTTGGTGTATCATTTTTTTTTCAGCATATATCCTCTTATGATTCGTATCCACTCTAAGGTACCGAACCTAAGAAACGGGGTCTTGAGTCTTCTCACCCTTGATTCGTTTCCATGTGTAGTGACCGATACAAAGAAACGAAGATTTTGTATCTTCGCTCTTGCATCGATGTCCACTACGAGACCGAATTAAGAAATGAGCTCTTGAATCTTCTCACCCTTGATTCGTTTCCACACGTAGTGACCGATACTAAGAAACAAAGATTTTGTATCTTCGCTCTTGCATCCATATCCACTACGGGACCGAATTAGGAAACCGAATTAGGAAATGAGGTCTTGAATCTTCTCACCCTTGATTTGTTTCCATGCGTAGTGTCCGATACTAAGAAACAAAGATTTTGTATATTCGCTCTTGCATCCATGTTATCGGGACCCGAATATGCAAATCCGGACCCTCTGTGTATACTGCACTAGTCCGGGATCACGCTAGTGCACACAAGCTCAACATCAGTAAATATCACAATCATACATAGCGGAAACATTATGAAAGACATCATATATTATATACTACTAGTTGAATGACCTTATGGTCAACTTACATGACTATGCCTCGCAAGGCTGAATGACATATTAAACTACAGCGGAATGAAAACGTAGACAATCCCTCAGTATACCACAGGCAATTGACAAGGCTTGCGCCCTAAACATTCGTCTCCTCCTGGAACTCCTCCTCCAGCATAGATGTAGACTCCTCAGCTGGTGATGTTGTTGGCAAAGGTGAGTACATAAAGCACTCAACAAGTTGTGCATAGAATGCAATTCTAACATAGCTATATGCGAGGCTTATTCCAAAGGATAGGCTATTATGGCTATTTTGCAATAAGCAGCATTTATGAACAGATACAATAAATAGATTGTAAAGACTGTAAAACAAATAACAGTAATAGATAGATTCAGCATTTCTGAAGTAAACCAAGTTTCCAATCCTATGTCAAATTCCATCTTCCACATGGCATTCTGCCATCCCAACCAAGTTATCCATTTAATTAAACTAACCCTTAATTGTAATTCCCTAGCATTGCTCAATACCGCGAGCACGGCTATTCGAATAGGTTTACACTCTGCAGAGGTTATGCACTTTACCCACATGACATGATCATCTCTTAGTGCCTTCCGGGTTAACACACTTCCTTTGGTGTGTCGGCGGAGAAATCATGATAAAGCCTTTACAATGCTTTGGCTTAACCCAGTACCACCCGCTAAGGTTTCAACACTGGTGGGACTGGTTACCACATCCAGGGCCCCCCTCTTGCGCCATGTGAATTACTCCATAACTCGGGAACTCACACCGACCAAGATAGTACCAAAGTTAAGACATTGCAAATTAATCAGCTAGGCTGGCCCATACCAGACATGTGGTTGCATGATTGACTCAGGTCAAAGGCTTGCAAGGTTAAGTCCTTAGAGTGATCAAGGCAAGACATCCACATACCCTCTGCCCATCGGGCCCACCTTGGCATACTCGCCCCTTGTCACTTGCCCCAATCTAAGTGATTATCACCCAAGTTGATTACCAAGCACCACGTGCCATCAACAATTCAACATCGTTGCGTGACATGACTCGCCACAAACAACTCAATCTCATCGTGTGATCCCACATGACACACAAGTTCATAACATCGTTCCATATTCCATTAGTCAACATTAATTATCAATGATTCAAACACATGTGATGACGTGGCATGGCTAAGCAACTAATACGGTCTAACCATCCCATGTTGATTATCATTACTAACCAACTATAATGAACCAATCTAGGGTAACAATAGATCATGGCGTACAAATGACATGGTAGGGTATATAAATCAAGTGGGTAGATTAACTAGATCCCAATTTAATTTGAAACAATTGTATACTTGAAATACTATGCGATAAAGTAAAACAATATAGCATTTGTATGAACATGGGTTCAACATGATCAAAGCACAACTTGCCTTAGAACAGGTTCTGGTCTTGCTCTGAAACTTGATCTTGAGTTGTTGAATCTTCCTCCGAAGCGTCGCACAATTCAACGTCTACGCTGTACCCAAGAAGAAAAGCAAATAAATAGCAAAATAGATAGCAAACGAACTCCAAAAATTAATTAAAATTCACCATTAAATAGATCTCAATTTTACAAATTTTTAGAAATTTGAATCACTCAAATCCGAGTTAAAATGCAAAAGTAATATCGTTTTTAAGTTTGAATAAATACTGAAATTGCAGAAATTAGAAAATCAGAATTAACCGAATTATTTTTAAATTGAAAAGCCGATTTATCGCGTCAGCATGACATCTGCATAGATCTGGCCAATCCGACACGGGCACGCGTCCTGGTCCATGGACCTGGTTCACGGGGCCTCCTCCGGTCCATCGTGGGCAAAGTCCACGGCGTCTCGCATCATGCGCCCGACACGCGTCGCAATCCGATTGGCCCCTCCCTGCGGTGCAAAATCAATCGCACAGAACGAATCTAACGGCTACAGATCCAGGGTTACGTGGCTAAATCCTAACCACCCATTCTGATCTAAAGGCGGCTAGCTTACGTAGAGGTCCACCGCTCATGCGGCGATGTGGCACGATCTTAACTGTCACCGGAGATCCACGGCTCCGGCTTCAACATGGCAATGGCGGTCGGCGGCGCGCCGCTGACTTGGAGACGATGACTTGGGCGATAGCGTTCCGGCGACGAAACGGCGTGACGCGGTGTGACGCAGCGGTCTCAGATCTGGAACCCAAGCGGCGAGAAACGGTTAGACGACGGCACAACGGCACGAAACGGCCGGCGGTGCGTGCAACCAACCCCGGCGAGCTCCCAGGCGTGATCTAGGGAGATTCTCGCGGAACGGCTCCGATCAAACGCTGCGGCACACGATGACGATCCTCGGAGAAGCTGCGCCCCCTTAAATAGTCCTCGACGACCGTGTACAGCGCTAGGAATGCCAACCGACGCGGCGGCAGTGTCCCTCTCAGACACGGCGGCGGCGCCCGAGTCCCGCACGGAGATGACACACGACAGCCGTCCACGTGGTGCGATGCACGCACAGGATCCATTCGACGAGATCTAATCCGACCCGTTGCTTGGATCAACGGCCGTGATTGACTAGGGTTACAAAAAGACACGACCAATCCTGGCCACGCGATCACAATCCCATGGCTAGGCGCACTCGGGCCACGCGGCACAACGCGGGTTACACGATCGCGATCCAACGGCCCGACGCGATTCCTTCTGGAACATGGGCCGACGCAAACACAGTAAACAGGCTCGGCTCATTACTGTTTAGAAATTTTCTGGGTTTTATCAATTAAAACAATTACAGAAATTCATTTAACTTGTTTCAGGTAATAAAATTATCAGGAAAAATCCCAGAAAAATCTCAAAAATACTTTGAAGCATTTTGAACTCAGTTAAAATATTTTTGGCAAAACTTTATTTTAACTTTGCATAAGTTTAAATATTTTTCAATAAAAGACCAATATACTTAATTTAAAATTAATTCAAATAAATCCAAAAAAAATCCAATAAATTCTAGAAAACATAAAATGGACAAATAACCAATACAATGATATTAAAGCAAATTTTGGGATGTTACACATGTCCACTACGGAACCGAATTAGAAAATGAGGTCTTGAGGATAATACATCTTGACTCGGGCAGAGGGGGATGAGAAGAAGAAGAGCACCTCAGCTTGTATCATTTGATCAAGCCTAAGGGCTAAGGAAGAACACGATTCTCACCTTCTTTTACCTTCTTCTCTTCTCCCAATGACAGCTTGTTTGCTCTCCTCACTACTACATGAATATACATCACAATCGGTTCTTTTTTATCATCACAGTCGGTTCTGATGGTGACACAAAGTCATGAGACAGAGATGAGGTGGCGCTATTACAGTCGGTTCTTACCCAATAGAGATGAGTGCATCATCTCTATCGGTTCTTTACAAGAAGCGATAGAGATGACTCCATCATCTCTATCGGTTCTTATAAGGAACCGATATAGATGAGCATGTAATCTCTATCTCTTCTTCTAAAGAACCGATAGAGATGAGGTGGTTATCTCTATTGTTTCTTACAAAGAACCGATAGAGATGAACCCCTTATCTCTATCGTTTTCTTCTCAGAACCGATAGAGATGAGGGGGTGTGCTGTTTTTCAATTCACCCTCCAATCAGCACATATTTCACATAGTATGCACATATCACATTCACACAGCAATAACACACATTATGCACATATCACATTCACAGAACACAAACATTTTATTACAACACATATTACATTCGTTCACAAAACAGAACTCAAACATGCTTCACAGTCAATATACATGCAATCGCATTCACGTATGTAATATTGTTCACATATGGACTAGTAGTCAGTACAGGACATGTCACAACCTGCTTAAACTACAGTCAAGCTCAACTCTCTAACTCAACTTCAGATACTATGAGCATTGCATGATCAGGACTCATCGCCAACACTTCAAACACATGTGGATCCAAAAGAAAGAAATATGCATGTCATGCCCTCAGAATTCAACAATCTTGAACAAAAACCACATAATTAAAATAATGATGAATGTCGTGTGATAGGTGAAGCACTTAAGTTTTCTCATTTTTGGCCAATAGAAGACCATTAAGTTTTGGCCCCTTAATCACTACTTCAACATATGCATGATGGCCACAATTGTCGCCACAATATGTATTTCTTTGAGCATCAATTAGCTGAACACTAGGATAATGCAAATTTTGAGAGACACCAATACTACCATGTGAAACTCCATGTAACCCATGTTGTGGTATTGCTGGATGAAAATAACCCGGTAATTGTTGACCTCCACTTCCAGACTATACACCTGAATGCATTTGCTGAGATATTTGAACAGCCATATTAAGCCCATTTTCCAATTGTCCCAAAACCCTTAGGAGTTCTCAGTTGAGGATATGATGATGTTATTATGGCCAGAGTAAACACAGGTGGCATACTGCTTCCCATCAATTCAGATTCTACTACTCCAGGAACTTCAATAGAAGGCATCAAAGTTCTATACTAGTTCGATTCCACAGGAGAGGTACGATTGCTTCCATCCAAGGTGACTGCTGGACTTGCCTGTTCCAAGGGACTGGTACCCAAACGGGATCTCCCCAGAAGCAATCCTTTAATTTCTACTACATTGGATTTCATGCTCTCCAAATCAGCCAGCCGCACTTGAATCTTTTCAATTTCTTCCTGGAAGTCCATCTTCTTCACCCGTGCGACTTGGATCTAGTCAGTCATGATCAGATCTACCCAACAAATTGGGGGATTTTACAGTAATACCAACCCCATTCCCAAAAATCCAAGAACTCGTATCACCATGCCGAGGAAGAAACCTGTAGCTCTGATAAATTCTCTACTCTTCAGAACTCAACGACAACATAGCCTTGCCGCCGATCTGTTCTTCAGATAATCACCAACGTTGTGAAGCTTCGTGATGCGTCTGTATACTTGAAGAGAAAAAAAGTGACAACAAGAAATACTCTAGACGATAGCAAGTAGTTCAGAACGCAGAACAAACAAATACACGTTTTGGCAGGCAGAGCACGAGCCCAAGGAGGACGCAGAGCTGGAGGGAGGAGGGTGGAGCACGAGTGGACGGAGGCGAAGCCGGACGGAGGCAGGCAGAAGCCCGAGGTGGCGAGGGAGGATGGATGGCAACGGAGCTGGGCGTGCCGGTGGGGGAACTGAGTTTATGGGGCGAGCTCAGTGGATGAGCTCGAGGGCGCCGGGCTGCGGGGTCAAGGGCGACCTCGAGGGCGATGGGTTGCGGGGGCGAGCTCGACAGGGGCTACAGGGCGAGCTTGGAGTGGGGAATCTGCTAGTGGGAGGGGCGCAGGAACTAGCGGAGGCGGAGCCGGAGGAGGAACACAAGCTCAAGGAGGCGGGAAGGACGCGGAGCCGGGCGGGCGGACGGAGGCAGGGGGCGGCGAGCGAAGGAGGGTGGGGAGGAGCGAGAGCCTGTGCGCGAGTGAAGCGAGCTGCTAGATTTAGGTTTTGAGCGCGTGAATGACCTTCTCTATCGGTTTTTTTAGAAAACCGATACTGTAACTAATTTTCTCTATCGATCTTGTAGAAAAACCGACACTAATAACGATTATCTCTATCGGTTTTTTTAAAGAACCGATACAAATGTAAGGACTATCTCTATCAGGGTTTTAAATAAAACTGACACTAATAACAATTATCACTATCGGTTTGTTCAAAAAACAGACACTAATGCAAGAACTATCTCTATCGGTTTTTTTAGAAAAACCGACACTAATGCAAGGACTATCTCTATCGGTTTCTTAAATAAAACCAATACTAATGCAAGTACTATCTCTATCGGTTTTTAAAAACCGACACTAATGCAAGGATTATCTCTATTAGTTTTTTAAATCAAACCGACACTAATGCAAGGAATATCTCTATCAGTTTTTAAATAAAATCGACACTAATGCAAGGACTATCTCTATCAGTTTCTTAAAAAATGACACTAAAGATAGGATTATCTCTATCGGTTTTTTAAATCAAACCGATACTAATGTAAGGACTATCTCTATCGGTTTTTAAATAAAACCGACACTAATACTATCTCTATCAGGTTTTTAATAAAACTGATAATAATAAGTGCATTAACTCTATCAATTTTCTAAAAATAATCGACACAATTGAGCAAGCATCTGACCTACGCTTTTAGCAAGCTTATGACCGACACAACTTGAGAACCGATTGCAATATTTGCAGTGCTATTCTCACCCTTTTAGTAAGCTTCTGATCTAGTTCATTTTGAAAAACTGGGATGTTGCATTCAAAGAGAACATATAAGACACCATCCATGACCATCAGACTAGCTTGTCATTTTCATAGTGTTATCATTTTCAGTATGCATGTTTCCCCTAGTACACACACATCACTATCGGTTCTCACATGAGAAGCGATAGTGATGTGCATATAGAAGCGATAGTGATGTGTATGCACATCACTATCGCTTCTCATGTGAGAACCGATTGTGATGTGCCAGTGCTACATCACAATATCTTCTAACCTGAGAACCGATAGTGATTATTATTAACACCCCTTCTAAGCCATCTATCACAATCGATTTTTCCTAAAAACTTAAGAACCGACCTAGATGAAGTGATAGTGATGTACCATTTTGTAGTAGTGCCTTTTCTTTAGGTTCCTCTCAAGTGTTTGCTTTGCTTCTCTTCCAAAAGTTCTCCCAAAAGTTCCCTTCTCTCTACCCTTCACCTCCTATTTATAGAGCAAGGATGAGAGGGAGTTTGCTTCTATGGAAGTTACGCCAACCTCTCCTTCTAATTTTCTTTTCTATGTTTTTTTTATTTGCTAATCGACCGCTCAGTCGTAGGCTAGCTTGTTGTTGCGCACGACGTGCTCAACTGCCTGCATACTATGCTTGCAACGTAGGATCGATCTCCTCCTGAGTAGCATGGGACCTTTTCTTTTATTTCTTGACGCCCAATTCAAGTGATGCGTAGGCTGTACTTGATCGGTAGTTCTAAGCATACACTTGATCGGCGGTTCTAGGCATGGATATTTCTTCATGATCTTGTTTCTTTTAACTGCCGGGTCTTTGTAGGCGAGTTACATAATTCAACTTTTTAGCACTGCCACTTTCCATTTCATTGCATGCATGCATTTGGGATTACAGCTGTAGTGGACGTGGGTTAGTAGCCACTATCTTCTTCTTCTTTTAATAGGTAATTAACCCCTTGAGGCCTTGATTCATGCATGTATGTGCATAATCCGTTCCTTTAATACGTGGGAGAGGTTCTAACTTGTTTTAGCTGACGTGTGACCCCATTGTTTACTCTTTATTAATTAATTAACCTTTTCTCCTTTTCTTAAGAAGTTAACCAACTCACTAATAGGGTATTTAGTTCATGCATGCATACGACCATGGCAGCCACGCTTGTATTCTTTTAGGCGCAGCTAGTATAGCTCACGACACCATTTTTTTGTCGTAAATTAATTGGAGATGTATAAATTATTTGATTTGTATGCACTTAATCCGTACACATATGTCTTCTTGATTTTTTTAGCTGTATTGGTATAAAAGGCCTAACGTGGAGCCGCTTTATTTGCTGCATAGCCACGGGTGTGAGCTTTGCCCAAGAGCTTAGTTAATCCATGCATACATGCGTATGTTTATTCAACTCACGTATGACTGAGATATCATCGCATTAGCGCAACACATAAATGACTTTAAGCATTATTAAAAAAATTGTCAGTGAAATATTGATCGTCAAACTATTTTCTAGTCATGTAGTTAACGTATATATAGAGATTGTTATTTCAATACAATTCACATCCTTTAGCCATTTGTTTATGTTCTAACGGATTTTAGCCATCAGTGTATTTTGTTTATTTGATATTATTATTTTTATGTAATTATTTATTTTTATTTAATCTCTGGACAAAATTGTTGTCAACAAGGAGTCCTGGATCATCAAATAGCATAACCTTGATTTAAACAGATGGTTGAAGGAGCGACAACCCATCACCCGAAGCTCATCAGGTGATACGCTGATATGCTTGGCAAAAGGGCCAGCATTTATAGTTATAACATGGAAAGGATACGACTTAAATGGGTACACATTTTACACGAGAGATCAGGATATGAAGAGCACAAACCAGAACAGCGGTGTTCGCATAGATGCGCTGAATACCGCTGGGTCGACGAGGAGCTCGTACTATGGGTTCATTGAGGAAATTTGGGAGCTCAACTACATACTATTCAAGATCCCCTTGTTTCAGTGCCGTTGGATTCACATGTTGCACATGAAGTTTGACAAGCACGACGTCACTACTGTGGATCTCGAACATGTCGGATACCAAGACGAACCATTTGTACTCACTAACCAAGTTGTTCAAGTCTTCTATGTAACCGACCCGTCCAGCAAGAAGTGTCACGTAGTTCTTCAGGGAAAAAGGAGGATTGTGAGAGTTGAGAATGTGGTAGATGAGGAAGAATACAATCAGTTTGACAAGTTGCCTTCTATCGGTATTGGTGTCACGGTCCAGGAAGATCAACCTAAGGAAGCTAGCTACACCCGTGTCGATCATCGTGAATGGCTAATTTTTATACAGAAGAATAAGCAAGTGGAGTTATGATGAGGTCATCATGTTTATTTCAAGTGTACATGTATTATAATTAATGAGATGTATCTACGTGTTATAATTAATGAGATGTATGTTCGTATTATAATTAATGAGATGTATTTATTATATTTTATTTTTCTCTTGAGAAAAAAATAACATGGGTATAAAAACTACTTATAAACACGTGCTTAAAAAACTACGTAAAAAAACTACTTAAAAAACAGACTTGAAAAAAAAACAAATGCTATCTGAATTTGTTATCGTACTTGTATACTCTCCCTGAGGTGAATTTTATGCCTTTCTCTAGATCATTCTAGTTATTATGCATCCTAACTTTCATCTCAATCACCCCGACGTATCGCATACCCTTCCCTAAGTTAAAACATTCTCATCGTGTAAATCATTACGGATCAGTGTTATCCTCCCATTTACATCTACTCCCATAAAAGAATATGAATCTTATTAGTGTACTCTAATTATCAAGTGCATCTCAGTACAAGGCAAATATCCTCCTTGTACCATGAATAATGCTCTTCATTCTTCTCATATCAATTTAACTATGATCCTTAATCTTAGTCTATCTCTTCCAAACTATACAAGTGTGAGCTCCTATCTATCATTATATCATCGATATACTATAAATCATTAAATCGATCTTTATGACTATGAATCCTCAAGTCTGTATCTATGTCTATGAATCATCAAATCGATCATTATGTCTACGACTCGTCAGGTGGAAAATATCGGTGTATCATCAAATTATCTATGCGAAATCTAACTAACTCATGTTTCTACTAACTTTCTAGAATCAAGATCTCAATGTTTATTCCTTATCAAAAAACTACTCGGTATCGATCTGAATCCCGATCATGAGAACTATTCATCACTTGGTAACTCGGGTACATACTAACAATGTCCGTGCAAACAGTGTTATCTCTCAATCTCCCTATCGGGCGTACTAACTTATCATTGATGCCATCATTATCTCAGGATAATTGTGATTTATAATAGTTGCAACCAAGTCTTTTCAAATCTCTTCGAAAATCTTTTTCGGATCTTCTCAAACTAACAACCCTTGGAAATATAATTGATGAGCCTACATGGTTCTCTTCTTCTTTTCGGGTCATTTGTAAATCCTTGATGTCCTATGTACTCTCATGATGTACCTATGCGTTAAAATTAACCTTTTATATTTTCTATGCTCTTTTATTGACTTTTTAAAAGAAAAATCACTGCACATTAGTTGCGGGGGGGATAAGGAAAAGGGGAGCGGTGATGATGGTATTGACTAGTAGTAGTTGCACATCGACAACAAGAGGACCATAGTTGTCTCGACTTCACTTGAACTAGCTGCAAGTGACACCTGGAGGACAAAGAAGAGGACCCCTAAGATGAGATCCCGACGTCCTCAAGCCGATCCATAAAGAACCAATATCACTAGACTAAATACGTTAGGTTTGTAGCTAGAAAGGAATTATAGACCCCATGTGTATTGGTTTTGAATATGTGATCTTTTATACTTTAGAGTTCTATTGTAAGATCTTTTGTACTGCTTCTTGAGTTACTCTCGTAAATACTAAACCCTTGGGTTGAAAATTTACGATGTGCCAACCCTAATAAGAAACCTTAATTAAGAAAATCTTAAGAAATGAAACGTTGCCTTATAAACTGACTGACAATTACCTAACCCAAGTAAAGACCAATCTTAAATAAATATTTTAATGAACAGAATGTTGCCTTGTACCCTGTTTAACCCCTATCTAACAATCTTTCCCTGATCCCAATATTTCAACGAACATTGTTGCAGGATGCCTAAGACCCAGTCCACTAATACACCCACTAGAAGTAATAAATAATAAGATTCACAATCTTCTCAAATTGACCTTCTTGCCCTACCTCAACCCAATTCCTGAGTATCTCTGCTCTGCTCTCAATCTAAACATTTACCTCCCACATATGCTTAAGAGGTCAGCCTAAAATGATATTTATTCGCAACTAACCTAAGCAACCCTTGTTGACCTATACAAATTGGCCGTTGTATTTGAATACCCTCCTCGAGGTCAACATTCGGCTCTTCCCGAGAAACTATAGTTGCTATACATCCTTCCTTTTCCAATGTATTCCATACCTCTGCTTAAACCAGCTTATCCTTGCCAATGATTCTTGATATAAATTGGTTATCCGATCGAAAGAAATATGTAGAACATGCTAATATCTTTCATCTACTTAAGCAGACCTGGAATAGAAATCTTCCTTATTCTTGGCACATCAACTCGGAATCACAAGAAGCAGGAAGACGGAGTAACAAGAAAACAATAAGATCACCGCGAAAAAACGATTTCCTAAACCCATCTAGTCCCCGCAAATCTCGAGGACGAGATTTCTGTAAGGGGGGTAGGTTTGTAACATCCCAAAAATTTGAAAAATAGGAAAATTTAAAATTTAAAATCTGAAAATGAAATTTTCATCTGAAACCAAGAATATTATTTCAAATATTATCGCCTTCTTTATTTTCTTGTATTTCAACATAAAGGGAAAAGAACAAGTTGCTACATTAAAATTTTTGTCCAAAATAAACAAACTTTGAAAATGAGTTGAAAATGTAATCTTATTTTGAATTTCCATCTTTTCTAAAAATTTTCTAACCTTATTGATTATTCTTAGATATTTGGCTTTAAAGAAAAATCAAGTAATGAAATTAGTAAAAGAGTAAAAGTAAAAAGGTAAAAATATGAAAGTAAAAAAAAGCCAGCGAAAATTCCATTAAACTCTGAGAAGTCCCCATCACATCTTTTCAGCTGTCCAAAGATTTTTAATGAATTTGATAATGGAATGATTTATGAAGTGACATGTTTTGACTTCAAAACAGTGGCATTTTAGAATTTTACAAAATTAATCCTTGCTTATATCTAGATAAAAATTTACCATGTCTACCTAATAATAATATTAACCCCTGGTAAAAATATCAAATATTAATGAGTAAATTTAGTTCCATTTAAAATTCAGGAACAGAAATCATGAAAATCTGAAATCTGGAATGCCAAAATTAATAGAAAATAAATATGAAATATTTTGATCTTGAAATTTTAAAAAATAAATATTATCCAATTTAAAACTCACTATAAAAGTTTAAAATATTATTTAATTCATCTTCATCCTCAAATAAAATAAAAACAGAAGTGAACAAATATGGCAGTCAACCATGTCAGAATTGGTATAATTTTTCTATAAAATATTTTAATCTGAAAATTTTTCATAAAGTTAAAAATTGTCTCTAGATCAGTCACAAAAATTATAAAAAATAATAAGTCAGAGGTAAATGTTCATTCAATGCTCGGAATCCCTGTCAGCTCAAAAATCAGGATGCTTGGCCCTCCTCTTTGTTTCACTTGCAAGTGGGCCTGGCCATCTAATGTCCCACCTGCCAGTAGCACAAGCCAGCGCCCAGCCCTCTTCCTCAGCAGCTCCGCCCTCCATGCCACGGCTCAGCTCCCTTGCCGCGGTCAAGACAACTGAGCCGCTGCCCATTTTCTGCCACGACACAGAATCGGCGCCAACTCCCTTGCCGCGGCAGAGGTTGGCCGCAACGCGGCTGCAGCCACCGGGACTTGCGAACTCCGCATCACCCATGCCCAGCCTCGCGCCATACCCTGCCCTTGTCACTGCCAACTTATGACGAATGACAGGTTTAACTCGCCGAAGACTTGCGCCACCCTTGCTCTGTAGAAATTCTTGCCCTCTCTCTCAAATCGACCGTGCTCTACTCCTTCCATAGCCTGCCGTGTCAAGAAACATTGCAGCGCCTGGCCTCTCCCTCATCTACGCATGAACCAACTCCATCCCTGCCTGTCGAACCAAAGCCAAAAGCGCCGCTTTTGTCTCCATTGACAGAAAACCGCAGAAAAAGGGAGAAAGAGCAATCGAGCAATTCAATGTAGCAAAACTCAATCCCTCCCACTCGGGGCATCCTCCTGCAATCGCAAACTCACCGCACACCTTACTCTCAGCTCTAGTCGCTTGAAGCTCACTGCCACTATTCATCTTCTTCCTCGCAACCGGTGAAGGTGGCGGCTCACCTCGGCTGCCCTCCGATCAAACAGAGCACAAAAATGGAATCCACCGACCTAACTGATGCTTAATCTCCAATCAATTTGAGCTCAATCATCTTTCCTTGTTTTCCCGGCTGACAGACGCCGTTTCTGCCGCAGGCACCCGGTGGAAGCCCTGTTCCGGCCGACGCCGTCCGCTGCCAAGACTCCCGATAAGTGCACGAGGGTGCTCTATGGATCCACCTCCCGCTGGCCGGCCGTCTCCGTCCCCAGCTCGCCGCCGGCGCTGAGCCCAGTCTCCCTCTCTGTTCTCTCTCGCTGCACCATGGAGCCCGCAGGTCAGCCAGAGAGCTCAGTTCAAAAGGTTGAAACGGTAAAGGCGCTTCCTGAGTACAGAAAGCGTAAAGTGAATTTTGAGTTGAATTAGCAACCGGCCTAACTTCATTAGTCTATAACTTCTAATAGTTAAGTTCAAAATTTGTGAAATAAACTTATAAATTTATTTTAAAACATGAGGATCCAGAATATGCAATAATATCTAAATGTTCATGACAATTTATGTTAGTTAAGTTAAAGTTGGTATTAAGTCCCTTATATGTACCCTATAGCACCTATGAGAACCATAGCTCCTAAAATCATGAAATAATTCTCACATGTTTCTGAGGTCATTAATGTTCTATTTTTTAAAAAAAAATTAGTATTAACACAGTTTGAATCAAAAAGTAAACATGGGAAGCCTCTCTTGCATAGAAAATCAAATGGTTAAAATATGGATCAAATGAACTCAAATTTAGGTAAAACTAGTTTGGTTAAACTCCTGAGATCATAAGGATACCAAATGTATAAAAATATTTAAGTTTTTCCATGGTATGCATTAAATGTTCAATAGTCGAAGTTTCAATACTTGAATAGTCCGAATAGTCGTAACTATCGCAAACGAACTTCAAATTCAACGGAACCAACTTTAAAACACTCTTAGAGACATCCCCTACTAATTCCTTCAAAATGGTTAGATTATATTATAATATGCAACCGCAATCTTAAAACAAAAACTGAACCGTTATCGCGTAGACTTTAGAAACACTTAAGCCTTTTCGTCAGCCTGTAAAATATCTTGTCTAAATGCAAATTTTCTGAAGATCAGCCTAGAAACACTCTTTGGTATGTAGACTACCATATTATATAAAAATATCTTATTTACATCTTGCTTTGCATCTAAATCCTGCTAGTGCAATAACCCTAAGTGTTATGATCGCCGAAAGCACGATATATGAATAGTTGAGCTTAAGAAACCTCTAGTTAATGAACTTGTATCACAAGAATCATCATGAAACTATGTAGATACAACCAGTAGCCTTATTTTGTAAACCCAACTGGTATAAATCACTTGTTAAGCAAAACATACTTAAGGCTAAGCACTATTCATACATAACACTTTAACTAGTGACTTATTTCTATTAAACCAAATAATTTTAGCATCTAGAACTCGGAATTATAGATACTAAAATACATAATTTTAGCCTCTTGAATTCGTAAACAACCTTTTGTATATGCTCAACTATAGCTTCTTGAAATCAATGAATGAAAGTAGTATATACATAAAAGGCCTCACATAAGCTAAGTGCGAAAGAAATTGTTGTACAAGAGATAATTCAAGAACTCAAAATCACCATATTCTTCTTGCTAAGTTTTAATTTGGTATTTACATCTGATTTCTTTTTGCCCTATTTGATATGTTGTTATTTGCTTTTGTTGCGGTTCTTGTTGTTTAAACGTATAGACGAGACGTCTCGGAGTCAGTTGATAACAACCCTGAATACGATCCCGATTACAACCCCGAGGAAGAGCAACTAGGTAAGCACCCTCCTTTGACCATTTTGATTCCATGTTTTCAATGTTATGTTGTTTTCTCAAACTACATGCATGCGTATGTTATAAACTTGCTATGTTGCAGGTAACGGTAGCTAATTCCAATTGTATGTATTTCCTTTACCTTGTCAATTTATTACCTGCCATTATAACCTAGTATGGAGTAGACATTACTTAGTGTCAGTTGGGTAATACTTGCGAAATACCTTATGCACTTGTTCAGACATGCTCACTAGAACGACTTTTAAATGATGGGACACATTTCAAACTAGTTTGAGCAACTTTGTTTAAATGTACGGAACCGAGGTATGGTTTTCGTGTAATTTGGTAATAATCCAACCAAAAATTTATGGTTTAGACACTTGCGAGTTATTACATAAACTTGGGGCGTTATTACCTAACCCCGACAACTCATACTTTACTCACGGGTCCGACGATTATGTTGATAGATGAACTTGGGCTTTTCCAAGTTGGTTGCCTATGGGTTATCGGATGGGCATACCTCTGTCCACAGTTTGGTTTATGTTTACATTCCGCTGTAATTTACTTCTGGTATGTAATATTTGGTCGGCCGGCCACTACTTGTAATATTAAATAGTTGTAATAGTTTTAGTTTATGTTTATGCTATGCCAACTGCTTAGATTTATGTGTATGTGTTGCAATACATCTCGAATACGGGATATGTGGGTGCTAGGCGTTGATCTTGAGAACTAGCACTAGACATATATCCGGGTACCTGAAATTGTTTTCAACCATCTAATGCATAAACTCGAGCGGTCGTCGTTCTTTGGCTATTGCTCGCGCTCCCCTTGGTGAGTGTGGGCGATACCAAGGTTCTGAGACGAACGGCGAGTGCTATGCTTGGATGATTTGGTTTCAATCCCAGTATGGTTGTTTGGAATGGAATCGAAACTCCCTTGGTTGCGTAAGTGTGTACGGTGCAACTAGGTGACTCATATTTGCTTGAGTGAGGGCCATCTGGTTAATACTCCGTGCACGGAACTTTTGGGTTACAGTAATCATACACTTAAGTGGAGTATGAGCGTCACCTCTGAGTCCAACGCACGAGCGAGGATCGATTCATATTTCCGAGTGCCCACACGCTGTCGTGTGTATATACACACACACATGGTAGCGCTATTCTACTCCTGAAATAATATATATATACACACACGGTAGCGCTATTCTACTCCTGCGCTCAGCGATGCCTATTCTACGCCCGTGTCGCAACAACTGTCGCTAGCATACAGCCCAAAAAAATCCACCTGGCCGAGTAATTAATGCGGTGCAGCACAAAAATGTTTTATGATCAGATGTTGAGTGTGAACGTAGATTGATAGTAAACCATCCCAAGCTAGAGCAACTAGAAAATATGTTCCTATAGTTTGTATATGAATCTTGTTTTTATTTATTTAGCCATATCTTTCAAATGAGATTGATTTTGGTCTTCAAATTTTACAGAGAAGTAGAATCCGACATCCCCTACTTACGGTAATTTTTTTGAGAATTTTTGAAAACTTGTATGTGTGGTTTTCATATGTTGTAACAGAAATTACTACATACTGACCTACGTATTACTACATCTAAAATATATTATGCGCAAATCAGTCATTCAATAGTAAATTTTTTGAAAACTACATGTAAAATTTTGAAAAAATTTCAAAAATTACCATAGGTAGGGGATATGAGCTGCTACATCCCTGTAAAATTTGAATATCAAACTCAATCGCATTTGAAATATATGAAAATGACAAATTTACTATTCATCACTAATTTTCACTTGTCAATTTCATATCTTTCAAATGCGACTAAGTTTGGTATTCAAATTTTATAGGGCCAAACTCAATCGCATTTTAAAGATATTAAATTGACAAAGCACTAAATAGTGAAAAATCACTAGTCAGTCGAATTTGTCTTTTTCATATCTTTCAGTTGATATTGATTTTGGTATTCAAATTTTACAAAACTGTAGAAACTCACATACCCTATGTATGGTAGGTTTTTTAGAATTTTTTAAAATATTTACATATGGTTTTCATAAATAAAAATTAACTTATCTTTGTCGGACCTGCAGTAAAATATTTGAAAAATTCTCAAAAAATTATCACACATAGTGGAGGTGAGATTCTACAACCCTATAAAATTTGAAGGCCAAACTCAATCATATTTAAAAGATATGAAATTGAAAAAGTGCCAAATAGCAGTATATGCTATCTTTTACGGTCAAAAAATAACATTTTACTGTGAAAAATTCTCAAAAATTACCACACGTAGAGGAGGTGAGCTTCTACAATCCTATAAAATTTGAAGAGCAAACTCAATTGCATTTGAAAGATATGAAAATAACAAAGTACCAAACAATAGGATATAATGCTTATTACCGTCAAGAAAACTACATTTTACTACCTATTACTCTATGTGTTATTATGTGTTGTATACAGCAACTTTATAGTGTAAAATTCATAAACATTATACGTACAAGTTTTCAAAAAAAATTAAAAAATTACCATCTGTAGGGTAGGTGAACTTCTACAACCCTGTGAAATTTGAAGACTAAACTCAATCGCATTTGAAAAATATGAAATTGACAAAGCATTAGAGAGTGAAAAATGATAGTCAGTCGAATTTGTCGTTTTCATATCTTTCAGCTGATATTGATTTTGGTCTTCAAATTTTATAGGGTTGTACAATATCACCTCCACTATATATGGTAAGTTTTTGAGAATTTTTTAAAACTTTTATATATGGTTTTCTTAAATAAGAAGTTACTTCTCTTTGTTAGACCTGTAGTAAAATATTTAAAAATTCTCAAAAAATTACCACACGTAGAGGAGGTGAGCTTCTACAACTTTGTAAAATTTGAAGACCAAACTCAATCTCATTTTAATGTTATGGTTAAATAAAAAACAGATTCATGTACAAGCACTAAGTAGCATTTATTAGTTATTTATGTACAAACACATTTACTAGTTGTTTTTTCACGTAATGGGCTTAGTCAACTAGACAGTCCGCTGGACTAATTAAAACCATGCGCGGGCTCGGTCGATAAGCAAAACTGGCTAGCGCGTAGAATATGCTATTCTACACGCTATTGTAGAATAGCATTTATATATATATATATATACGGTAGCGCTATTCTACTCCTAAGAATAGAATACCTATATACATGTATATATATAACTCCTTGCTTTTGTATATATAGATACATAATCCTTGAAGCGAAAATCAAGGATGAACGGGTTGGTTTCCTCGACCCACACATAGTCTCTAAGCAAAGCATGGACGTCAATTAATTTATAGGCCATCAAGAATTACATAACAAGTGCATTGCTAGCTCAACGCAATAAATCCTACATAGGGTAAGTGCTGTACTAGTTGCTATACTTGTTGATTTGTACTTTATACGCAACTCGAAGTTAGGTTGAATGACTATGGCGATGTACCTGTGTAGGTTTCACTAGGTTTTTGTTGTAATTGTACCAAGAAAGAACTAGGTAATCTACCTTTATTCCTTAAAGGGCAGCTCCCGCGACTTGTGGCCTGTCGCACAATTACTCATAGGTAATCACATTTCCTCCATATATAACTCTGTTGTAGTTGCAGGTCGTTCATGTTGTATGTTACTCGTGGAATGGTTGAGCTAACTTTTTGGAATCACGTGGGTCGTTCAAAGTGTACAGAATTCGTGGAGGGACATCCAAGGGAGGGTCACAGCTGAACCACAATTTCAAGTTTTCGGTATTCGCTAGTACACAATAATCTTATATCACACTCCGTAATAATGCCTCTCAAACTAACCAATTCTATTTTTGCAGTACCACCAGCCGCCAAAGAGATCTAACCTATGTGGATTCTACGTTTGCTACAACATGCAACTCATTATGGGTACAAGGAACTCCAATGACCTAGAGATTTGTCAATATTGCAATAATTGTTTCATACTTAATTATCAATTTATATATATATGCATGACTTTAATCTTCCCATCAACAGGTTGCGAAATGCGCTAAAACTGCGTTGGAAAAAGCCAATCTTGACAGAATTCGAGGACAACTCGTTTCCTTCTTGTTGCGTGAGGTCATAAAACCAAAAGGCGAGTTCCACTTTGCCTATCGTGATGAGTTATAGTGGCATATGTGTAGAGAAACTTGCACTATGAATTTGTGAATTGTACTAGCATATGTACTTATACATTCGATTGGTTAGTATATTTTAGTTGATTTCTGAAATAGATGTGCCTTAGTCTAATCTGTAATCTGCTTGTGGTGTGATGTAATCTGAGTTGATTTGTGATGGTATATGTGTACTTGTGGATGTGTAATATGTAATATGCTCGTTTCGAAGGGCATGGCTAGCATTTGCTGAGACTAGCCAATAAACAGAAAAAGGTTTAGCAATAAAAAATAATATTAGAGATGGTTCCTTAGAAAAAAAATCGTCTATGATATATCATATATCACGGACATATGGGACTATGAACTATCTGTGATAATAGACTATCGCCTATCACAGCCTATTATCACAGACGGTTCTCTACTCAGAACCCTCTGTGATAAAAGGCTATCACATACGGTCTTTATCAAGAATTGTCTGTGATAGGTGTTTCACAGACGGCTCAGAAACCGTCTGTGATGCATCATATTATCACTAATACATGCTTATAAATGGTTTAGAAAATCATCTGTGATGATGTTTTTGAATCGTATGTGATAATAATCTTTTCCATAGTAGTGCCATATACTTCTTTGAGGAACGTATATATATAGTTCGCTCTCGGCACCACTACCAGTGCATATCATTGTCACCGAATATGTTTTCCCCTTTGATCGTTCACATGAAGCTAGCTCAGAACTAATCCCTCGTTTTATAAATATTCTTGCGAACCAGAAGAACACGCTAACAAGTATAGTGCCGATTTCATTGATCCCTATCAAGCATGCATGCATGCATGAACACGTGTAAGACAAACGCATATATTACTTCTTGCCTTTCTTTCCTGTATTCGACAGTGAGCGGGCAGATTGAAGCCTCCATTACCGGTTATCGCATATCATGCGAAAGAAATCTATGCTTTTGCTTCTTTGCACTGCAGTGGTCCTTACTAATCACAGGCCACTTGCACAATGTGCAGCACAAACCCTAGCTAGACCTATACAGAACCATCAAGATAGAATTAAGACATGTGCTCAAGCACTAGCATGAGGTGATCTAAACCGAATTAAAGAATAATAATTGGTGTTGGTGGGACCCATTTTGTGTGCTCAAGGTCGATGTGAGCTACTGGAATTCTTGCACGCTTCTGTGGCCTTGATTGAGGGCTTTAAGTCAATTTCAGTTTTGAAAAAAGTAAGTCTTTTAAACAGTTTAGCTTTTAAATAGTTTTTGTATAAGCTAGAAGCTATATATAACTAGTAAAAGTTAAAAGATGGGCTGAGTCTGTTTTTGCAATTTATTTCTAAAGGAAATTAGCTATTTGTCAAACAATCCCTTATAAAAAGCTACGACTACCTTTTAGTTCAGAAAACCAAAATGTAATTTTTTTCAAAAAGCTACGTATCCCCAAACAGGCCCGTAATTGGATGCCATGCTTCTGCTACAAACCTCCCTGCAACAAGGAATAGCTTCTGCATGCATGTGTGCATGGATTGGACCGGTCACTAGCTAAAGCGCTATGTCTAACAGAAAAATGTTTGTGAATTGATTTATGCAACGACCCTTATTTTTGTGTAAAATGTTAAAATGAGAATCTATATGCATACAGTACACTAGTCCCATAATCAGTGGCTAGTAAGCATATTACAATAATTAGAATCACATCCATACATCATATTATTAAAGCGGAAGCTATTCATACAATGTATTCTTACAATTCATAGTAGATTCTGCAGAAAGAAGCAAAAGTCTTGTAGTGTGCCTATCCAACCCTCAGACAACTAACAATTAAAGCGTAATCCTTAGAAAGATCGCTTCATTGAAGTTCTCGTGTCCTGCGACGAATTGCAATCTTTGAAGCCTCGTTTTCTTTTCCATCTAAAACAATATAATAAGCAAGGTTGAGTACTTTCGTACTCACCAAAACTTAAGGTGTATTTGCAAAATGCAGAAATACAAGTTATGTCAAAGGAGGCTTCTAGGTTTAATTTGTATAAAGCGAAGTTGAAATTGTAAATCAAGTTGTTATTTCACAATCGGAATTTGTAAAAGTAAGTTTGACTGATAAGAAATTAACAAGTAAGTAAAGTATAAGTAATACTCACAGTCCTCCACAACATGAGCATTGAGAAGTTCAATACCTGCCAACACATCCTTTGCCAACACGAGGCATAACAGATGAAACCAAGCCATTTTTAAAATAATAAAACATCTAACTATGTGATAAATTTACCAAGTGCCCTTGACCTCGGGCGCAGATTTTTGAAAAGATTTACACTCTGCAGAGGTGTACAGCTTTACTCACAAGAAATGATCAATCTCTTTTGCCAAGCCAATAACACACTTTCTTTGGTGTGTTTGCAAGGAGATCATAACATAACCGTTACATTACCTAGACATAACTTTGCACCAATCCGGTGATGGTAAACCCTCGCTATGGTGGTAGAAATACACACCCAAGACATAATATCATTCACACAATAACCCAGGTAGTTTACACACGTTTCTCCCCATAACAAGGGTACACCGTTGTATTGGTATGCATTTACCTACACCTCGGTGTGGAAGCCCCTACAAGCAAACCTAACTGAAGAGCCCGTACTACTTCAACCTTCCAATGCGCAAAGCCAAATCTAAGTAACTTAATAGGTTAAGGCCGTCCACTACTACATGAATATACATTACAATCGGTTCTTTTTTATCATCACAATCGGTTCTGGTGGCGACACAAAGTCATGAGACAGAGATGAGGTGACGCTATTACAGTCGGTTCTTGCTCGATAGAGATGAGAGTGTCATTTCTATCGGTTCTTTATAAGAAGCGATAGAGATGAGAGTATCATCTCTATCGCTTCTTCTAAGGAACCGATAGAGATGAGGTGGTCATCTCTATCGCTTCTTACAAAGAACCGATAGAGATGACACACTCATCTCTATCGCTTCTTATAAGGAACCGATAGAGATGGGCACATCATCTCTATCGCTTCTTGTAAAGAACCGATAGAGATGATGTGGTCATCTCTATCGCTTCTTACAAAGAACCGATAGAGATGACCCCCTTATCTCTATCGTTTTCTTCTCAGAACCGATAGAGAGGAAGGGGTGTGCTATTTTTTAATTCACTCTTCAATCAGCATATATTTCACACAGTATGCACATATCACATTCACACAACAATAGCACACATTATGCACATCACATTCACAGAACACAAATATTTTATTACAACACATATCACATTTGTTCACAAAATAGAGTACTCAAACATGCTTCACAATCAGTGCACATGCAATCGCATTCACATATGTAATATTGTTCACATATGGACTAGTAAGAGCTTTCAGGATCTATAAACCTACCCATCTGCGAGATAACTTCTATCCAGTACCACTGGAATAAGTGGCCTCGTAACTTGTTGAGTGCAGAGCTGTCTAAGCTCTTTTGGGGGATATTGATATGTTGCAAAATAGAAACAAGTGCTCTAATTTAAGTTTTGAAATTTCTATGTGAAAAGCTAATTGTAGTATTATGCATGTACATATACCTTAGGGAAAAGGTCTGAGCCGCCGACCACGATCATCATGTGCTGCATGACATACAAACCACAGTGGTCATCGCTACCCTGTTGATAACACTGTGAAGAAAGAAAAGAAATTAAGAGATGAATAATAGATGTTAGAAAATATTAATCTTATATATGGTAGGCACTTGTACCTTGAAGTGCACATACTCTAGCTTCGAGCCCTTTTTGTCATCGTGTTTTCCTCCTTCAGCGACATAGTTCGAGAAACCCCTATATGCATTGGAGAGATTCCGTTGAGTCAAAAACAATTAACGTAGTTAAATACAGAAAGTGTTAGGTAAGAGTAGTGCACTTACTGGTCCAAAGGAGGCTTGATCGCGTAGGCCATCGGTCTCTTCTCGATCGAGTTAAAAGTGTAGACTATGTTGTCACTCGGAACGATCACGAGTAGAACCCAATGATTGCTTTTTAAATGGTATGCATGGAAGGAAATAAGTTCACATACGGTTTAAGTGCGTACAAGTAATTGAATGGTAAAATAGCACTTACTCCTCATAGTACGGGAGTAGAACAAAGTCCTTCTTCAACTCAGCTCTCAATGCCCCCTTGATGTAGCCGGCAACCCATTCCGGTTGAAGCCTAGCCATGGTCATGGACACAAGCTCAGGTTCGACGAACCCAACTGGTTGTCGATTCGTCACGACTCGCTGCCTCATTGCCCTACAACTCGTGTTGAATGTTAAAAACATAATGCAAAACCCTATGGAAGTCATAAGCTCGTTCTATATGGTGCGATACAGCGTCCAGGATCGTACAGTAGAAATGTTGATGGCTATCAGTTGGCACAGATGGAACAGATCCTCGAAACTAACTTGGAATGTCTCATCCTCCTCATGGTGGAAATGTCACTTTCTGTATTTAACATTGAAGTCGACTCGTCGCTCGCCCTCTTTCACTTTGTCAACGTACCATCCATGGAGCTGTCGAGTCCACTTGCCTAGAGGACTCAATTTGCTGGAAGGCAGAAGGCGCTTTCCATGTACGTAAGCCTTAAAATCATAAGGCCTCTCTGTGGCCTATGCCGACTTTCCTTTCTGTGCAGAAGGGGTCTTCGAGGCCGGGGCAGTAGACTTTTCATGTACCTCAGGGGGCTCTGTGGCACTTGTGAGCTTTGCCTTTTTAGCAAGAGTCTCCGAGCCTTCAGTGGTGCTGTGGATGTCGTGCTAGTCCTTTTACGCACCAGCTCTGTACTCTGTGCAGGACTCGTCATGGTCATGGGAGCAGGCTTAGGTACGGTAGGAACCTACGAAGCACGTGCATATGTAACTTGTTGTTGTACTACTGGAATGGTACAAAAGACACGGGATTTTTACCTTGACCAGTACTACGCATGTCGTGGACCACTTGATGAACGACATCCGCGCTTGCCCGAGAGTAGTGATGTCTTCGTTGGGGGGGAACTCAAACACATGTGATAAGAAGGCGATGTGGACATAGCCCACCTGGACTCTCATGTAGCCCTTCCCCAATGGTTGACCATGCACTGTGTCGATCTCCTTGCATAGAAATGCAACCCGCGTGAAGCCTCAACAGGAAATCCATCTTCCATTAGGGTGAGCTGGCACTTGGTAGGCGCCTACAAAAAGTGCACAACTTGAGAGAAAACATATGAAGTTACCCTCGCACCTTTAAGTTAGGCAAAATTAATTATTACCTTCACTTGGGGACCGGACTTATCATTTTTGGAAACGCAGCTACTTGGTCGGGACATAGGTTTCTCTATGGTAGGCGGGGGCATCTGGTTCTTACTCTGGGAGATCATCACTATCATCTCGGCCCTCAAGCGCTCCTCACGTGCCATCATCTCCACCCTCATCTCCTCCTCACGTGCCGTCATCTCCCCCTCCTCTCCTCCTTGATCTCCTCCCTCAGCTGCTCTCTGAGCGTGTCCTTGAGGCACTCCGCACATGCCTCCCATGATCTTGATCTGGTACTCCCAGCGTCATCTTGGAAGTAGGACTTCTTCGTATGTCCCACCCCTGCGGCAAGTACCTGGACCTTATGGTCTGGCTTCCCGATCGCAGAGGACAGGATGTCATTTGACCATTGTCTAAGAAAGGTCCCCTGCTCTTTCCTCTGGCTTACCTCCTCCTGCAAGAAGTGAGTATGAATTAGATCTGAAATACAATAAGAAGGGTCGACTGCAATGTACTAAGTTTGATGTCTTATGATGGTAGAGATGACTTGCGCAGTAGCGGGGTTTGGTACTACCAGCTGCCCGTCCGCAGTTTTCTTTATCCTTGCTAACACCCAGTCACGTGCTCGCTCCTCACATATGTGCGAGTAAGGCTTCGCTGTCCCAAAGTTCGCGTATTCCTCGGTTAGTCATGCTCATTCCGCTTTCTTCCCTTCATAGCCACCTGAACCGAGGTGGTGCGCGTGCGTGTTCTGCCTCTGGGTATCAATGTTCTTCTGTCTTAGTTCCTCTGCCTTGGGCGTACTCTTGATCCTCGTGAACTCCTCCCAAACATCGGGAGTCACGAATGGATACCTCTCGAATGGCATACGGCCTTTCAGCACGTACTCACTGTGCATGAAGACCCTGAAGTGCCTCAGAGCCACACCCATCCTCTTAAAGGCGTACCTCTGGCATTGTTTTTATCCTCCTCTTCTATAATCCATTTGCCCTTAACCTCATCCCATAGCCGATTTTTCTGTTCGGCACTGACTTCCTTTCTCCAATCCTTAACCATTATGGGAACTCTCTCCCTCGCCAATTGGCCGAGAAATGAGCGGTATCGCCCCTTGTACTTAGGAGGACCCTTGCAAACCCCCGTGGCATTGAAGTGGAGAACATGTGCCGTTCTCCCTGCGGCCCCTTTGTTCGGTCCTCGGGCCTTCCTCACCTTACTCGACCCCTCAATAATTGGAACTTGGCTTGACTCAACACTTGGAACTTGCTTTGGCCCCTCAGGAGCACATTCTACTCTATCTGGTGATGAATCGATGCTCTCTAATTGCGATATTTTGAGTTTTCTTATCTGACATGGTCATATATTTGACATGAGAGAAAGCAATTCATAGCTATTATGTGAACTTGACAATAAATCATGTAAAGCAACAGTTAAATATTGCAGTAGAGTAACAGATGAACGAATGAACTTCAAGAAAAGTCTATCTGTTGACCTTTACTCCATACATACGAACGATAACTCCTAATCTCTAAATAGGTTTGGTCCTAATCCCATTCGAGGATATATGGTTCGGGCAAGTTCCTAAGACATTGTACAACTCCAGAGAAAATTTCGGTAGCATCTCCCCGCTATTCTCCAGATACACGTCTCGACAACACGTCAAGAGGGGTGTGTATCCAGAGAACACCAGGGAGACGCTACTGAAATCTACTCTGGAGTTGTACAACAGCTCAGGAACTTGCCCGAACCACATATCCTCGAGCTGTCCAAAGAACGTGGACAATTCGAGACTACTTGCTTATAAATATGCCATTTCGATCGGCATATTTATAAATAAGCACCCTCGAACGGGAGACGTAGGTTACACAACCTAAACTCTAACATCATGTTGAGATAAAAAAATAAAAGTAATATGACGAAAATAAACTCAAACATAGGATCAAGATATGCAAACCGGAAATTTCATGATTATCATTTAGCAACAACATGCTGTATATGCATGTAGTTTTAATTTGGCAACATTATTTAATAATAATCCTTTTTAGCAATGATATGGCTTTATTGAGTATATTACTAAAGGGTGTTGCGAAACCCCATCCTTTCATCTGTTATTGTCATTACATGTAATAGTTTCCAAGTGATGATTATGATATTTAATTTTGCTCTGTGTAGTTGTTCTGCAGACCGAGTTGGGAGTACATCATTATAGGCTACACAGGTGATAATGTCTTGACATCCTCCATGTTTCACCAAGTGTGCATTTATATGACTTCTCTTTCAACAGGTTCAAGGATGGTTCCTTAATAAATTCCAAGCATCAACCACTAAACCTACTTGCTCGCCTACTGCTACTGAAGAAAAGGCTTTACACTCACAAGCAATTGTGTTCGTTAGTTTCTGAAACAAAGGTGCCAGCTTCCGAAGAAAAAGTTGTAGCTCTTGATACAAGTATTGAGAAATAATGAGGATGAGGTTTCTCCGGATTCACCCAAAGGTGGTTGCAACCTGCAAGCACTAGTCTATTGAAACTTAATGCATGATACATGTACCATTTACAAAATTTCTTTGTTTCCTTTTATCCTTTCTTCCTATCATTTGCAATAATTTTATTCTTGTTTCTCTTGCGCCATTCAACCGACACAGATTAATGAAATGAGCATTCAAAAGCAGCCAAGAAAAAAAGATGTGTTGTACGAGTTGTGCAGGCAAGGAGTACTTAAGATTGCAGGGGAGGTCGATGGAAGTGGTGCGGGGGAGGTCCAGCCGTCTGTTCTTGGAGGTTGAGCCACCAATGGGAGGAGTAGGCAGCGTCGGTGTCGGAGGGGTGAGGGCGGAGTCAGCAACGTCGGCGTCTGAGGGGTGAGGGCGGAGTAGGCGGCGTCGGAGGGGGTGCGGGAGGCGTCGGCAGTGTCGACGTCGAAGGGGGTGCGGGAGGTGTCGGCAGTGTCGGCGTCGGAGGGGTGCGGAGGGCGGCAGGAGGGGTGCGGCGGCGTCGGCGGCGTCGAGCGGGTGCAGAGGGTGGCGGGACGGGTGCGGAGGGCGGCGGGAGGGGTGCGCAGCGTCGCGCGAGGAGTCAGAGGGCGGGAGGGGTGTGAGCCGTGTCGCGAGGTGCGGAGGCGGTAGGAGGGGGTGCGAGCGGCGTCGTAGGGGGTGCGGAGGGTGGCGGGAGGTGGTGGGGAGGGCGGCGGGAGCGGGTGCGGGCGGCATCGCAGGGGGTGCAGAGGGCGGTGTGAGGGCGGCAACTGGGAGGTCGGGCACAAATATGTGCAGGCAAGAAGAGGCAACCCTAGTTTTAATTTTTCCCAAACACAACTCAGTCGAGGTTCAACTAAAAACCAACACAAATGCAACTAGTATCACTATCGGTTTTCCCTAAAAAACCGACACAAATGCAACAACTATCATTATCGGTTTTCCCTAAAAAAACCGACACAAATGCACGCCACTGCACAATCACATGTATGATCAGCACTATCGGTTTCCTCTAAAAAACCGACAAAAATGAAACTAGTATCACTATCGGTTTTCCATAAAAAACCGACACAAATGCAACAACTATCACCATCGGTTTTCCCCAAAAAACCGACACAAATGCACGCCACTACACAACCAAATGTATGATCAGCACTATCGGTTTCCTCTAAAAAACCAACACAAATGAAACTAGTATCACTATCGGTTTTTCATAAAAAACAGACACAAATGCAACAACTATCACCATCGGCTTTCCCTAAAAAATCGACACAAATGCACGCCACTGCACAACCACATGTATGATCAACACTATCGGTTTCCTCTAAAAAACTGACACAAATGAAACTAGTATCACTATCGGTTTTCACTAAAAAACTAACACAAATGCAACAACTATCACCATCAGTTTTCCCTAAAAAACCGACATAAATGCACGCCACTTCACAAGCACATGTATAGATCAGTACTAACATTTTTTTAGAAATATCCTCATCACTATCGGTTTTCTATTAAAAACCCGATACAAATGTGTGCCACTCAACAAACAAATGTAAAACATCATCTCCGTTAAACACTACCATCTGTGTCGGTTTTTGTATAAAAACCGATACAAATAATTATATTATCTGATCGCTTTTGTATGAGAACCGATACAAATAATGTACTTATCTATGTGTCGGTTTTCTATAAAAACCGATACAAATAATTATATTACTTGTGTCGCTTTTGTATGAGAATCGATATAAATGGTGTACTTATATCTATGTCGCTTTCGTATAAGAACCGATAAAAATATGGAAATTATCTGTGTCGCTTTTCTTTGCGAACCGATACAAATAGTGTAGTTATCTGTGTCGCTTGCCTAAAGAACCTATACAAATAGGGTATTTATCTGTGTCGCTTTTATATGGGAACCGACACAAATTCTACGATATCACTATCGGTTTTTTCAAAAAACCGACACAAATAGTTGCCATTGCACCGTATGTTTTTTACCAAAAAAGCAAACATCACTATCGGTTTTACAACAAAACCGACACAAATGTGATATCTCACTATCGCTTTTCAAGAAAACCGATACAAATAATTCACATAGCACAGTATTGTTTTTTTAGCAAAAAGAGAACATCACTATCACTTTTTCTAAAGAAATTGACACAAATAAAAGCACCATATGACTATTGGTTTTATAAAAAAACGACACAAATGATTAAATATCACTATCGGTTTATTAAAAAACCGACACAAATTCTCCAATATCACTATCGGTTTTTTAATATAACCGACACAAATGTTGTTCACTACACTATTTGTTTTCCAGACAAACCATGAAGTCTGAATTTGTAGAAATATCTTATCAAAGAGTGAAAAGGCCATAACTTTTGCAAACATAGTTGGAATTATTTGAAATTTTGTAGGAACATACTTTGTGATACTACAAATCTTTTCCAAAAAAGATTTTGGCAAAAAGAGTTAGCATTGAAAAAAGAAGCCCAAATTCACTTTGTAGGCATGATTTTTGTTCAAAGAGTAGAAAAGTCAAATCTTTCTCAAATAAAGTCCAAGTATTTTGAAAATTTCCAGAAATGATTTGATGTAGAGTGCCTTCTTTTTCTTGCATTAAGTAGATACATACCACAATCCATTGACAAAAATTGTGAAAGTTTCATACGTACACATAACCTTTGCAAACACGAAACTACAGTTATGTACAATACAAATATTTGAAATACATAGCAACTGATACAATAACGTACTCTTTTTATTTACAATACAACCCTTCGACACCAATTATCCGCCGCTTGCTATAAAGGACGACGTGCAACCTCGGATTGGCCGGATCACACACATAGAAGACTTGATTTGCTTGCTTCGCAAGTATGAATGGGTCATTTTTATAGGCGAGTCTGTTGAGATCCACAAGAGTAAAACCTCTCTTGTCGACCTTCACTCCATGGGGATGTCCCACCAACTTACATCAGAACAATGGAATCTGTATATTCCGTAATCGAGCTCCCAAATTTCTTCGATCACCCCGTAGTAAGAGTTCATTGCCATTGAGGATCCTCCTTCCGAGTGATGTTTATCGGACAAAGCATCTATGCTTACACTACTGTTTTGAACAGTACTCTTCGCATCCTAACTTTCAGTGTAAAAGGTGTACCCATTAATATCGTACCCCTGCCATGCCTGTATATTAAATCTAGGTCCGTCAGCCAACCATTTGACAGTCTCATTAACAGAGATCTCCACCTTTTGTTTGAACCATGCGAGAAATCTATCGTTATGTTCTTGCATGATGGAAAGCTCATCCATATGTGGATTCTCTTCCCGTAATATCAACTTGTGTTGCTCGATGTACCCTGCAACTTCTGCGCTATGCTACAAGACTGTAAGATGTGCTTTGCAATACATATCAAACCATGGCCTCATTAGTTTCAACCCAACGGTTCCTTTGCTAGCAAGTCTACCCTCATGGCGAGATAGAGGAACACCGATTGCTTGTCTTTTCCCGAGATAGTCCATGTAGAACTCAATAACCTCTTCAGTCCCATAACCTTCAACAATACAACCCTCAGGCTTTGACCGATTCCTCACGTAGGACTTTAATATACCCATGTACCTCTCGAACGGATACATGTAACGTAGGAATACGGGGCCACATATCTTAATATCTCTAACAAGGTGAACAATAAGATGGACCATGACGTCGAAGAACGATGGTGGGAAATGCATCTCAAGCTGATATAGCGTCTGCACCACCTCACTCTGTAAGTTGTCTAGCTCATCAAGGTCAATAACTTTGCAGGAGATCGTGTTGAAGAAATAACACAGCTTCGTGAATGCAAACCTAACATCCTCTTGCAGAATATTTCTGATTGCAACTGGGAGCATTTGGGTCATCAAGACATGGCAGTCATGGGACTTCATACCCACTAACTTCAAATCATCCATGGATACAAGTTTCTTAATGTTTGCGGAGCAGCCCGATGGAACTTTAATACCTTTGAGACACTTGCAGAGGTCTTTTTTCTCCTTCTTGGATAGCGTGTAGCATGCAGCGGGGATGTACAGATTTTTTCCATCATCCTCAATCACTGCAAGCCTGGGCCTGATTCCCATGTAGGCCATGTCGCGATGAGCATTCACACCATTTTTGGTCTTCCCAGGTATGTTCAGTAGGATACCAACCAAATTGTCACAGACATTCTTCTCAACGTGCATGACATCAATACAATGTTGGACATCTAACTCCTTCCAGTACGGTAAGTCCCAAAATATGGACCTCTTCTTCCAAATGGTCCTACGACGAACAGATTTACGGCTCTTTCCATACTGAAGTTCGATATCCTCCACACGTGAATATACTTGCCTTCCACTCATAGGCTGTGGGGCCGAACGAACTTTCCTCTTCCCATCAAATTTGTCATCTATTTTACGGTATCGATGACTTCAAGGTAGAAACCTACGGTGACCCATATACATATTTTTCTTGGAATTCGGCAGCTATAGGTTCTTAGTCTCCTCTTCACAATTATAAGACACGCTTTGGCTCCTTTCGTACTGTAGCCCGCCAAATTACCGAGGGCCGAGAAATCATTTATGGTGCAAAATACCATAGCCCGTAGGGTGAAATTCTCTCTTTTGTACGCATCCCACACCACGACCCCCCTTATTCCACAATTTTACCAAATCCTCGATCAGTGGAGCAAGGTACACATCAATATCATTTCCCGGCTGTTTGGGTCCCGAGATTAGCAACGATATCATGATATACTTCGCTTCATGCACAACCAAGGAGGGAGGTTGTAGATACACAATAGAACTGGCCATGTGCTGTGACGACTGCTCATGTTACCAAACGAATTCATTCCATCGGTACTCAACCCAAATCTTATGTTCCTCATTTTGGCACCAAACTCCTCATGTTTTCAATCGATATTTCTCCATTGAGCCGAATCAGTAGGGTGTCTCAGCTTGCCATCTTCCTTTCGAGACTCATAATACCAACACAACAATTTTGTCTCTCTCGGATTTGCAAACAACCACTCCAGACGGGGAATGATGGACAAGGACCACAAAACCTTGGCCGGTGGACCTTTAGTGACCTCTTCACCGTCGTTGCCCCGGCTCTTACGCTTTTTGTCGCTACGGTTTCTCCTTTTGTTTGTACCGGGGCATACCGCAAACTGGATAAACGTGCAGCTCCTGATGTGCGTTACGGTACAAGGTGCAATCATTCGGATATGCATGTATCCTTTCTATTTAAATTCCCATGGGACATAGTAGCTTCTTTGCTTCATAAATGCTTGTTGGCAACTCGTTTCCCTCCGGAAGCAGATCTGATAGAAGAGCTAGAAGTGCATTGAAATTTATATCTGTCCAATAGTGTTTTGCCTTCAGTTCAAACAATGCAAGGAACGAACCCAACTTGGTGTATTCTGCTTTGCAACCTGTGAACAGCGGTTTGGCATCGTCTTCCATCAAGCTTTTAAACTTTTCAAACTCTCTTTCCATGTAATTACCCTCCACATCCCGCAACATTTGCTCCAAATTCTCCTCCTCAAACATAATATCAAGGTTCAACTCATCATCCGGTTCCACCGTGTCTTCGTTGCATACCGAAAGGGTACTACCTGTCTCCTCATGATGGATCCAACATGTGTAATTCCTCACGAAGCCACGTCGAATCAGGTGGTCCTCAATTTGAGCTAGTTGTTAAATCTTCTCAGATTGGTGCAATCAATGCAAGGACAATATATGAAGTTTACACCCCTCCTCACCATGTCCTCTTCGGTAATTTTTTTGAACTCCTTAACACCCCTCTAAAATTCAGGACTCACACGAGTTTTTCTCATACATCCATTCCTTACGGTTCATCCGCAATTAAACTTCACACAATAAATTAAAGAAAAACTGTAGCGACACCTAGCTAGCTATTTGAAATATTGAGACATCATTTCAGTTAATATTACCTTTGCAAAATAGAGGACAGGTTCCAAGATATATAAAATATGTATTCCCGATTGATACCTAGATTCTTCCCTGGTTTACAGCTTCCAATTCCCTAGATAGGAGACATACATTTTTAACATCAACAATGATATCAAATAATCTAATTATATAGTGTAGTAGCTTGCAAATCTTTTGATTACAACGAAACAAAACAAGGGTACCAACGATGACTCCTAATCTCTAAATAGGTTTGGTCCTAATCCCATTCGAGGATATGTGGTTCGCACAAGTTCCTAAGCCGTTGTACAACTCCAGGGAAAATTTTAGCAGCATCTCCCCGCTATTCTCCATATACACGTCTCGACAACAGGTCAAGAGGGGTGTGTATCTGGAGAATACCAGGGAGACGCTACCGAAATCTACTCTGCAGTTATACAACACAGCTCAGGAACTTGCGCGAACCACATATCCTCGAACTGTCTAAAGAATGTGGACAATTCGAGACTACTCACTTATAAATATGACATTTCGTTCGGTATATTTATAAACAAGCATCCTCGAACGGGAGACGTAGGTTCCGCAGCTTAAACTCTAACATTCATCATGTGACAGTAATAATAATTCCATATTAACATCAAAGCACTACAAATTACGATAATTAAATACATGTGTGCTTGTCAAATAAAGGGTGTGAAATCTGATAGGACATACACAATAACAGTGCAATCTAAACTTTCTTCGCGACATATCAAAATTACATAGTGCAAAATTGAGGGGGTTTGAAGGAATGCTCACATTTTGAAGAAACCCATAAATTCTGCAAAATGAGGGGAAATCTCAAGTTAGGGCTTCAAATTTACCCTCTTAACACCCACCCTTGAGGATTTCAAATTTTCTCACCCAAGTATTGCTTCCAACCACAGAATATGAGCTATTTTTTCGGGTGGTGGTGGAGAAATCTCCTCTGGAACAATAACAGAGAAGAGTTCAGCTCGAGTGGTATAAATAACCTAATAAGGCACATCACAATCGATTCTCAATTAAAAAGCGATAGTGATGTGCACGCACATCACTATCGGTTCTCATATAAAAAGTGATAGTGATGTGATCATACACATCACAGTCAGTTCTTATGCGAGAAGCGATAGTGATGAGCGTTGTCATCACAATCAGTTCTCACTAAGAAACGATAGTGATGAGCACGTTCACATCACTATCGGTTCTTATGTGAGAAGCGATAGTGATGAGTACGTGCTAATCACTATCGCTTCTTTTGTGAGAAGCCATAGTGATGTGCATTCTCATCACTATCGCTTCTTAAATAAGAACCGATAGTGATGTGCACGTGTTCGTCACTATCGCTTTTTATGTGGAAACCGATAGTGATGATCATGCACATTACTATCACTTCTCGCATAAGAACCGATTGTGATGTTCCTAGTGCTACATCACAATCACTTCTAACCTAAGAACCGATAGTGATTATTATTAATGCCTCTCCTAAGTCATTTATCACAATCGTTTTTTCCTAAAAACTTAAGAACCGACACAGATGAAGCGATAGTGATGTACCATTTTGTAGTAGTGGTCCCATACCAGCATTTGTGGTTGTAAGTGTTTTTTGGCTCGATAGCGTCTCATAGTTCGGTCCTTAATCCAACCTGGGCGATAATCTCCCCCTACACTACGTACAACACCTGCACCTCCAACTATTGCTAATAATTGCCTGCGTCTAAATCATAGTTTTATTTTGGGGTTTTAATTAAAATACCAGGAGCACACAATGTCATATCCAACCTTTTAAATTCTCAAGAAGTTGTTTAATTTGATTATTTCAATTTTTGCTACTAAAGCATGGTTAATATGTAATCGTATATACCCAGGTTGACATTATGTATTGTCTAGCCTTATGCTATGGTTATCAAGGTTCACATGTCCATACTTATCAAGGAAGTTTCATGAGATAACAGGTATATCTACCAGTACCACAATATAGCAGGTTTACAGAAAATACGTGCATGCATAAATTGATTTAATAAAACAAAATGAAAAGTAAAACATTGGGATCAATATAATCGAAGGGGTGCTTGCCTTGCTTAATTGTTGTTTACGACGAAGTTGAGGTCACAGTTAGTGTTGTCGACGATGGAATTAGTGGCGTCGAGTTCTACACGTCGTTCGATGGTAACATAGCAAATAATAAACTTTAATAAGGGCAAAAGAATACAGATAGAAAATCAAATAAAAACTTGCTATAGAAAACATGTGTGGTTCAGGGTTAGTGTTGTATGATTCCATGTATTCATGTTTCAGTTGATTATATATATATATATATATATATATATAGCAGCTTTTAGGTTAAGCGATGATACGGTTCCTTTTATAGATTATCTATTATTGTCTTACAAATTCAAGTAGCTAAAATTATGTATTCTTGTATTTATAACTTCGAATTGAAGAGGCTAAAATTATATATATATATATATATATATATATATATTGAAATTCAAGAGGCTAAAATCATTTGGTTTAATAGAATTAAGATATTAGTCATTATGTAGTATTTTATGCATAAATAGTACTTAACTCCAATGATTTTGCATAAGAAGTAATTTATGCATGTTAGGTCTATTTGGTTTAGGCTACTGGTTATATATATTCATGGTTTTAAGAAGGTTCTAGTGATACAAATATTTTTAATTACTGATTTCTTATTATTTAAATTCATTTATTTACATTGTGGATTCTATGGTTTATAATACGTAGGGTTATACTTTTAATAGGATTCAGATGCAAAGCATGTTGTAATGAGATTATTTCTTCATAATAGGATAGTCTTGCCTTAAGAAGCATTTCTAGGCTGGTTCTATTAGCATTAGTGTATATTCGAGATGTTTATGCAATGATTAGCATTATATATTCTTAAAGTCTACGTTATAAGGATTAGACTTCGTTTTAGGTTTGCGACTGCACTTTACATGATTATACAACCGTTTTTTTGACCATAGAAGTGTTTTAAAACTGGTTTTGCATCTTCTTGCTTTTATCCGCGATAGTTTATGTGTATATGAAAAATGAGGTCTTTTATGAACTTAATTCAATTTAGATATTTTCGTCGACTAATATGATTTTGTCTTTAGGAATGTTTTGAGATTAGTCCTTCAAGATTTAATATTTAGTTATACTGTTCTATTTTGTTCATATTTTAAGTTCTCAAGCATATTTATTATCCGAAAGTATATATCTCAACTAAAAGACTTAGTGTAAGTTATGACATATTAAAATGGTTTTTACTGCATTTAGGTGGTCTGATCATGTAGGGCATTCAAGAACTAGTTTTTCATGTATTAGTATCTATTCATAGCAGTTATTTATATTATCAGCTTTTTGTCTATGACAAGCATGGCTAATTGGGAACTTGGCTCATACTAAGTTAATTATTAATTATTTTTGTGGGATTAGATGATATGGCTCTATAGTGTTTAGAAAATAATTTTACATTTGTTATCCTTTATTTACAAAAGTTATGCATATGGTATTACTATCTGCATATAAAACATGGTCTTTTGCAAAATTGATTCAAATTTAATTAAACCTGAAATATTTTTGTATATACAGATTTATTATGGTCTAAACTAGGTCTAGGAATTGTTTTTACTTTATTTTGAATTTAAATGCACAAGTTATAGCTATTTTGATTTCTATATATTGAAAAACAATATATTTTCAAATTTAAATAAAATTAGATTAAAATCTAAATATTTTTGCATATTTGGAGTATTAATTATCTCAGGAATGTTTTAAATTTATCTCATGACTTAAGGAGTTATGGTTTATATACTTTTAATAGTAACCATATTAGGGTTTTATACATATCTTTATTGAAATAATTCACACTATTGTGAAAAATTAAATATTATTGCATATTATGATATTTTAGGTTTTTATATGAATTTATAATTTTATTTCACAGAAATTGGATTTAAGACGCAAAAGATATAAACAATTGAACTTAGGCCGGTTTAGAAATGTACAGATATTAATGGAATACGTCTTCTGTGATTGAAAACGCCTTCACTGATTGAACTAGCTTGCTGCGTCTGACTGATCAGGGGGTCCCACGACTCAGAGAGCCAGAGCAGACGAGGGATGGCGCGGTGGCTACTGGCGGCGTGGTGGGGCCGGAACCGCCGGGCGGGCGGGCGGTGGAGCAGGAGGGTGGCCCAGCGACCTCAAGGTACAGTTCGGTTATGTCCGGCGACCATCGGAGGTAGGCCGCCATCGGAGCAGTGCGGCGGTCATGGCGAGCGGCTAGCCGGGGCAGCCGTAGAGGTGCAGCCAAGCTTGAAGAAGTGAAGTGGGGTGTCAGGGAACCCATTTTGGCCATTGGTCATGGCGGAGAGTAGCCGAGGCGAGCCGCCACCGTCCACCGACCAGGAAGAGGAAGACGCATGGTGGCGAGCTAGGTTCGGTGGTAGGGAGGAGCTTATTTGAGGAGTGAAAAATGCTCTCTAGAGGTCAGTGAGACTATGATGAGCTCGGATTGCTTGATGGTTTACCGAGTCGGCTAATTCGTTTTTCTCCCTTTTTGCCAAGCTGTGGTAATGGCGACAGCAGGGGGTGACCGAGTTGGGCTCAGGCTAAAAGGGGAAAGGTGAAGGTTGCTTGCATGGCTGGTTTATATAGGAATTGAGGTCGGGGAAGCACAGGGTTGGAGCTCGGCGGTAATTGAGCAATTTGCTGACGTCCAAACAGTGTGAAGCTTAACCATGGCAGCGAAAATTGCGGAGAGAAGCTCATCATGGCAGCGAAGAGATGATGATCTGGCAAAGTATGTCACATATCAATGCGCAAGGTTGCAGGTGACAAGATGGGCAATGATCGCACCGCCATAACTGGATTCAGTTCACACGGTGTTGAGATCCGTGCTTAGTCCTGATGCTTGCCGTGGCAGCGATTCAAGGCTAGATTTCTTGCCATGGCACACTCGGGTAGGGGTAGCGGCTTGGAATGACTGAAGCAAGGAATGATCGTGGCAGTGCAATTGGGAAAGGAAACAACGCCATGGTAGGGAAGTGACTGCCATTTAGTTTCTGTGACCGAAGTGAAGCAGGGATGAGTTCGGTCGTGGCAGCTATGAATCAGTGGCGCAATTTGGTGCTGTGAAACTCTTGCTGTGGCAGTGCGAGATAGTGCTCGGTGCCAGGGTTCACGAAACTGTTTCGCCGGCGGTTTTCGCGGAGCCGGCGGTACCGGTTTTCGCGGTAAATCGCTCGAAAACCGTGAAAAACCGAACGATTTGCAAATTTGCAAATTTAAAATTTTGAAATTTGATCAAACCAGATCGCGAAATCCGCGGTTTTCTCCAAAAACCGCTCGGTTTTCGTCGAAAAACCGCCCGAGGTTGGAAAATTGGGGAAAAAATCGAAAACAATTGGGAAAAAATGCAAAAAAAATATTGTAAAATTTGTAGAAATACAGGGAAGGTTAAAATTGAGTAAAAATGTAATAAATATATAAATAAGGTATGTGAAAACATGAAAAAATTCCTGAATAATCTCTCCTAAATTTGGAAAAAAATCGACATGACCTTTGCTATATTTTAGAGAATTAGAAGTTGTAAGTTATGTATTTAGCAATAATATGTCAATAAATAATCTTTCATTACAATACTACAATCACACAAGTGCAAAATTCAGCATTTACATAACTACAAAGCAAAATCATTCGCAATTTCATTACCATTTACTTATCAACACCATTTACATTATAATGCATTTAAATTGAAGTTGTGGAGTAGGCATAAGCATAGCTTCATCACTCTTCCATTGTCACAAAAATGACATGTTCGACCTACATGAACGGAACATCGAAAACCGATGACAGAAGGAAAAATGGTGAAAATATGAGAACAAATTTAAAAATGTACAAAAAATCCCAATTAATCTATAAAACAACTAAGATAAATTTTCACAATTTTTTAAATCATTTATTTCTTCTAAAAAATCTAAAACAAAAATTAATGAAAAGGAACTAATACACTGTCAGATTTTTATAAATAGTAAAATGATTTATTATATTATAAAATTTTAAATTAAAATATAAATAGTTCCAAAGGATCATGTACTAAAATTTTCAGAAATATTAGGCTTCATTTATTTCCCATATAAAATCAAAAAACAGAAGAGCATATACAATGATAATAGCACTTTCAGAATTTTTAAAAAATACACATATCTGATCATCATATCAAAATTTTACATAATCATTTTAATGATGTTATAACATCACAAAAAAAGTTTAAGAAATATTAGACTTCATTTTTGCCCCAATAAAATAAAAAACTAAAGAGCATATATTGTGATAGTATCACTGTCAGAATTTTTAAAAAATTTACATATTTGATGATAATCGAAAGTTTTATAGAATCATTAGGATTACCTCAGAAACGCACAAAACAAATTTCAAAATTTTTTGACACGTTTTGCTAAATTTCTTCAAATTTTTTAAATTTACTGTTCATCTGGCCAGTTTTTCGAATGGTTTTAATTACCGAACCGGCTCGGTACGGGTGGTTTTCGCGAAAATTGAGCAGTTTTTGAATGTTTTTTGAACCCTGCTCAGTGCTGTGTGCAGGAGAGAGAGGGCCAGAGATGAGCTGTGACGGCAGTAATTGGCGCTGCAAGGATGGAACAGCCTTCACATGACACGACGCGAGCTTGAGTGATCTGGAGATAGCTTTCACCCTACTATAAAAATTTCAACTAAATATCAAATATGTAGAAATTAATATAATTCTGACAAGACTGCTGTATTAAAAATCTATTTTTTGGTTTTTATTTTCCTTAAATGAAAAATGAGATTTATTTTATATGAAATTTTTCTTTGTTATCCTATTAGATATTTGTAGTTATCATAAAAATTTTGGGTGATTATCAATAATATTTATATTTATAAAATTCTGACATTGATAATATTGTTTTTAAATTAATTCTGTTTTTTATTTTATAAAGGGGTCAAATCAAATTTATTATTTTCAATAAAATTATTCAAGTTACCCTGATTCTTTGGGTGACATTATAAAATTTTAAGAAGAATATAAGGTCTGAGAAAAATGAAATAATTCTTACTTCATAGTCACACTATACAATTTTTGATTTATTTTCAGTACTAAATGAGTTCACATTGCATTTATGATTTTTAGGGACGACCCGGAAATGTCTTGGGATTTATAGGAATTTTTCCAGATTTTATTTATTAAGGGATTTGGGTTTTGCATTGTAGAGAAAAATAAAACAATTATGATAAAGGATTATCTTAAGATCCAAAATTCAAGAAACATTTCAGAATAGATGGAAATTCAGAATAAAATTATATTTCCAACTCATTTTCACAGTTTGTTTAATTTGGATGAAGAAGTTTTATATTTCAACTCATCCTTTTATTAACACTGGATTTCAAGAAAATGAGGGAAAAGATAATATTTTAAATCAAAATCTTGATTTTAATTTTAATTTTATTCAATTTTATTTTTAAATTTTAAATTTTCATATTATCCATTTTTGAAATTTTTGAGATGTTACAATTTACCTCTAAAAACATTGAGCAGATGAAATGATAAACACAATTAATTGTATAATTTGCCAAAAAAATAAAAAAAAATGTACCATGCAGGTTGCATGCAAATAATATTCTCTCTTGTCCTAGCTAGCCTTAATTTCCACAACCTGCTGCCACCCCTCTACTCTAAATTAATAAGGTGCAAAAATCGTCTAAGGCGTATGCTCTTTGGTAGCACTGTAGACATGTGCACTGCACCGAGTTTTTTTGGGCTAGCCTGTGGCACAACAAGCATGGCACACATGCGCGCGGGTCGGGCCATGCCGAAACAGGCATAACAAGCGGCATGGCACCCTACCACGACACAATGATATAATGTGGCTTACCCTGTGGCCGACGTCGTTGCGGTTCTTGAATCTAAAGAAAGGGGGATAACGAAAATACCAAAAGGTAGAGAATGAAGACCGGAGAGTATGCTCATCGGCACTAAGTGCGCGCAACGAGTTGACGCTCCATCATGTCGCTCGCTGAGTGTGTCCGCGACACCGTGCACGGCCGTCTTCCCGCTTGCCTCATGTGGCCATCAATGCCACCACATCAGGCGTACATTGACTTAGAACGCATGAACGACCTTGATATTGGAGAGTAGCTAGTATGTAGTATGTTGTTACTGTACTTTTTTTCCTTACCAAGGGAACCCCACTTTGGGGCGTAACAAGATAGTAACTTTGTATCTGTACCTATGAATAAATAAATTAAGTTTTCCCCCAAGTAATTGTGGTACCGGATCCTCGCCAGTAGTCGACGCTCGCGGCTCGTCCTTGGTGCCGTCCATAGAGACGGACCGACGGCGATGACATTCATGACTCTACACGTCCAACAAGACAAGGTCTGAGCCGGTACGACATGGTGTCCTGGGCCTCGCCAGAGGCGAGAGCCAGGCCAGCACGACATACTTCTGAATAAATATTACAAATCTAGTCCCGTACCCACAGCGACCCTACTTCAGAAGGGCCTCCCTCCCCCTCCGAGGCACCGGTCCTCTCGTGTGCGCTACACCACCCCTACGCACGCCACGTCCACTCCAGCACTCCCCCTATGTGGCTCCCGCTCCTTTCACGCAGCTAGAGCACGGCAGCCACCTGCCTCCCACGCCATTAGTCCACGGTACCATGGTATGCCGAGCTCTCTGAGCAAGACAGACGATATGTGTCGTCTACCGCACTTTCTATGATGGTGAAAAGAACTAGATTTGTAATTTTTTCAGAAGAAAGCTTTTAAAAAAAAGTTAAGAAGAAAGCTAAAATAGTGATCGCTTCCGCAACTTACCTCTAGCCACCAGTGGTGATGATCATTGGATGCTATGCTTCTGCTAGAAACCTACCTGCAAGAAGGAATAGCATATGTACTGCATTCTACGTGCATGGATTGGACTTGTCACTAGCTAGGTCACTGTGTGCTGCACTAGCTCCCATGCTAGCTATGGAGTGATTAACTTTTGTACTCTTAAATTGTACTCTCTGCGCTTTAGAACGTATGCAGCCAAAAGCATCGCAAGCTTTAGTCCGGAACTTCAGTTTTTTGAGAAACTAGTAAACTCAAATAGTTTAGTTTTTAAATGGTTTTTAATATAAGTTAAAAGTTAAAAGCTGAGCTGGACTTATTTTTCTAGTTTATTGCTGAGAAAAGTTAGATATTTATTAAACAATCTCTTATAAAAAACTACAACTACTTTTCAACTCAGAAAGACAACAAACAGCTTTTAAGAAAAGCTACGACTCCCCCAAATAAGCCCTTAACCACTAATATACACAATACTATTTAGTTTGTCGTATGAGAATGGTATTGTTATAAGATTTATCATCCAAAGTCTACCATTGTGTTTTATTAATTTTTACTAATACATAATTAAAAAATGTTGTGGTCAAATGTGTATTAAAGAGCAAAGACTGCATGTGTAGATGTCAAAAAATGACAAGAAAACTGAGGGAGTAATAAGCTACACATTGGTCTAAATGGGATGTTGTGCCTCATCAAAACTGATGATCATCTGATGCAATGTTGCGCTGAAAACTGAAAAGCTGATTTTAAGATTCAGATAATATTTAGCCACATGAACAAACCATAATGTTAAATGGCAGGTAAAAGATGGAGAGAAGATGAAAAGAAAAAAAATAATTGTCTGGAGCAACTACTGCAAAATTTAATGCCATTTCACTACTACAGAATCAGCAATACTTGCCGCCATATCACTATCGGTTCATCAAAAACTGACAGTTATAATATTATCACTACCGGTTCATATGGAAAACCGGCAGTGATAAATCCCTTATTACTGTTGGTTCGGATAAAAACCGGTAGTGGTACTATCACTATTGGTTTCTAGAAGAACCGATAATGATAAATCCCTTATTACTGTCGATTCGGAACAAGAATCGGCAGTGATAATGGACGACATCTACTGGCAGTGATAATATATTCGAAAAATCATAACTTTTTCATACGGAGTCGGATGGAGATAAAATTTATATGAAAATTGTAGCTCTCGATGAGATCTACAACTTTGTAGTTGAGAAATTGTTCATTTGAAGTAATTTAGATATCCAAATAATGGTATCACTGTTGGTTTGTATTACCAACCGGCAGTAATAATGCTATCACACCATTTTTCGAAAAACCATAACTTTTTCATATGGAGACGGATGGAGATAAAATTTATATAAAAATTGTAGCTCTCTACGAGATCTACAACTTTGTGGTTGAAAATCTTTCCATTTGAAGTAATTTATATATCCAAATAATGGTATCACTGCCGGTTCGTATTACCAACCGGCAGTAATAATGCTATCATACCATTTTTCGAAAAATCATAACTTTTTCATACGGAATCGAATTGAGATAAAATTTATATAAAAATTGTAGCTCTCAACGAGATCTACAACTTTGTAGTTGACAATCTTTCCATTTGATGTCATTTAGATATAAAAACAATCATCAAAAGTTTCGGAGACAAAGGATCAAAAGAAAAATATATCCTATATTAGTTGAGGAATGAGTGATAGGTGAGATGGTAAGCGCTCATGCGGGGCAGCAGGTCGCCAGTTTATCTCCTAGCAACCGTACGCGCTTGTATTTTGCGCGAAAATCGCATGACTTGTGACGCACGCGGCCGCTAGTAGTAAATACAGGGTGGTCCAGGTGCAAATAATTTTTTTTATTTTAACGAGTGATTTTTGGATTTAGACTATCACTGTCGGTTCCAATATCCAGCAGTAAAACCAGTTTGGAACCGGCAGTGATTTGGTGTTTTGTAGTAGTGTTTGAATTCTCCTTAAAGCAATTAGACTACGAACCAAAGTTCAATATATGGGTATGGTGTCCCATATTTATGGCGGAGGTTTTCGGATTTTTCAAACTCTGCCAAGAATGTTATAATGCATGGTTCCATAAATAGGATAGAAATATAAATTCATTTTTATGGTGTTTTATTAGATAAAGTAAATTTCAAAATAAAACCTTATGGTTATATATAGCTGATTAAAACCCCATGTTTCATAGCTAGTTGTACTTAATTAACCTCAGGTTTTATAGTCTTGATGTTTCATAAAAGCCTGAGGTGATGGAGGTCATTATGTGGAGCAGATCAACAACTGAAGGGAGATCCACGGTGAATCCACTCATCGGAGATTTACCGGAGGTGCGCCGGGGCGGCGGGAGGAAAAGATATATTTGGTTAGAGTGTGGGGTTTTGTGAAATCTTATATTGACCATAAAACTACGGTTAATTAAGTGCCACAATTACCAGTGGAAACGGCAAATTCCTAGCGGCTAACATGTATGAAGAAAAGCCGAATAGCCATCAGGAGAAAGGGTTCGCTAGCTGATGGCGACCGTCAGGAACAAACCATTGGCCCCCACAAGTAGTCAGAAAAGGCCATTTGTTTGCGATGGTAATCCAAGCAACATGGTTTATTTATTTTATTTTTTATTTTGCAACTATGGCCATAAAATCTGTTGTTTTCTGAAATTTATTCTAGCTATTTGATGACACTGGATGTAATACAAACGAAACTTACCCTCATAGATATAAACTAGGTAAGCAACCGCGGCGTGCCACGCCGCGGCCGACGCTACCCACACGAGCAAATCGAGAAAACGCGCGACCGCCGTTCCCTACGCGAGCAAATCGAGGAGACACGTGAAACGGTTGAAAGGATACAAAAGTAATCGCGTTTTTTCGTATTTATTCGGCGAGACGGTTGAAAGGATATAAATATATCTGAACTACCGTGGCGTGGCACGCCACGACCACCGCTCCACACGTAAAAAATGATCTAAATGTTTTTTACGAAAAGGACATAAAAAAGAACTAAACCTATTATTTTCATATAAGGACAAAATAGGACCTAAACGTAACGCTTAAAAAAGCCTAAAGGACATAAACATAATATAATCATTTTTTCCAAAATAGGACGTAAGCGTAACTTTTTTTTCCAAAAAAAAACTAATCTTAATTTTTTTCAAAAAGATCCAAATGCAAAAAAAATTGGCGGCTCGTCTCGAGCCGAGCTGGAGCTAAGCCGGCTTAAATCAATGTGGAGACCGGGATTCCACCAAATATAGTAGAGGTAGGATGAGTGGTACGTAGATTTTTGCAGAGCTTCACTGACATGTCAAAAAATTCATGATACACGAAATGATAAATACTATTGTATGCATATTTTTTTTAAAAAAGAGAGAGAAGAAAATGAGGTACCAACGTGTTGCATGCAATAATATTCTTTCCTCATGGGTTGCTTGCGAGCATGTCCACCTTGCCACCCTCTCCTCTATATAAGGTGCAACAACGCTTCGTCCGAGGCAACAAGCTAGCTAGACCTGAGCAATTGTAGAGAACTAGCATATATATTAGCCTAGCTTGGTGAGTTTGAGAGATATCAGCAATCAACAATGGCGGAAGGCGTGGTGAAGTTCGCGGTGGACAAGCTGGAGGAGATCGCGGTGCACGAGCTGAAGCTGCAGACGGAGGTGGGGAAGAAGGTGCTGGAGCTCAGGCACGAACTGGATTGGCTGCGCACCTTCCTCCGCGACGCCGACCGCAAGCGCCGCCAGCCGGTCGAGGAGAACGACCTCATTGAGGTGTGGGTGCGCCAGACGCGGGAGCTGGCCCATGACGCGGAGGACCTCCTCTATGAGTTCTTCCACGAGGGCGATCTCCACTGCCACGGCTGCTTCGACCTGCCCTCCTTCCTCCAGTGGCTCCGCCACTCGGTCTCCGGCCTGTTCACCCGCCATGCCATCTTCGACGAGATCGAGGACATCAACAAGCGCATCGACGAGATCAAGAAACAGCGGAAGGAATACAAGCTGGAAAAACTCTCCTTCGTCTCCAAACCTCACAGGAAGAAGTACAGTGACTGGTACGTACGTACGTACATACATACATACATACGTAACATACATATGGTCGAATTGTTAACCATGCTTCTCTAGAAGTTAGTTTTGGTTGAACCAATCGGTGCATAAAGCATCAGGAAAACATTTTCGGTTCCAATATCACAGAAAATTTTAGAACAGCCTGTAGGAAATTCGGCTTAATTTCGCCGGTTCTCGCCACTTCTAAGATGAGAATGTTTTGTCTGCTCGTCATAGATTGTTCTCTTGATTGATACGACTTTCCTCTTGAGTCACGGATTTTTATCTCTTAGGGGATGTTCACTTATTTAATTTGCCGTCCAACCATCTTATGTTGCAATGAGTGCCGGCGTTACCTAGTTTATTTTCTAGTCATTGAGGAGGGTATATGCAGATCTCGAGGACAAATAATGGAGGGATAGATGAAGGGTAAAAAAGCTTTTCCCTTGCACTTCGCTATGCGTGTAGGTCGACACTGAACGAGAGACACATAGAAGAAGAGCTGCATGACATTTGGCCCGACTGCTACCGCGAAGACATCAAGAACTGGCTCCTCGACGAGAAGGAAACCCGGCAAACCGTCATCGCACTCACCGGCAAGAGCGGCATCGGCAAGACGGCTCTGGCTAGCTTCTTCTACGGGTGGAGCAAAGTCCAGAAGAACTTCGATTGCGCCATCTGGGTGCACGTGCCCCACAAGTTCCGTTTTGTCGACCTCCTCGGCGAAATCATCTCGCAAGCCTCCGGCAATAAAACGGCCATCGTGGCAAGGAGTGGAGGAATTGAGGAGGAGCACATCAAGAAGGACATCGCGGCGGAGCTTGGGAAGAAGAAGTACCTGATCGTGCTCGACGACGTGCGGAGCTGGGAGGAGTGGAACTTCCTCCTGGCCACGCTGCCGGCGATCAACGGCAGCCGGGTGCTTGTCACGACGCAGCTCGAGATCCAAGAAGCAAGCAGCCACTGCCTTCGCATCGAGGTGAAGGTGATCGAGAAGCTGAACACCGAAAGCGCCAAGCGGTTGTTCCGGAAGAGAGTCTATGGCAGCGACAATGGCCACTCTACAGAAACCACTGACAAGCAGTTGTTCCAGTGCAGGAAAGTAGAGACGAAGTTGCTTCAGAGCAGCAGCTTGCCACTCAACGTGGTCATGCTCGCCGGGCTCCTGAGGTCCAAGAGAGAGGATGAGTGGGACGACGTGATTGAAAACCTCGCTTCCTCTTCCTCTGAATCGCCAGACGTGGATAGCGCTCGCGCCTGCGAGGCGCAGTCGTGCAAAAAGAAGCCGGCGGCCGCGCGGACCAAGAAGCCTACGTCGACTGAGAAGATCCTCACGGTGTGCATGGACGACCTGCCGCCGCACCTAAAGCCGTGCTTCCTCTACTTCGCGTTTTTCACCGCCGAGGCGGCCATTGACGCTCGGAAGCTCGTGCGGCTGTGGGTCGCCGAGGGCTTTCTGAAGGCCAAGAATGGGCAGACGACGGAGGAGTGCGGCATGGAGTGCCTCAAGGAGCTCATCTCCCGGTGCCTGGCGCACTTGGTGGAGACAGACGCCGCCGGCAACATCGTCGCCGTCAGCGTGCACCAGACCGTTCTCGACTTCGTCCAGGCAGAGGCGCGGGACACCAACTTCCTCCAGGTGCACAGCACCACCGCCGGCCTATCCCAAGGCGGCGTCCGCCGCCTCGCGCTCCGCAACACCTACGACACCTACCTCACTGTCGTGCTCTCGGCACCTAAGCTCCACTCCCTCCTCTGCGACATCCCGGAGAGCGCCGTCAAGGACGGGAGCCCAGCTGTCGATCGCTTTCAGTCATCTGCCAAGAAGCTCTGGAAGAGAGCAAGAGGGCTCATCAATGGACGTGTCCACACCTTCTCCATCCACGGCTCGAGGTTCCTCCGCGTGATAGACCTGAAGGGCGTGCAGCACCGGCACACGCTGCCGGCGGAGATCGGGTGGCTGATCCACCTCCGGTACCTGGGACTGTCGCACACCACCGTGAAGCACCTCCCCAAATCAGTCAGGAAGCTCCGGAACCTACAAACGCTGGACGTGTCGAACACGCTCGTCAACGAGGTGCCGTGCCGGTTCTGGTGCATCCGGACGCTCCGGCACGTGATCGCAAGGCGGCTCCGTGACGGGCCGAAGGAGTACCACCCCCTCACCGACGTGCAGACGCTCCACGGGGTCCCGTGGGGCAGGTGGGCTCAGAAAGGGTCGGCAATCAAGAGGATGACCAACCTGCGGTCGCTCAAGGCGTGGAACATACCCGGAGCCGCCGCCACTGTCGACGCGCTGCTGCCAGCGCTGGCCGGGCTGGAGTGCCTGAGGTCGCTGGACCTGGAAACGGCACATGACGCGGAGCTCCCGCTGCAGGAGATCCTCGCCATGCTTGGCCTGCGGCAGCTTCAGTACCTAAGGCTCCATGGCAAGGTAGCGGAGACGAAGATGGCATTGCAGGGCCACCAGTACCTGCTCCCGAACCTGGCCAAGCTGGAGCTCTACGGGTCGGGATGCCGGCGAGGCCACATCGAAGTGCTCGCGAGGCTGGCGAACCTCGCCGAGCTCGTGCTCGGGGAGGGCTCCTACGCCGAAGCCGACATGGTGATCCCCGCCGGCGGGTTCCTCATGCTCCGGAAGCTGCAGCTGTCGGATCTGGCGGAGCTGACTGAGTGCACCGTGGCGGGAGACGACGACACCGGCGCGCTCCCGCATCTGCAGCACGTGTCCGTGTTCCAGTGCAGGAAGCTGCGGAAAGTGCTGCCGTCCCTGCGGAACCTGAGCCTGCTGACCGTGTCGCCGAGCATGCGGAGCATGAATCTTGACGGGCACAAGTTCATGACGGGTGAGAAGCCGGCCGACGTGGTGTACGGCAGGATGACCAGCAGGAGGCGGCTAGCTTGTTGAGTTAATCTTGTTATCTCAAACTCAGTCTGCGTCAGTTTGCTTATTTTCGGAGTTTATGATTAGAGTCCAGAGAAGATACAGATAAGTATCGGCAAATTGCCGGATAAGTAACAGTAAACTTCATTAGTAGTTTTGTTGTCGTTTCGGATGTGGTCTGTAACTCGTATCCAGTCTGTTTCGATTGTTTTCGCTTGAGTTCAGGAGTCCAGAAAAACTGAAAAACAAACTAGTAATCTTTTGCTTATATAAGGGATGAAAAACAGAAAAGGATGTGGGCAGTTTTCACATCGCAAAAGGATCTGGCGTTTTTCACTGAACTTTTAAGTTCCTGAGTTCTGTGAAGCCCCATTGCGCTTCGTTGCTGTAACATCCTGAAAAAATGCAATAAAATAAAAATAAATATTTTAAATTTGAAAATGTTTATTTCTGAATTTTGTTGGCATTATTTGTTTTAATTGGAATTGTCTTGAATTTTTGTATTGAATGAAAATCAAACAAAAGAGAATAGGGAAAGGGAAATGGTAAAATAGTAAACATAAAAAGTTAGAACAATTTACCATGAAATACTATGCATGTTGGTAAGTCAGTAAAGTCAACAAGTAGAAATTTTATTCACACAAAAATAAATAAATGAAAGGAAGGACAATACTTTTTGACTAGAAACAGTAGAAGTCAAGTTACTAGAAAATCTTCAAAAAAATTTCTGGAGCTATAAAAATTATCATGACATCCACAGAGCGTAACCTATCTCTGGTAAAAATTTCAGGAATTTATTATATAATTAGACTTTTAAAAATTTCCATGTCAGAATTTTTATAAAATAATTACACAATATTTTGAATCGAAATTTTTATAGAGACATTATTACCCCGATAAAAACGGATACAAAAAGTTTGAAAAATAAATAATAAAATTTTCACCTTTAATTAAATCAAAATCCGAAATCAAAATTCTGAGCAGTGCACAGTGTCAGAATTTTAATTAATTAACCATACTGTATTTTAACACTAAAATTTTACTGGAAGCTAAAAACTCCCAGTAGACCATGGTCAAAAAGTTTCGTAATTTTTAGACTTGGTTGATAGCTGTTTTCACGTCCAACACTGGAGCCATTCTGTTTTTCTGTTCAAAGGAGACACCTCACTCATTCCAGAGACTTCATCTTTACACAGCAAAACCAGTGCCAAGCCAGAGCATTCTCACGCCAAAGCCAGCCACTGAGTCATTCTTCATTTCCACACCAAAGCCCAAAGCCAACCATTGAATCATTCCCACACCAAAGACAGCAAACTCCAATCGTTTGAGCTAAAGCCAGGCATTCATCTCCCATTCTTCAAGTGAGCTTCAATCCAGTGAATCGAGTGGCCAGAGAATGTAACATCCCGAAAAATAAATTAATATAAAAATAAATATTTTAAATTTGAAAATATTTATTTATGAGTTTTATTGGATTTATTGGTTCTTATTTGAATTTCATTGGATTTATGCTTTGTATGAAAATCCAACAAATAGAATTAGTAAAAGGGAAATGGTAAAAAGGTAAAATGGTAAGAAGAAAAAAAAGTAAAAGTAAAATCTTGAAAATTTTATATATTTAAAATTATATTAGCTGGTACATGAATTTTAAATGCATAGCATAGTGAATAAAAAGTTGAAAAGACATTCCTTTGACCTCCAAATAGTGCAAGGACAGATTTATTATAAAACTTTAGAAATTCATATGCTCCTGAAAAATTTACCATAATATCCTTAAGGCAATATTTACCTCTGGTAAAAATATCAGGAATTAATAATGTAATTTAGACCTTCTAAAAATTCAAAAACAGAGGCATTGAGAATCTGAAAATTACCTTGTTAGAATTTTTATAAATTAACTACTCAATAATTTAATTTTGAAATTTTTATAGAGACATCATTAACCCAAACTAAACTCTTATCAAAAGTTTCAAAAATAAATATTATACTTTATGCCTTTAAATAAATGAAAACAAGAAAAGACAGTTTTGGACTGTGCTAAATGACAGAATTTATATAAATTTTATATAAGATATTTTGACCTAGGATTTTTACTGGAGGTAGAAAACATATGCGAGACACCTAAAAAAAAAATTACAAAAGTTTTTACTTTGATTTGACCCCCACAATTAAATGCTCTAAGTCTGTGCTGTCCTGAGAAACCAAGTTGGAATTGTCTTCTATTGCACTTGGGCCCACAGGTCAGCAGCTCATCCTCCAAGCCTCCTTTTGCCACGGCACAAGCCTGGCGCCACAGGCCTGAACGTCCATAAATCACGAAGCTTCCTCACTTTTGCCCATTCCCCTCCATGACAGATCGCCAGCCATTTAATCACCAGCTTGAGCTCAAAAGCCAGGAGCTCTCATTTCTCCACCATTTCAAGACGCTCCAGAAGGAGGCGAAGCGAGCATGCTCACTCTCATTCGCCGAGTGGAGCCACCAACGCCGCTTTCTTCTCCAGATCCACCACTGACGGCGACCGCCCGCTCGGTAGTCCTCCTCGACCAACCAAGTGGTAAGATAGAATCCCGAGAACCCTTTGCTCAATCCTCATCAATTTGACTCGAGTCGAGCTGATTTTTCTTCTTGCCGAGCCGCCATTTTTGACACCGCCCGAGCTCGGTGGCGCCATACCTCCGGCCATCTCCGGTGACAACCGAGCCTACCATCGGGTGCGTGTCAGCAAGCTCGTGCTCCTAGTGCCCTCGTCTTCGCCGGAACCCCGCCGGAACGCCGTCGCCCCCTACTGTTCTTCTTCTCCAAAAACGGCGCACGGTGGTAGAGATTTCCGACCAACTTCCGACTAAGGTAAATGCAAAAATGGATTCCCCATAGCTCCCTGTTGCTAATCCTCTTGCCCATTCATGCCGAGACTTACTTTTCCTTCTTCTCCGACGAGTTCTTGCCGTTGCCGCCGCCCCTCACGGTGGCGAGCACCTTTCCGACCTCCTCCGGCCGAATCGGTACTTCCCGTGTGCGCACCGTCGAGGTGATGCTTGTATCGCATCGATTCCTTCTCCGGTGAGGTTTCGTTGTCGACAAGCCGGAGAACCGAAAGCCTCTGTTCTTGGTCATCTGCGCAATGGGCCCCTCCATCGATCGGTCGAAGCGAATGAAGTTCATGCGGTAAAATGCGCTTTCCAACTTTGAAAACGTATTTCGAATTTCGGTTCTTTTCAATACCGAGCCAATTCAAATGCTTGTAGATTTTGCATTATAACTCCGAATTGAGTGAAATCAATTTCTATATTCATCTAAAATCTAGTGATTTCAGAATATGCAATATCATTTTGAAAATGTTCACTGGGTAAATTTGAAATTCAAATTTGAAAGAAAGGGCTAAAAACACACTTCATATTAAAATGTTGTAAATAAACTTAGGATTGAATGAAACTAATTTTAGGGAAATACTCATGTTTCCAGAAGTTCAAATATATAAAAATATTTAAATTTCATTTATGTTTGAATTACTTTCTATTAAAGATTGTATTCAATGCATTAGAAATTCAAATAAACATAGTTTGAATAAAATAAATATGGAATAAGTAAAATTGATTTCTAAATATTATCATGACAGTAGAATACCTTAATTTGCCAAAATAACTAATAAGTGAATTTGATTTGAACTGTCTTGAAAAGTGTGAAATAACTTAAATGTAAAAATGTGTATATACATATAGCATAGAAAGTCAAATGGTTGAAATATAGATCAAATGAATTCAAATAAATCACCAAATCAGTTTTATTGTGTTCCTGACATTACAAGGATCTCAGATGTATAATAATATTTAAAGTTTAATATATAAAATAGTAAATGTTTAATAGTCGGAGTATTAATGTTTGAGTAATTCAAATAGTTATAAATTTCACAAATAAACTTCAAATTTGACAAAACCAAATTCAATAACCTTGAAAAATAATACTCCTATTGTCGTACAAAGATAATTTATATTTGTGCTAATCAAATAAGCCCATATTAAACCCTAGTGACTTCTTATAGGAAAACATTTCGGATAAAAGCCATTTGTCGTGAAATCAACTTTAAGTCACTTCGAATGTCATGCCCTATTAATGCCTGAAAAGTGAGTAGATTATCCTAGACGGTGTAGTCGCAATCTTATATCAAAAATGTAACCTTTGTCGTGTAGTAATTAAAACACTCAAGCTTTTTCATCGACCATTAGAACCTCTCGTCTAAATGCAAATATTATGGAAATTAGTTTAGAAATGATATTTAGGATATGGTCTACCGTATTCGAGAAAAATATTTTATTTACAACTTACTTTTCAACTAAATCTCGCTAGTTGAATACCCCTAAAAAGTATGCTTGTCGTAACCTTTTATGTCACATAAGCTTTTCAACTATGAAAATAATGTCTCGTCTAAACACTAAAATGTATGAAATTAGTCTAGATATCGTTCTTCAAAGTATATGCTATCCACTTCCAAGAAATAATCGACTTCGTTATGTTTTGCATATAACCTTTAATAGTCGACTAACCCTAAGTGTTATGCTTTATGAACTTCATAATAAGATTAAGTGAACCTTGTAATAAGGAATTTGTAGCTAATATATTTGTATCACCAGAACCATCTTAAAAACCATGAATATGGAACTAGTAATCTATCCTAGCAAATCTAACATATCCGAAACCCCTTATTATGCTTAATCAATTAAGGGTTTAGCGCTATTCATTCATAGCATTGAGCATAATGACTAATGTTTTAATTCTGTTAGTCCAAATAATTTTAGCATCTATAATTCGAAGTTATAAATACAAGAATTCATAATTTTAGCCTCTTGAATTTGTAATTCAAGAATAGATAAGCTATAAAAGAAGCTGTTTAATGCTTAATGTTAAAAGCTAATAACAATATGGTTATTTAATCAACTAAGCACGATATGAAATCATCTAATTCAACCCTAAAGCATTCCTGTTTTCTGCAGTGAATCTTTATTTGGTTTGCTGTCTGTTTTCTTTTTGCCCTTATTAAAGCTTGTTATTTGCTATATTTCCGATTGATCGACGTGTAGAATTCGACGTCCCTTCCTCCGTCGTCGACTTCATCTTTTGCAACCTCGTCTTCACCGTAAGCAATGATTAAGCAAGGCAAGCGCCTCTTTGACCATATTGATCCCAGTATTTTATATTCCTTTTGTTCATTAAATTGTTTTATGCATGCGTTTAATTATGTAAAATTGCTATTTTGTGGTATTGGTAGATATACCTGTTGTCACATGAAACTCCTTCATAATTATAGAAATGTGAACCTTGATAACCATAGAATAGGGCCAGACATTATTTAATGTCATCTTGGGTATATGCGATCATATTAATCATGCTTAGCCATGCTTGTTTAGCAAGGAGTCAGATGATCATGATTAAAATTGTTTCCTGAAATGTTTTATATGGAATCTAAATGGTCCTTTTTGGGAAAATGGTTGCTAGTAGTTTGCTAAAAACCCCAAAATAAAACTATGGTTTGATGCGGGCGATTATTGGCAATAGCCGGATGTGCAGACGGGTTTGCGCGTAGTGTAGGTGGAGTATCGCCGTGTCGGATTAGGGACCGAGCGATGGGACGGTGAATCCATGTTTTTCGTGCAACCACGAGGGTGGTATGGGACAGTCTTAGCCTATTAAGTTGTTTAGATGTGGCTTTGCATCTATGGAAGGCGGAGATTGCACAGCATTCCCAGTTTGTCAGTAGGGGTTTCTACATACCAATGCAACGGTGTACGCCTTGCCTCGACAGAGACGTGGTGTTGTGTGTGATAAATGTGGATCCACGGCTTGGGTGAGTGTCTCTGTCTTCGTAGGCGAGGTTAACGTCCGGGCTGGTGTAAAGCCACGTCTAGATAATGTAACGGCTCTGTATGATCTTCTTGCCGACACACCAAAGGAAGTGTGTTAATTGATCTGGCGAAAGGGTTGATCATTCCTTGTGGGTAAAGTGTACACCTCTGCAGAGTGTAAATCTAATCGATTAGCCGCGTCCACGGTCAAGGACACTTGGTGACGTTATTCCATGCTAGAGTCTTTGGTATTTTCTAAAATGGGTTTGGTCTGAACTTGTTTTTAGCAACTGTTGCTTTTTGTCGAAGGGCTGACATTGATGGACCTTATGGTTTGGTTTATTTCGAACTCACGTCATGGAGGACTGTGAGTATTACTTACTGTTGTATATACTTCTTATCAATTAACTTGCTTTTATAAATTCCGTTTGCAAATGATAACTTGTTTTACAATTCAATTTCGCTTTATGCAAATTAACTGTATTAGCCTTTCCTTTGAAATGGCCTGCATATATTATAGGTTTTGCTCAAGTCTTGCTGAGTACGTAAAGTACTCACCCTTGCTTAATTATTATTTTAGGTGGAAGTTAGCGAGGCTTCGAGTCTCTTTTCGTCGCAGGTTGCGGGATCTTCTTCGTCGTGTTCTATCTGGAGTTTATGCCTTGTCGCTTGCTCTGGGTCTGGATGGGCAAACTACAAGATATTGCTTCTTTTGCTGCTATCCTCTGAGTTGTAGCTTTTCCTTTATGTAATAGTTTCAGCTGTAATTTTTTTTTGTGGTGTGGTTGTGATTCCAATTGTTGTAAACATGTGAGTGCTAGCTCTCGATCCAGTGGAATAGCACAAGAATCACATGGAGGTTCCTGCTCATCGTAGCAGGTCTCACAAAGAAGGGTATCGAGCTATCTTGATGTAGGATAAACTCTAGATAGAATGGTCATTAGCATTGGAATAAGTAAGTTCAAAATCTTATTTCTAAAAACTCTCAGATTTGCGTAAGGTAGACTTTGCTATTCTTACCTCCTCCTTAAGATCCTACTCTTACCCATACTTTCATTTTGGTTTATAAATAAATTCCTCTTTCCTTTAAAGTAATTCTCGCATATAGCCCATCTTCGCTAGTTGCCTCTGAAGATGTCCGAGGCATGTCGCTACCATCCTTCATGCTAGCCGATGAAGACCGCAATGTCTACGCCAACAATCTTAAGAAGTAGACAACGCTTCACTACCTTCATCGAAGTAGAGTACAAAGATTCTACTTCATGAAGGGACAACATCACCCAACAGTGAAATGCAGAAGATTAGAGTATATTAGGTTCTTCGTTAGGAAAGGAACCCTTATACGTGGCATGTTATTCCACTCGACTTATATAAAGCATTTTTTTTATGTGGTGTCTTTCTCTTGCTATTGTGAATTGATTTTTATTTTCTTTACCGGACTGATTTATGTGTGAATTTAACCTTTAGGTTAAAGTTTCACAATAAATTGTTCGTAGGTGTGAATATGGAAAATTCAAACCATAGGATGAATAGGAAATTATAAAATTGCTTATCCCTTCTCTTAGTAGAACTTCTCATCTGTATAATCTTTCGGTCATTAACTTTTCTCAAAGTCAAGCCTCATCAAGGTTAGTAGTATAGTCACCATTGCTGCTTCTAACTCTACTAGAGACCACACCGTCCATATATAAACTAACACCAATATTTCACCATGTTAGTAACCACTAGTTTAACTAAGTCACTCTATGCTAGCAAAAATCTAATTTTTCCAATAACAGCTCCTCATCGTGCCTTAAAAACCTACCTTATTGCTTTGCCTAAATTAGACAACATCAATCTATAAAACGAGGCCAATTTACATAAGCTGTATTAGGCTAGTTAAAATGTAATCTTTCCAAACAAATTTCTAACCATGTTTTAAAACCCATTTCATTGTTTTACTTAGATTATGTGCCATGAATTTGAACTAGAACTAGAAAAGCCCTACGCTTTTGAAAAGAAGCTTTAGCATGGTCGTTAAAATGGAAACTGGAAACAAATCGAAGCCTTGTTTTCTAAAAAGAAATATAAAGAGAGTAGTATTAGTTGTGTATATACTCTCTTTCCATCTATAAGATTTAATTTCCTTATATGTATGTTTCTTTCCTCCTATTGGCTATCTCATATACTCAATTCCCCTATGTAGAGCTTTCTTTCTTCACTTCTAGTTATTCTTTCTAGAAGGAACTCTCTCCATATGCTTAATAGAAACCACCAACAAATCTTTTTGAAAATTAGTTTTAGTAGCTAGTTGACAACATCATGACGTTCACGTTAATAACTTTAAAAAAATGGAGGTAATGAAACATCAGCAAGTGGTGCAAAGGTTAAAAAAAACTCGTTGTCAAATGGCCTATTTTAAAAGATAGTACTATCCAAATTGCACATTATTCTAGTTATATTAAACCTCTTGAACATAAATTTGAATAGGCTAATAGAAGAAAAATATTAGATACCCTTCCCACGCATACTAAGTCGAATATATATATAGTTTTATTGTACTATTAAAAATCTATTGTAAATCTTTTGTATTGTCTTCCGGTTACTCTCGTAAATGTTAAACCATTAGGCTAAAATTTATGATGTATCAACCCTTATTTAATAAGAAAATCTAATTAAGAAAGTTTTAAGGAACGAAAAGTTGCCTTATGAACTAATAACTACCTAATAACCAACCTTGAAACGATGTTTTAATAAATGAGACATTGTCTTATAAACTAGCCAAGAATTACCTAACCCATATATAGGCTATTCTCAAAATGATATTTTAGGAACAAAAGTTGCCTTGTGACCCAACAGAGTTGCATTTAAATAACCTTGTCCTAATAAATATCATTGCAGGATGCCTACGACACAATCCATTAATACATCCACTAAATGTAATGAATTATAAAATTTTCAACCATTATAATCGACCTTGGCTCTTCCCAAATAACTCTAGTTGAGATGTATCCTTTCAATCATCTCAAACATTTTAACAAACTGAGTACCTCTCCTTAAGTTAGCTTAAATTTTGCTAAAATTCTTGGTATAAATTGCTAACAATCCTCATCTACTTCGTGAAACCCAACCAAGAAAAATGAATGCCAGAATCTCCAACCTTATCACAAGTGCTCGCCATAATCAAACAAAATCACTAGACACATACTTTTCTTCTTCACGGCAAAGAAGCAGCCGACTTTTGTTAAAACCAAACATCTAGTGCGATTCATTGCACCGATCACGTAGTTCCACCGCACACACGACAAAAGGAATCAATTCGACATCGCACCTTTTCGCCTAGTCTTTTCCTTCTCTTCTCCTTTGTCTTTCTTTCAAGCAAGCTCGCATGCAGTAGAGCGAAATTTTTCTTTGCGTTCATATTTGGCGCCGGCTTCGATGGCTTGCTCCCACTACCTGATGATCACCACAGTAGGACGCACCGTCTCCCTCACTCCACCGTGGTAGGTCAAAACAATGCCCGACTCACCAATGCCAATAATGATGATGAGACAGCCGCTGTACTCTTATCTCTATCTCAGTTATGTCCTACGCCATTAAATTCCCAATGTCATCACTTGACCGTCTACCAAAACCGTCACCGTTCAAACCCTATTTGTGCTGCCTTAAGCGCCTATAAAGGTCACTTTACATCTCAATCAGGAGACTGTATCGCTCCCCATTACCACATCTCTGCTCATGTGCGCCTAATTCGACCCTGTCATTTACTATCACCACACATACGTTCAGCCGATAACTTTCCCTGTTTCTTTGGTCAATCAAAAAGTGGAAACAGCACTTGTTGCACAGACCCGTTGCAACTTGGCCGCCTTTACTCGCATCCGTTCACATTTTGTGGAAACATCTTTGTCCCTTTTTAAATACCTAACCATAGTTCTCTTGGTTTACCCCGCTTCTTTTCTACAAATGCCACAAACTTCTCTGTGTTGGCGAGGATCGTGCTCAGCCAGCCATTGCTTTTACGATGATCTCAAATATTTTAGCTCTTTCCCTGTCCTGCATCTTGCAAAAAACGTTCTCCACGAATCTGCATGTAAGATGAAAATCTAGCTGTCAGATGAATTTGAAACTAGTTGCTGTCCTAGCGTGTTCTTCCTTCAAAGACAGCTTGTCATCTTCAAGTGATAATTCCTTTCAAACTCTGTCATGCCGCATGTTCGTTTCAAAACCGAATATCTTGTTCTTTTGAATCTTCATCAAACTTTGAAAAATGACCATATTTCATAGAAGACTCGGTCAAAATTATGACTCCAAGAGTAAAAGAAATAAAATACAAAGCAGTTCACTTGAAAAATCAATTAAAGAAATGATGCTTGAACAAAGATACTTGTTCTAAAAAGAATTCTACTCAACTCCATGTTGAATTTCAATCGTCATTTTTCATCCCTCCAACAACACCAATGAACAGCTGTCTGTTACTCAAAACCGGAAAGCCAAAATTTCTTGCTTTTGATGTAGTAAACGTGGACATTATGCCAGCAAGTGCCCAAAGAAGAAGCAAAATCCACCTCGTTCTTAACCCCATGAAGCCGAGCAACAGCCGCAAGGTCAACCTCAAGGCCAACAAGCCCCTATCCCTGCTTTCACTCCAACTCGAGACATCAATCATGGCATACCTTATGCAATGCCAGGTACATCGAGTATAAATACAGTTTTTATCAGAACTTAGATTAATTTGAAATCATCTTGTCTATTTAGATCTACTTAAAGTCAACCAAAGGTTCATATAGAATCTGTTCTTAAAGTAATAATTTGATAAGCAAAATGTTGCCTCATAAATTTAACTGAACTCTCATCAAAATATGCCTTATTTAATCCTTCCAAATTGCCAGTAAAAGGATAAGTGCTAAACTTTCAATTTTTATCTTTAACCATTACTCAATAAACCTTCCATCTGTTTTATAACATCAGCAAATAACCTTCTGTTGTTTCGAATAAGATGGATAACGTCATCTACATTAACCAAGAAGAACTTGAACACTTCGCCAACATCTGGCTAAGTAGAGTTCTTCACCTTGTCAAGGAAAATGTCAGTGATTTCCAAGCTATCTCGAGGACCTAGGAAATATTAAGTACCCAAAACAACCCCAGCCTCGACGTCAGGCTTTAAATGTAATCATCTTCCTTATGTAATTGCACCCGACACTTAATGTAATATTGAGTACGCCCTTTATGTAGTTAATTCCTGCAATCAACCCTTTTGACTCTGTGCGTTATATTCCTTCATAATTGCCAAACAAAGAAAATCAAAACCCTTTGTTTACCAAGATGACCAAACGAATTAAATCATCAGGATCATATTATAATCCTCCTATCTCATCCCAAATTGTTGAATTATCTTACCTTGTTTTCAATCTAAAGACAACTTTGAATGACATTCATTCTCATTAATCTCACAACTAATGTTGACTATACAGATCAACCGTTATATTCAAATATCGTTTCTTGATGATAACATTCAATTCTTTCCAAATGAATTTAATGACAATACATCTATTCTTTCACCTCAAGTATCCTAAGCATACTAAATGCTATTCTCTACATTTGATCATCCTTATTAATAATCCTAGGATGTTCGGTCAAAAGAGATATATAGTAATATCCCTTATCTACTTATATAAAGCTCAAATAGAAACCTTCCCTATTCTTAGATTATCAACACGGAATTACAAGAAGTTCCCATAAAGCAACGACAACAAAGACGAAGTGAAAATAGAACGACAAGGTCACCTGCGAGAAAGAAATTCTTTTAACCTACCTAGTCCTTGCAAATCTCGGGGACGAGATTTCTGTAAGGGGGGTAGATTTGTAACATCCCGAAAAATAAATTAATATAAAAATAAATATTTTAAATTTGAAAATATTTATTTATGAGTTTTATTGGATTTATTGGTTCTTATTTGAATTTCATTGGATTTATGCTTTGTATGAAAATCCAACAAATAGAATTAGTAAAAGGGAAATGGTAAAAAGGTAAAATGGTAAGAAGAAAAAAAAGTAAAAGTAAAATCTTGAAAATTTTATATATTTAAAATTATATTAGCTGGTACATGAATTTTAAATGCATAGCATAGTGAATAAAAAGTTGAAAAGACATTCCTTTGACCTCCAAATAGTGCAAGGACAGATTTATTATAAAACTTTCGAAATTCATATGCTCCTGAAAAATTTACCATAATATCCTTAAGGCAATATTTACCTCTGGTAAAAATATCAGGAATTAATAATGTAATTTAGACCTTCTAAAAATTCAAAAACAGAGGCATTGAGAATCTGAAAATTACCTTGTTAGAATTTTTATAAATTAACTACTCAATAATTTAATTTTGAAATTTTTATAGAGACATCATTAACCCAAACTAAACTCTTATCAAAAGTTTCAAAAATAAATATTATACTTTATGCCTTTAAATAAATGAAAACCTGAAAAGACAGTTTTGGACTGTGCTAAATGACAGAATTTATATAAATTTTATATAAGATATTTTGACCTAGGATTTTTACTGGAGGTAGAAAACATATGCGAGACACCTAAAAAAAAAATTACAAAAGTTTTTACTTTGATTTGACCCCCACAATTAAATGCTCTAAGTCTGTCTGTCCCGAGAAACCAAGTTGGAATTGTCTTCTATTGCACTTGGGCCCACAGTCGCAGCTCATCCTCCAAGCCTCCTTTTGCCACGGCACAAGCTCTGGCGCCACAGCCCTGAACGTCCATAAATCACGAAGCTTCCTCACTTTTGCCCATTCCTCCATGACAGATCGCCACCATTTAATCACCACTTGAGCTCAAAGCCAGAGCTCTCATTTCTCCACCATTTCAAGACGCTCCAGAAGGAGGCGAAGCGAGCATGCTCACTCTCATTCGCCGAGTGGAGCCACCCCGCCGCTTTCTTCTCGAGATCCGACCACTCGACAAAGAAATTTCGCCCAAATTGGCCCTCCTGACCAACCAAGTGGTAAGATAGAATCCCCGAGAACCCTTTTGCTCAATCCCTCATCAATTTGACTCGAGTCGAGCTGATTTTTCTTCTTGCCGAGCCGCCATTTTTGACACCGCCCGAGCTCGGTGGCGCCATACCTCCGGCCATCTCCGGTGACAACCGAGCCTACCATCGGGTGCGTGTCAGCAAGCTCGTGCTCCTAGTGCCCTCGTCTTCGCCGGAACCCCGCCGGAACGCCGTCGCCCCCTACTGTTCTTCTTCTCCAAAAACGGCGCACGGTGGTAGAGATTTCCGACCAACTTCCGACTAAGGTAAATGCAAAAATGGATTCCCCATAGCTCCCTGTTGCTAATCCTCTTGCCCATTCATGCCGAGACTTACTTTTCCTTCTTCTCCGACGAGTTCTTGCCGTTGTTACGCCCCTCACGGTGGCGAGCACCTTCCGACCTCCTCCTACGAATCGGTATTTCCCGTGCGCGCCGTCGAGGTGATGCTTGTATTGCTACTGATTCCCTTCTCCGGTGAGGTTTCGTCGTCGGCAAGCCGGAGAACCGAAAGCCTCTGTTCTTCGGTCACTGCGCAATGGGCCCCTCCTGTCAGTCAGTCGAGCAGAATGAAGTTCATGCGGTAAAATGCGCTTTCCAACTTTGAAAACGTATTTCCGAATTTCGGTTCTTTTCAATACCCGAGCCAATTCAAATGCTTGTAGATTTTGCATTATAACTCCGAATTGAGTGAAATCAATTTCTATATTCATCTAAAATCTAGTGATTTCAGAATATGCAATATCATTTTGAAAATGTTCACTGGGTAAATTTGAAATTCAAATTTGAAAGAAAGGGCTAAAAACACACTTCATATTAAAATGTTGTAAATAAACTTAGGATTGAATGAAACTAATTTTAGGGAAATACTCATGTTTCCAGAAGTTCAAATATATAAAAATATTTAAATTTCATTTATGTTTGAATTACTTTCTATTAAAGATTGTATTCAATGCATTAGAAATTCAAATAAACATAGTTTGAATAAAATAAATATGGAATAAGTAAAATTGATTTCTAAATATTATCATGACAGTAGAATACCTTAATTTGCCAAAATAACTAATAAGTGAATTTGATTTGAACTGTCTTGAAAAGTGTGAAATAACTTAAATGTAAAAATGTGTATATACATATAGCATAGAAAGTCAAATGGTTGAAATATAGATCAAATGAATTCAAATAAATCACCAAATCAGTTTTATTGTGTTCCTGACATTACAAGGATCTCAGATGTATAATAATATTTAAAGTTTAATATATAAAATAGTAAATGTTTAATAGTCGGAGTATTAATGTTTGAGTAATTCAAATAGTTATAAATTTCACAAATAAACTTCAAATTTGACAAAACCAAATTCAATAACCTTGAAAAATAATACTCCTGCTGTCTGTACAAAGATAATTTATATTTGTGCTAATCTGAAATAAGCCCATATTAAACCCTAGTGACTTCTTATAGGAAAACATTTCGGATAAAAGCCATTTGTCGTGAAATCAACTTTAAGTCACTTGAATGTCATGCCCTATTAATGCCCGAAAAGTGAGTAGATTATCCTAGACGGTGTAGTCGCAATCTTATATCAAAATGTAACCTTTGTCGTGTAGTAATTAAAACACTCAAGCTTTTCATCGACCCGTAGAACCTCTCGTCTAAATGCAAATATTATGGAAATTAGTTTAGAAATGATATTTAGGATATGGTCTACCGTATTCGAGAAAAATATTTTATTTACAACTTACTTTTCAACTAAATCCTGCTAGTTGAATACCCCTAAAAAGTATGCTTGTCGTAACCTTTTATGTCACATAAGCTTTTTCAACTATGAAAATAATGTCTCGTCTAAACACTAAAATGTATGAAATTAGTCTAGATACGTTCTTCAAAGTATATGCTATCCACTTCCGAAGAAATAATCTGACTTCGTTATGTTTTGCATATAACCTTTAATAGTCGACTAACCCTAAGTGTTATGCTTTATGAACTTCATAATAAGATTAAGTGAACCTTGTAATAAGGAATTTGTAGCTAATATATTTGTATCACCAGAACCATCTTAAAAACCATGAATATGGAACTAGTAATCTATCCTAGCAAATCTAACATATCCGAAACCCCTTATTATGCTTAATCAATTAAGGGTTTAGCGCTATTCATTCATAGCATTGAGCATAATGACTAATGTTTTAATTCAGTTAGTCCAAATAATTTTAGCATCTATAATTCGAAGTTATAAATACAAGAATTCATAATTTTAGCCTCTTGAATTTGTAATTCAAGAATAGATAAGCTATAAAAGAAGCTGTTTAATGCTTAATGTTAAAAGCTAATAACAATATGGTTATTTAATCAACTAAGCACGATATGAAATCATCTAATTCAACCCTAAAGCATTCCCTGCTTTTCGCAGTGAATCTTTATTTGGTTTGCTGTCTGTTTTCTTTTTGCCCTTATTAAAGCTTGTTATTTGCTATATTTCCGATTGATCGACGTGTAGAATTCGACGTCCCTTCCTCCGTCGTCGACTTCATCTTTTGCAACCTCGTCTTCACCGTAAGCAATGATTAAGCAAGGCAAGCGCCTCTTTGACCATATTGATCCCAGTATTTTATATTCCTTTTGTTCATTAAATTGTTTTATGCATGCGTTTAATTATGTAAAATTGCTATTTTGTGGTATTGGTAGATATACCTGTTGTCACATGAAACTCCTTCATAATTATAGAAATGTGAACCTTGATAACCATAGAATAGGGCCAGACATTATTTAATGTCATCTTGGGTATATGCGATCATATTAATCATGCTTAGCCATGCTTGTTTAGCAAGGAGTCAGATGATCATGATTAAAATTGTTTCCTGAAATGTTTTATATGGAATCTAAATGGTCCTTTTTTGGGAAAATGGTTGCTAGTAGTTTGCTAAAAACCCCAAAATAAAACTATGGTTTGATGCGGGCGATTATTGGCAATAGCCGGATGTGCAGACGGGTTTGCGCGTAGTGTAGGGTGGAGTATCGCCCGTGTCGGATTAAGGACCGAGCGATGGGACGGTGAATCCATGTTTTTCGTGCAACCACGAGGGCTGGTATGGGACAGTCTTAGCCTATTAAGTTGTTTAGATGTGGCTTTGCATCTATGGAAGGCGGGAGATTGCACAGGCATTCCGGTCAGGTTTGTCTGTAGGGGTTTCTACATACCAATGCAACGGTGTACGCCTTGCCCTGGACAGAGACGTGGTGTTGTGTGTGATAAATGTGGATCCACGGCTTGGGTGAGTGTCTCTGTCTTCAGGGCGAGGGTTAACGTCCCGGGCTGGTGTAAAGCCACGTCTAGATAATGTAACGGCTCTGTATGATCTTCTTGCCGACACACCAAAGGAAGTGTGTTAATTGATCTGGCGAAAGGGTTGATCATTCCTTGTGGGTAAAGTGTACACCTCTGCAGAGTGTAAATCTAATCGATTAGCCGCGTCCACGGTCAAGGACACTTGGTGACGTTATTCCATGCTAGAGTCTTTGGTATTTTCTAAAATGGGTTTGGTCTGAACTTGTTTTTAGCAACTGTTGCTTTTTGTCGAAGGGCTGACATTGATGGACCTTATGGTTTGGTTTATTTGAACTCACGCCATGGAGGACTGTGAGTATTACTTACTGTTGTATATACTTCTTATCAATTAACTTGCTTTTATAAATTCCGTTTGCAAATGATAACTTGTTTTACAATTCAATTTCGCTTTATGCAAATTAACTGTATTAGCCTTTCCTTTGAAATGGCCTGCATATATTATAGGTTTTGCTCAAGTCTTGCTGAGTACGTAAAGTACTCACCCTTGCTTAATTATTATTTTAGGTGGAAGTTAGCGAGGCTTCGAGTCTCTTTTCGTCGCAGGTTGCGGGATCTTCTTCGTCGTGTTCTATCTGGAGTTTATGCCTTGTCAGTTGCCTGCGGGTCGGATGGGCAAACTACAAGATATTGCTTCTTTTGCTGCTATCCTCTGAGTTGTAGCTTTTCCTTTATGTAATAGTTTCCGCTGTAATTTTTTTTGTGGTGTGGTTGTGATTCCAATTGTTGTAAACATGTGAGTGCTAGCTACTGATCCAGGGAATAGCACAGTAATCACATGGAGGTTCCTGTTCATCAGAACAGGGTCTCACAGAGAAGATCAAGGAGGTCAGGCAATCCCAAGCTCGGCGGTGGAAGCTTCCTTCCCTGCCATTGCCGCCGCAAGCAAGAATAGGGGGAGGTGGAAGATCAAGCCAACCCGCTCTTTTCTATCGATCAATTGCCGTCGCCACTGTTCTTCTTCCCCAACGGTGGCCTCTCGGCGGTGGAGCTCTCCGCGAGCTTCCACCATAGCCGCCGCCCTGTCCTGGTGGAAGCTGTGTTTCGGTCACTACCGAATCAAATGGAGGCTTCCATCGAGCGCGTGATACCCTATTGATGCTCTCCCAACTGGTTTCCCCTTGCGGCGAACTCTTCTTCACCGCCTCCGGTTAACACCTGCTGCCGCCATCTTCGGCCCATGGTGGCAGCCTGCTCCGGCTATCGCCGGAGGTAATTGAAACCTCCATCGGGTGCAGGGTGGTACCCTAATGCTCATGGTGCCATCGCTTCGGCCGGAGACCCACCGGAGCTCTGTCGCCGGCGAGCCCTAGTCCTCCCCTGTTTTGGCTCTGTAGAGAGACTGCAACTGAACCTCAAAAATGTTGGTAAGTCAACTTTGCCACGAAACATCTCCAGCCGAGTTGGTTAGCAGCGTTGCATTCAAGTCTGAGATTCAGAGTTCGAACCCCAGTTAGCGCATGAATGCGTGATTTTTCTTTCATTTTTGGTTGCTCGTGCAGGGTACCTCAAGTAAGTTCTCTGGCCCTTTTTGTCACGAGAAGACTTGTAGCTCAGTGGTTGCGCCTTTTCTGGAAGCCTCAGGTCTTGACTTCAAATCCCAGGAGCTGCATTTTAGTTTTCCTTTTTGGCATATTTTGTTCATCCCTTTGTATCTTTTGCTAGGAAGGTTCAAATAAGATGAAATAAGTTTCTAAATTTGAATTAAGCCATAAGGATTTGGAATATGTAACAGAATTTAGATGATCACCGTAGTCCAAATTATTTCAAACAAGTTTGTTTAAAGTTCCTTTTATGTAACATATAGTAGCTATGCAAATTATAGCTCCTAAAATCATGAAATTGTTCTCACATGTCCCTGAGATTGTAAATGTCCCATTTCTGCAAAAACATTTGGAGTTGAACTCAGTTTGTATTAAAAAGTAAGCATAAGAAGCTTCTCTTGCATTGAAAATTGAATAGTTGAAATATGGATCAAATAAATTCAAATAAGCATCAACCCAGTTTTATTATACTCCTGACATCACAAGGATCCCAGATGTGTAAAAATATTTAAGGTTTACCATAGAAAACAATAAATGTTTAGTAGTTGAAATTTCAATGCTTGTATAATCCAAATAGTCATAACTTCCTCAAACTAACTTCAAATTTGACAAAACCAAATCCTATAACCTTGAAAAGTAGTGCCCTTGCTGATTATGTAAAAATATCTTATGTTGTGCTAATCTGAATTTAATATTTGTTAGGCCCTAATGATCACTTATAAGGAAAACACCTCGAATAGAAGCCAAATATCACAGAATTAGCTTTAAAACACTCTTAGAGTTGTTCCTTGGTTATGCCTGGAAAATGGGTAGATTATCTCGTAAGGTGCAGTCGCAAACTTAATATGAAAACCGAATTGTTTCGATATCACCTTTGTGGTTGTTTATACCTTTTCAGCAGCATATAAAATAACTCCTCTAAGTGAAAAGATTTATGAAAATAGCATAGAAGTACTCTACAAAGTACATGCTACTATGTTATGAAAAAAGAATATTATTTCGTTAAGGTTTGTATATAAAGAGTCTAGTAACATAACCCTAAAGTGTTATGTTTTCTAAATAATAGAAACACTTAAGCATTTTTAGCAACCCGTAGAATATCTCTTTTAAATGCTAATATTACGAAGATCAATTCAGAAATGATATTTAGGATATGGACTATCATATTCTGAAAAATATTTTGTTTATAGCTGTAACATCCCGAAAAATAAAATAATATAAAAATAAATATTTTAAATTTGAAAATATTTGTTTATAAGTTTTATTGGCTTTATTGGTTCTTATTTGAATTTCTTTGGATTTTTGTATTGTATGGAAATCCAACAATTAGAATTAGTAAATGGGAAATGGTAAAATGGAAAAATGGTAAAATGGTAAAAGTTAGAAAATTTTACCATGGTAACTCTAAGCATGCAGTGGATGAGTTTATCCAGCAAATAAATTTTAATACATAAGAAAGTATTAAATAGTTGAAAGGACATCCCTTTGACCTCCAAATAGTGCAAGGACAGATTTATTATAAAATTTTAGAACGTTATCTGCACCTGGAAAATTTACCATAATGTCCTCAAGACATTAGTAACCTATAGTAAAAATATTAGAAATTAATAATGTCATTTAGTGCCTTTTAAAATTCATAAACAGAGGCTTAGAAAATCTGAGAATTATAATGTCAGAATTTTTATAAAATAATTTCAACGTATTTTGACTTGAAATTTTTGTAGAGACATTATTAACCCAATAAAAACGACTAAAAAAGTTTTAAAATAAATAATAACGTTTTCACCTTTAATTAAATCAAAATCCGAAATCCAAATTCTGAGCAGTGCACAGTGTCAGAATTTTAATTAATTAACCATGCGGTATTTTAACCTCAAAATTTTACTGGAAGCTAAGAACTCCTAGTAGACCATAGTCAAAAAGTTTCGAAAATTTTAAAACTCGGTTGATGGCCATTTATGCGTCGGTACTGAAGCCATGCTGTGTACTGTGCTTGGGGACACCTTGCATTCTAGAGTATTCCTTCACGTGGCAGTGTATAAGCCAGCCATTTCACACAACCAAACCAGAACACAGCCATTTATTTCTCACGCCAAGCCAAAGCTCTGGCTTTCATCCATTTCCCACGCCAAGCCCAGCCATTTGAGAATTCCTACGCCAAGGCAAAGCAAGCAGAGCTCAAGACTCAAGCACCGGAAGGCCATCAGGAGCTTGAAGGCAAGGAAATCACCAGGAGAAAGGAGCCTTCACCGAGAGTGCTCCTGAACCCAGCGCTTCAGCCGCGGTCTTCCTCCTCGTCATTTTTGTCCGACAACACGAAAAAGGGAGGAAACTTCAATCCGGCTGCTCGGTGAAATTTTCTTCAATTCGTTTGAATCAGAGCTACCTGATGCCGTCTTGAGTTCATTCCCTGTCCGATTTCAGCTCCCATTGCCTGTAGCGCCGCCGCACCAACTTCTTCTTCCCCAACTCCGGCCTCACGGTGGCGGCCCAGCTCGGCGTTTCTCCGGATGAATCGATCCCAAAAACGGTACGCCCTAGCCTCACTGATGCTCACATCGCTACCGATTCGGCCGGAGACTTACCCCTTCTTCTTCTCCGGCGAGTTCTTGCCGTTGCCGCCGCCCCTCACGGTGGCGAGCACCTTCCCGACCTCCCCTGGCCGAATCGACACCGTCTCCGTGTGCGCATCGTCGAGCTGAAGCTCATGGAGTAGCCGATTCCGCCTCTCCGGCCTTCCTTCGCCGCCGCGAGCCGCCGCCACCGCCGCCTGCTTGGCTCATCGTCGGGGCCCGTCATCACCGGTCAAAACATCTCCAGTTCAACGGTGAAATACGCCTTCTCAACTCTGAAAGCGTATTTTCGAATTTCAGTTCAAATTTCTAGAAACCGAGCTGCTTCAAACACTTATAACTTTTGCATTGTAACTCCAAATGAAGTGAAACAAAATTCTAAATTCATCTAAATCTAGTTCTCCCAGAATACGCAATAACATTTTGAAAATGTTCACTGGATAAATTTGAAATTCTAATTTAAAGAAGAGGTTTAAAGAAGTGCTACATATTAAAATGATGTAAACAAACTTAGGGTTGAATGAAACTAATTTTAGTGAAATCCTTGTAATTAAAGAAGTTCAAATATATAAAAATATTTAAATTTCATTATTGTTTGAAATACTTTCATTAACGATTGTTTTCAATGCACTAGAAATTCAAATATACATAATTTGAGTAAAAGAAATATGGAATAAGTAAAATTGGTTTCTAAATATTAGCATGGCAGTAGAATACCTCAATTTTTCCAAAATAATTAATAAGTGGATTTGATTTGAACTATCTTGAAAGATATGAAATAACTTAAATGTAAAATGTGTATATACATATAGCATAGGAAGTCAAATGGTTGTAATATAGATAAAATGAATTCAAATAATCACCAAACCAGTTTTATGATACCTTTGGCATTGCAAGGATCTCAGATATAAAATAATATTTAAGGTTTACTATATAAAACAGTAAATGATTAATAGTCAAAGTGTTAATTCCTGCATGATTTGAATAGTTATAACTTTTGCAAATAAACTCTAAATTTGATGAAACCAAATCTAATAACCTCTAAAAACAGTACCCTTGCTGTTTAAGCAAAAATATCTTATGTTAGTGTTAGGTTGAAATAAAATAATATTAGACCCTAATGATCGTTTATAGGAAAAGCATCGCGGATAAAAGCCATTTGTCGTGAAACCAACTTTAAATCACTTCTAATATCATAACCTGTCAATGCCTGAAAAATAAGTAGATTATCCTAGTCGGTGTAATCGCAACCTTATATCAAAAATCGAACCCTTAACGAGTAGTAAATTGAGCTATCAAGCGTTTTCGTCAACCTATAGAACCTCCCGTCTAAATGCAAGTATTATGGAAATTAGTTTAGAAATGATATTTAGAATATGGTCTACCATATTCTAGAAAAATATTTTATTCACAACTTTTGTTTCAATTAAATCTTGCTAGTCAAATACTCTTGAAAATTACAGTTGTTATAGTCCTTAATATCACATAAGCGTTTTCAGCCATGAATATAATGTCTCGTCTAAACACCAAAATGTATGAAATCAGCCTAGATATGTTCTTTAAAGTATATGCTATCCATTTTCGAAGAAATAAACTTATTTCGTCATATTTTGCATATAAACTTTAGTAGTCGAATAACCCTTAGTTTTATGTTCGGTGAACCTTACCGTAATCGGAATAAGTGAGCCTTGAAATAAAGAAATCTATAACTGATATATTTGTATCACCGAACCTTCTTAAAACCGTAACTAAATCCAAGAACCTATCCTAGCAAATCTAACATATTCAAAACCTCTTGTTATGCTTAATCAATTAGGGGTTAAGTGCTATTCATTCATATCTTTTAGCATAATGATTTAATGTCTTAATTTTATTAATCCAAAAAATTTTAGCATCTATAATTCGAAGTTATAAATACAAGAATTCATAATTTTAGCCTCTTGAATTCGTAATTCAAGAATAGATAAGCTATAAAAGAAGCTGTTTAATGCTTAATGTTAAAAGCTAATAACAATATGGTTATTTAATCAACTAAGCACGATATGAAATCATCTAATTCAACCCTAAAGCATTCCTGTTTTCTGCAGTGAATCTTTATTTGGTTTGCTGTCTGTTTTCTTTTTGCCCTTATTAAAGCTTGTTATTTGCTATATTTCCGATTGATCGACGTGTAGAATTCGACGTCCCTTCCTCCGTCGTCGACTTCATCTTTTGCAACCTCGTCTTCACCGTAAGCAATGATTAAGCAAGGCAAGCGCCCCTTTGACCATATTGATCCCAGTATTTTATATTCCTTTTGTTCATTAAATTGTTTTATGCATGCGTTTAATTATGTAAAATTGCTATTTTGTGGTATTGGTAGATATACCTGTTGTCATATGAAACTCCTTGAAAATTTTGGAAATGTGAACCTTGATAACCATAGAATAAGGCTAGACATTACTTAAAGCCAAATTGGGTATATGCGATCTTGTTAAACCTGCTTAGCCATGCTTTAGATCTTTGTGGAGTCAGATAATCATGATTAAAATGTTTTCCTGAAATGTCATATTTGGAACCTAAATGGTCCTTTTTTGGAAAATGGTTGCTGGTAGTTTGCTAAAACCCCAAATTAAAACTATGGTTTGACGCGGGCGATTATTGGCAATAGCCGGATGTGCAGACGGGTTTGCGCGTAGTGTAGGGTGGAGTATCGCCCGTGTCGGATTAAGGACCGAGCGATGGGACGGTGAATCCATGTTTTTCGTGCAACCACGAGGGCTGGTATGAGACAGTCTTAGCCTATTAAGTTGTTTAGATGTGGCTTTGCATCTATGGAAGGCGGGAGATTGCACAGGCATTCCGGTTTGGTCTGTCTGTAGGGGGTTTACTTACCAATGCAACGGTGTACGCCTTGCCGTGAACAGAAACGTGGTGTTGGGTGTGACGGAAAGGATCCACGTCTTGGGTGAGTGTTTCTGTTTTCATGGCGAGGGTCAAACGTCCCGGGCTGGTTCAAAGCCACATCTAGATAATGTAACGGCTCTGTATGATCTCCTTGCCGACACACCAAAGGAAGTGTGTTAACTGATCTGGCAAAAGAGGTTGATCATTCCTTATGGGTAAAGTGTACACCTCTGCAGAGTGTAAATCTAATCGATTAGCCGCGTCCACGGTCAAGGACACTTGGTGACGTTATTCCATGCTAGAGTCTTTGGTATTTTCTAAAATGGGTTTGGTCTGAACTTGTTTTTAGCAACTGTTGCTTTTTGTCGAAGGGCTGACATTGATGGACCTTATGGTTTGGTTTATTTCGAACTCACGTCATGGAGGACTGTGAGTATTACTTACTGTTGTATATATTCTTATCAATTAACTTGCTTTTATAAATTCCGTTTGCAAATGATAACTTGTTTTACAATTCAATTTCGCTTTATGCAAATTAACTGTATTAGCCTTTCCTTTGAAATGGCCTGCATATATTATAGATTTTGCTCAAGTCTTGCTGAGTACGTAAAGTACTCACCCTTGCTTAATTATTATTTTAGGTGTAAGTTAGCGAGGCTTCGAGTCTCTTTTCGTCGCAGGTTGCGGGATCTTCTTAAATCGTGTTCTATCCGGAGTTTATGCCTTGTCGGTTACTGCATGGTCGGATGGGCAAACTACAAGATATTGCTTCTTTTGCTGCTATCCTCTGAGTTGTAGCTTTTCCTTTATGTAATAGTTTCCGCTGTAATTTTTTTTGGGTGTGGTTGTGATTCCAATTGTTGTAAACATGTGAGTGCTAGCTACTGATCCAGGGAATAGCACAGTAATCACATGGAGGTTTCTGTTCATCAGAACAGGGTCTCACAATAGCTTAATATTCATCTGAATCCAGCTAGTGCTATAACCCTAAGTGATAATTGTTCACTACACTTCTAATCCAATTCCTTATAACATAAACCTTATTATCATATAAGCTTTTTCAACAATGAATAGAATGTCTCATCTAAACACTAAAATGTATGAAATCAGCTTAGAAATGTTCTTCAAAGTATATGCTATCCAATTCCGAAGAAATAATCTTATTTCACTATGTTTTGCATATAAATCCTAGTAGCCAAATAACCCTAAGTTTTGTGGTTCATGAACTTCATAATATGAATAAGCAACTTGCCAATAATGATGAAATCCATAGTTAATATATATTTGTATCACCAGAACCTTCTTAAAAACCATAAATAAGTCCAGTAACCTAACTTAACAGATATACCTTATTCAAAATCATTCCTTATGTAATATTACTCCAGATTAAGTACTATTCACATAACCCCTTTAGCTAGTGTTTTAATTCTATTAATGCAAATAATTTTAGCATCTATAATTCGAAGTTATAAATACTAGAATTCATAATTTTAACCTCTTGAATTAGTAAGTCAAGATTAGATAATCTATAAAAGAAACCATGTTTTACTCATCATAAAAGCCATTAATTATATGAATGTGTATTTACCTAAATCATGAGGTCTTGAAATCTTATAATTCAAACCCTAAAGCTTTCCTGTTTTCTGTAGTGAATCTTTATTTGATTTTCTGTCTGTTTTCTTTTTGCCCTTATTGAAGTTGGTTATTTACTTTATTTTCCGATCGATCGACGTGTAGAATCCGACGTCCCTTCCTCCGTCGTTGCCTCCGTCAGCCGTGATCGTGTCTTCGTCGTAAGCGATATATAAGCAAGGCAAGCACCCCCTTTTGACCATCTTGATCCCAGTATTTAATTTGCATTGTGTTTATTAAAATATTTAATGCATGCGTTTACTTTCTGTAAATTTGCTATTTTGTGGTACTAGTAGTTATACCTGTTGTCTCATGAAACCTCCTTGATAAGTATGGACATGTGAACCTTGACAAACCTAGATTAAGCTTAGACATTAATTAATGTTATCATGGGTATATTCGATTTCATAATTAGCCATGCTTAGCCATGCTTTTAGAACTAATGAGGTTGATGATCAGATCAAAATTTGTTTCTGAGAAATGGAAAATGTTGGAAATGAAGCTGTTGGTTATGGGTACTTTGATTAAAAACCCAAAATAAAACTATGGTTTTGGATGCGGGTGATTATTGGCAATAGCCGGATGTGCAGAGGGATTTGCACGTAGTGTAGGGTGGAGTATCACCCGTGTCACAGTAAGGACCGAGCAATGGGACGCTATTAATCCAAGAAACCCGTGCAACCACAAGTGTTGGTATGGGACAACCTTAAACCAATTAAGTTATCTAGCTTAACTTTGCACATTGGTAGGCTGAAGCAGTACGAGCATTCCTTTCAAGGTTGCTCGAAGGGGTGCCCTCACTGAGGTGTTGGGAACAACGCTTGCCGATATAACGGTGTACGCCATGTCTATGGGAAGTTCCAACATTTCTATGCTCTGAGTTCTTCCATCATAGCATGGGTTAACGTCCGTCTTTGGTGCAAAGTTAATCTAGATAATGTAAAGGTTTTTGTCATGAACATTCTGGCCACACGCCAAAGGTGCGTGAAACATACGGCAAAAAGAAAAGGTCATGACTTGTGGGTAAAGTTGTACACCTCTGCAGAGTGTAAATCTAATCGATTAGCCGTGTCCACGGTCAAGGACGCTTGGTGAAGTCATTCCAATGTTAGTTTTGGTATTTTCTAAAATGGGTATGGTTTGGAACATGTTTATCAGCTTTTGTTTCATGTCAAAGGATCGACATTGTTGGATTCCATTTCTGGATTATTCGATGCTCACGAAGGGTTGTGAGTAGTACTTATGCTTTACTTATTTCATATCAGTCAACTTGCTTTTACAAATTCCGTTTACAAATAACTTGATTTCTCAATGTCAATTCTGCTTTATGCAAATTAACTGTAGTAGCCTCCTTTGAAATAGCCTGCATATATTATAGGTTTGCTCAAGTCTTGCGGAGTATGAAAGTACTCACCCTTGCTTATATGTTGTTTTTAGGTGGTTAAGTTAGCGAAGCTTCGAAGTTCCTCTTTCGTCGCAGGTTGCGGGTTTATCTTCGACGTGTTCTTTCTAGAGTTTATGCCTTGTCAGTTGCCTGCGGGTTCGGATGGGCACACTGCAGGACTTTGTTTCTTTTACTGCTGTAATCTCTGAGTTGTAAGTTTTATTTGTATATTTGCTTCCGCTTATTAATTTTGTTGTATGGTTGTGATTCCAATTGTCGTGTATATGCGTACTAGCTACTGATCATGGGACTAGTACGGAATGCACATTAGATTTCTATTTTCGTATTTTTGTTAAAATAGGGGTCGTCACAGTTGCTATTGTTCTTTTGGTTGCTGCTCTGTTGTTTTCGTTCCAGGCATTGTCTCAGCTCTGTTGCAGAAGCATTGTTGCAGATTTCTGCTTGAAGTATTTGAATCCTGTGCTGATTGCTACAACAATTGGTATTAGAGTTTGTTCAAAGCACAACAGTATTGATCAAGGGAGACAATATTGAGCAAAACAGCAACAATGTCGGGACGAAGACCAGCAACTGGTGATTAGCTTTCCCAGAAAGCAGCGGCTACTGATCTGCTGGCGTTGTGATGATCCACATTTTTACATAAATGCAAAAAATGGAAATCTAATGTGCATTCCGTACTAGTCCCATGATCAGTAGCTAGTACGCACATACACATCAATTGGAATCACAACCATACAACAAATATTTAAGTGAAAACTAATATACAAAGAAAATCTTACAATTCAGAGCATATTGCAGCAAAAGAAGCAAAGTCTTGTAGTGTGCCCATCCAAACCCGCAGGCATTTGACAAGGCGATCACATCAAAGAAGCTCCCGCAACCTGTGACGAAAAAGAGACTTCGAAGCCTCGCTAACTCTTCCACCTAAAACAACATATAAGTAAGGGTGAGTACTTTACGTATCCGCAAGAGTTAAGCAAAACCTATAATATATACAGGCCATTTCAAAGGAAAGGCTTCTACAGTTAATTTGTATAAAGCGAAATTTAAATTGTAAAACAGGTTATCATTTGCAAACGGAATTTATAAGAGTAAGTTGATTGATAAGAAATAGATACAGCATAAGCATAAATAATACTCACAGTCCTCCATGACGTGAGCTTCGAATAAACCAAATCATGAAGTCCATCAATGTCGGCCCTTTGACATAAAACAACAGTTGCTAAAACAAGATCAAACCAAACCCATTTTAGAAAAAAATACCAAAGACTTTAACATTGGAATGACTTCACCAAGTGCCCATGACCGCGGGCGCGGCTAATCGATTAGATCTTACACTCTGCAGAGGTGTACAACTTTACCCACAAGGAATGATCAGCTCTTTGTGTAGCGCAATTAACACACTTCCTTTGGTGTACCGCGGAGAGATCATACATAACCGTTACATTACCTAGATATTACTTTGAACTAGTCCGGGACGTTAACCCTTGCCATAGAAACAGAAACACATACCCAAGACGTGATTCCTTTCACGTGGTACCCAACACCCGTTTTTGTTTATGGCAAGGCGTACACCGTTGCGCGGGTATGCATTTGCCCACACCGAGGGTTGGGAGTTTGTAAGGCCCCCATTTTTGATAAATAAATATCAATAATGGGTACCATGTGCTTTCTGTACTAGCCCCATGATCAGTGGCTAGCATGCACAATTACAAATCGATATCACAGTCATACACAAACTTTATTATTACAGCGGAAGCAAATACATAATATTCTTACAATACCAAAAGTAAAAACACATTAGTGGAGACATATTTATTGTAGTATGCCTTTAACCCAATATCCCCACAGGCAACTGACAAGGAAGACCCTAGTAAAATTCATCGTTCATATCCCCGATTCCTGCGTCATAAAATGTATCATCGGGGAAATCTGTTTCTTCACCTAAAAACATTAACATAGGCAAGTTGGGTACTTACGTACTCGCAAGACTTTTGCGAAACCTAATATAAATGCAGGCCAATTCAAAGGAAAGGCTCATGGTTCCTTTGCATAAAGCTAATTTGAATTGTAAATACGGAATAATAGTTTGCGAATCGAAATTTAAGTAAAAGCAATTTAATACAGAAAGTAACCAAAACATAAGCATAAATAAATTTCGGGTACCTGGGTATCATTATCACATCCACGAACCATTTCCACTGACACACAGTAGAAATTACCGACATACGGTAGAAACCAGTTTTATGAAAATAAAAACAGCTAACTATGTGATGACTTTACCAAGTTCCCATAACCACGGGTACGGCTAATCGATTAGTTTTATTCTCTGAAGAGATGTACAGCTTTACCCACAAAAATGATCAACCCCTTTTGCCTGGACAGTAACACACTTCCTTTGGTGTGTCGGCAAGGAGATCATAGCATAACCATTACATTCCTTAAACCCAACTTTACACCAGCCCGGTGTCGGACCCATATTATAGCAGTAGAAGGTGTGTGACTAGTTCGACAAGTGATGACACACATCAGATGGTCCCGCTTCTACCTACGGCGGCAGAAAATAGGCGACTAGTACGACAAATGATGACACACATCAAGTTGTCCCACTTCTACTCATAGCATGGCGTACACACCGCTTCGGCCTACCAATGTGTAAAGCTAGTTTTAAGTAACTTAATAGGTTAAGACTGTCCCATACCAGTACTTGTGGTTGTACGGTAATTCTTAGCCTGAAAACAACTCATAGTTCGGTCCTTAACCTGATACAGGCAATAGTCTCCACCCTACACTACGTGCAAAACATGCACACTCGGCTATTGCCAATAATTGCCCGCATCTAAACCATAGTTTTATTTTCATTTTTCCAACCAAAATACCAACCACAAAAATGGTCATTCCCATTAAATGTCATGTCCAAAGTCTTTAATCATGTCATAGTTTTATGTTCATTTAAGCTTTGGCTAAGCATGTCACTAAACGTAACCTAGACTGACATCAATATGTCTAAGCTATTCTAGGGTTATCAAGGTTCCCAATTTCATACTTATCAAGGAAGTTCTATGAAACAATAGGTACAACTACCAATACCCAAAATATAGCAGATTTTAATAAAAGTAAAGTATGCAGTAAAACATTTAATGAAAACATTTATAAAACTGGGATCAATATGATCAAAGGGGGTGCTTGCCTTGTTGATGTTCCTCGATGTCAAATTCCTGATCGTCGAATATACCAGATTCGTCGGGTTCTACACGTCGAATAATAATAACATGGCAATTCCAATAAAATGAAAAAAATCAGATGTAAGAGCCAATAAAAGCAACTGCATAAACCAAACATGATTGTTGATTATTTATTTGTAAGTTACATGAATATTTTTCTGATTAGATTCAAGTAATAATGAGTCTTATTGTTCTTGGATTATTTATCATTTTCAGAGATTACTTTATTACTCTAAATTCTGAAATTATGTGGACTATTATTATTAGACTATTTTCTCACCCTATGAAATACTTTAATTATTTTACATGGTACACCCTAAATATTTTTGCATATTCAGGTTCCTAATAGAGCATGGAATCTAACAAAATTTGTTTCATTTAATTTGGAATTGAATTGCAAAAATTCTACACATGGCATATTTCAAATTCTTTCTTTAAATTTAAATCTGAAATTCAAACAGAGTTCATTTTAAAATATTTTTGCATATTATGAATCTACATGATTTTAGATGAATTTAGAAATTTATTTCATTCCATTTGGTTAGATAGTTAAGAAGATATTCAAGTTTGAATGCATTCGGTTTTGATAAATCTGAAAATTAGAAAATTTACTAAAAACGGAAAGTACGCCTTCGCATTGAAAATCCGCTTTCCCTTTTCTGCGCTGCGCTGGACTGAGGCTCTGACTGGCCGGGCCCAGTTGGCAGCGACACGCGAGCACGCAAAGCGGCTGGCACGTGGGACCGCGAGCTCACGCAGCGCACGAGGTTGACAAGCGGGACCGAGGGGTCAGCGACTTGGCTCAGCGCTCGCGACTGACATGGGGGCCCGACTGTCAGTGGCACCGAGCAGAGAACACACTTCCAGGGCTCGTCGGCGGGAAGGGATGGCCGAAGAAGTGGAATGGGTTCCACTTTCACACTCAGCACGCTTGCGCGAACCTAGGGGAGGTGTTACTTCGGTCGGAGATGGCCAGAGTTGGCCTGCCACCGTGAAGGGGGCGGCGGCGGTCATAGCCGCCGGCGCAACGGTTAAACGACGACATGCCGAGCTTGAATATCACCCAGGTGAGCATCAGTGGGTCACAGAGGTCCCATTTTTGGGTTCGGGCAAGAAAAAGAGTAACGGAGGAGGGCTCTCACCGTGAGCGTGAGGCGGCGAAAGAAGGTCGCACGGTGCGGCGGCTCGTCAGGGAAGAAGACTCCGAATTGAGGTTGGGGAAGGCTTCCTGGGGTGGTGAGGATGCTTCAGGTGAAGTGGTTTGAAGAATGGCTCAGTAAATAGCTAGTTTGAGTGTTTTCCCCTCTTTCGGGTGTTTGGCCGGAGATGGGGAAGAAGGGGTGGCTGGGCGGCAATGAGGCGAATCGGCTCGGCTTTGCGGGTTCCAGGAGACTGCACGAGTGCCAGCGATGATTTTGCGATGCTTAAATAAGCGATAGAGGCGGTTGGAGCAGTATTTGAACAAAAGGGGAAAGGCGGCGGTTCGGCGAGCTTTCTCGGCCGTTCTCACGAGAGAAGGAATGATGGCTGAGACAGCAGCGGCGTGGTAGGGGCGACGTGCAGGCGGCCTCGGGCGAAGAGTTGCGGCGTAATCGCGACAAAACGGGAAAGGCGGCGAGCTGCTCGGCTGGCTTCGCGCGAGAAAACGGAAGAGAAACGGGGAAGAGACATCTGACAGGTGGGGCCAAGCTGTCAACGAGAGAGAGTGAAGTCGGCAGCAGGGGACAGCTGTCCTCGCGGGCCCACAAGTTAGCGAGACATGCGAGTAAGTCGCCGGAAATCTCTGGTCAGGTTGAGGTAAAACCAGAGTTTAGGGTAAAAGATAAACTTAGGATTTTATAAAAAAATTTACAGAGGTCGACAAGGAAAATAAAAGGGTCTGGTAAAATTTTCACATAAATATGATGATTAAAAATATTATTAAAAATCTGACAATGCACTGTTAAAGATTTTGACTGATTCTAATCTTTATTTAATTGAAGGTTAAAATCAATTTATTATTTTATTAAACTTTTTTACAGGGTTTATGTTAATATTTTATACCTTGAGTAAAATTTTCATGATTTTATATTTGGTACTTTATTTATGAAAATTCTGACATTATACTTTCCAACTTTTCTGATTGACTGTTTTTGAATTTCTAAAATTACCAAATGAAGAGATAAATTCTGGATATTTTTACCAGGGATGGGTTAAGTTAATATGTCAGCATGTTTAAAATTTCCACCCTATTTAAGGAAAGACAAATCCTGAACAAATCTTATGGTTCAGATTTTTACTTATCTCCTCATGATTACTTTTATCTTTTAATTTATTTTATTATTTCCAGATCAGTGCAAGTGGCAAAACAGGATCCTGGGTGTATCTAGGATTTATCTGAATTTTATTTTACCTTTTACCTTTTACCATTTTACTATATGTATCTTTTGAATTTCCTTTAATAGGAAAAAGCCAAAAAGAATTTCTTTAACTCAGAAAAATCAGAAAACATACAATAAATCAGTTGAATATTTTTAATATTGTATTTCTTGTTTTATTGAATTTTTGGACTGTTACAGAGTTCGGTGTGGAAGCCCCTCACAAGCAGACCTGACCGGAAAGCTCCCGCTATCTCCTGCCTACCAGAGTGCAAAGCCATATCTAAATAACTTAATAGGCTAAGACTGTCCCACACCAGGCCTCGTGGTTGTACGGAATCTTGAATCTACCGTCCCATTGCTCGGTCCTTAATCTGACACGGGCGATACTTCACCCTACACTACGTGCAAATCCCTCTGCACATCCGGCTATTGCCAATAATTGTCCGCATCAAAACCATAGTTTTATTTTGGGTTTTTAAGCAAAGTACCAGCAACCAACAGTGTCATGTAAAACATTTCAGGAAACAATTTTAATCATGATCATCTACATCGATGCTAAGCAAGCATGGCTAAGCATGGTTAAATATGAAATCGCATATACCCACGATAACATTAAATAATGTCTAAGATTAATCTATGGTTATCAAGGTTCACATGTCCATATTTATCAAGGAGGTTTCATGAGACAACAGGTATATCTACCAGTACCACAAAATAGCGAATTTACAGAAAGTAAACGCATGCATGAAATATTTTAATAAACAAAATGCAAATTAAATACTGGGATCAAGATGTTCAAAGGGGGGGTGCTTGCCTTGCTTATTTATTGCTTACGACGAAGTCGAAGCCACAGTCGACGGAGACGACGACGGAGGTAGAGACGTCGGATTCTACACGTCGTTCAATCGGAAATATAGCAAATAACAAACTTTAATAAAGGCAAAAAGAAAATAGACAGAAAACCAATTAAAGATTCACTGTAGAAAACAAGAATATTTTAGGGTTTGAAGTTGCATGGTTTCAAGACCTTATGATTTAGTTAATTATACATTCATATTGTTAATGACTTTTATGATGAACAAAACATGGTTTCTCTTATAGATTGTCTATTCTTGAATTACGAATTGAAGAGGCTAGAATTATGAATTCTTGCATTTATAACTTCGAATTCTAGATGCTAAAATTATTTGGATTAATAGAATCAAAACATTAGTTAAAGGATTATGTGGTAATAGCACTTAATTCCTTAATTGACTTTGCATAAAAAGTGATTTTGAATATGTTTGATTTGTTAAGCTAGGTTACTGGATTTTTTTAAGAAGGTTCTGGTAATAAAAATATATCAACTATGGGTTTCTTCATTATTACCGATTCATATTATAAAGTTTAGAAACCATAACACTTAAGGTTATTGCACTATCAGAATTTTGATGCAAACCAAATTGTTATAAGGATATTTTTACAGAATATGGTAGTCCATATACTAAAGAGTATTTCTAAACTGATCTTCATAATGTTTGCCTTTAGATGAGATATTCTACGGGCTGTTGAAAATGCTTAAGTGTTTCTATTATTTAGAAAACTTAACATTTAGGGCTATGTTACTAGATCCTTTTATATGCAAACCTTAACAAAATGATATTCTTTCTTCAGAACATAGTAGCATGCACTTTGCAAAGAATTTCTATGCTGTTTTCATAATTCTTTTCATTTGGACGAGTTATTTTATATGCTGTTGAAAAGGAATAAACGACCACAAAGGTTACATCGAAATAATTTGGTTTTCATTTTAAGTTTGAGACTGCACCTTATAAGATTATTTATCCATTTACAGGGGATGACCCTAGAAGTGTTTTAAAGTTGGTTCTGTGATATTTGGCTGTTACCCGAGATGTTTTCCCTTATAAGTGATCATTAGGGCCTGATATAGACTTATTTCAATATTGTATAAACATGGAGTATTTTTACATAAACACGAAGGATGTCACTTTTCAAGATTCTAGGATTTAGTTTTGTCAGATTTGAACTTTGTTTGTACAAGATATAACTATTCAAACTATAAAAATATTGGAACTTCAACTATGTGGTTAAGTGTTAATCATAACCTTATTGTAATGATTCGTGCTGGATAAAATAGTTTGATTACATTAGATATTTAGAATCTAGTTTCTTATCATGACTTTGCTCTTCTGAAGGACCGAGATGGCGAACAGAGAGGGGGGGGGGTGAATGGTCGCAAATAAAAATTCCCCCAAAATACTCCAACAAAAACCTCGACAAGATCGCTCAAAGGAAATTGTGAAAAACCCGAAAAACTAGACAACTATGTGTACCCAAGCTTGCATGGATAAGTACCATGTGGGGATTTTTGAGTCACAATCCTGGTTGTCTAGTGTCCAAGATAAAGAGGAATCAATTCAAACTCTTGCTTTTAGAAAGGACATCAATTCAAATCACAAAAGTCACTTTCAGAAAAACAAAAGCAGAATTTCCAGAACTTGCCTCAATTTGCACAGGAGGTTGGTGGGTTTCTGCAGCTCACAAAATTCTGAGCATTTTTCTCCCTATGAGCATCAGAGTCGTGAAGAACTCCACCAAATTTATCCTCAAAAAGCCTTACAGAAAAAACAGGAAAAATCTAAGAACACAGTATGGTCAAGAACTTCGAGCAGAAAGTTTGGGGCTTGGTTTTCACCTCATGGCGCCCAAACGGTGCAACAAGTGAACCCAAAAAATTTTCTACAGGTGTATATCAGAGTCCCGCACTTCCTCCAAGAAGAATCACTCAAAAAAGATTTTTCTATATTTTTTAAAAAATCAAACACTGACTGCTGCGCGAAGAACAAGTTCTGAACAAAGTTGGAACTTGAAAGAAAAGATGTTCTCTACTCAATCCAAGAGTGTAAAAGAGATGTAAAACCATATGAACACACTCAAAACATCCAAGATCCGCAGCATTTAGAAGGAGGGGAGGCAAATCCAAATTACTTGACAGTAAATTGCGAGAAAGTAAATGCTGAATTTAAATTGCGTAAAGTAAAGACATAATGTAAATGCGCAAAATAAATTCAGAGGTGGATGGATAAAACTTTCATTTCTGGAAGGGGAGGTTACAAAGCCTCACATTCATGTGGGCAAAGCTCAAATGAGCATCAAAAACCTCAACACCTTCAAGGGAAGGAGGCTACCCCTCCACCCCTATTTATACTACTCTTGGGCCACCTACCACCCTTGGATGAGTCCCTCAACCCTAGAGCACTTATTTAAGGGCTAGGATTAACCCACACACACAGCCATGCAAGGGCTAACCCAAAACCCACACACATACCGGGTTTTCTTGCACGGTTTTCAAAGCATACTACATAGACCCGCTAACCTATCAACTAGACCTCAATCCGACGGCCCTCATTGATCCACGCGACATCTAGCTAGCATCAACTCCTTTCCTTGTCTTCTTGACTTGCCCAGACTCCGTCTCCGATCATCTTCCGACGATCTCCCAACCGTCTGGACCTCCGACGCTCCTCGCCTAGTCCCGGTCATCCTTCGCCTCACCATGACCTAGCACCGTCGCCCTGCAACCATCAAAGACAAGGAAACTCCTCACATAGCAATGCCCACAAAGATGTGCAATAAACCATCCAACTCATCACTACCGCGTCCATACGACCGGTACTGCCACTCCTGGCAGAGACAACTCAAATTGCTTCATTTTGAAAACCAATCCAAATCAAACTCAAACTTGAGCACACCTTGCTCAAATAAAGTCAAATACTCATCACAAACATGGATGGACCTCCACATGGTCCTTCATCTTCATTAACTATACTTGTATATTTATATATTCTTTTACATGGAGAGAGCTTATGATCTTTATGCAGATTAAATTTGTACCTATATAATACTTTATTGCTTTATTCAAAGACATTTCAGCAATAATAATCCAGTTTCATAACTCATTCTGAAAGTTATATATGTATGTACATACTACTGCTAGTTAATACATGCACACATGTAATTCATTTGGATTATTTACTATTCATAAAGCAAGTTTAAATCAAGTTCATTCCTAAATCAATTCAGCATATTAAGGTAGCCTACTATAATTTTTATATATTGAAATCACCTACATTCATTTTAAATTTCATTTGCATAAATTATACTCTTTTGAATATTTAGTCCATTGATATTAACCTTTAACAGAAAATGTTTCAAACAAAGTTGAAACTTAAATATTTTTATATATTTGAGTTGCTGGAAGCATAAGGATTTCATTAAAATTGGTTTCATTCAATTCTAAGTTCTTTTGCAACATTTTTATATCTAGCATATCTCTAGGCCTTTTATTCAAATTTGAATTTCAAATTCACCCAGAGATCATTTTCAAAATATTATTGCATATTCTGAAGGTACCTGATTTTACATGAATATAGAAATTTATTTTATTCAATTTGGATCTATGGTTCAAAAGCTATGGCTAATTGAATTGCCTCGGTTTTTTAAAATAAACCAAAATAGCAAAATACGTTTTCTCTAAACTGGAAGCGTCTTTCTATTTTCATTGGTGTTCTTTGAATCTCCCTCACCTGGCTAACATTTTGGCCCACACAGCAATGGGCGAGGCGAGAGGCCCTAGGGCATCTCGCCGGCGTGAAGGCACTACCGTGGCCGCCCACCAAAGGCTCGAGGAGCACCAGTGGGCTATTGCGCACATGCCGGTGGAGTCAGATGACAGCGGTGATAGCCGAAAGTGCTCTGCCACCGAGAGGGTGCGGCGATGCCATGGATGCTCGGGTGAAAGCTCAGAAAACGGGCACAATTCCGCCGGTAAAAGACTCTGTGAGCACTAGTGGGACGCAAGGGATCCATTTTAACGGTTACCTCAGTCGATAAATGGCCAGGAAGTTGTGCCACCATGCGTCGGCTTTGAGAATGAAGAACAGTGGCAATGGAACGATGCTGCAAGCAAGAGAGAGTGAAAACGAAGCTTGATTAGCATACTAGAATCCATTGCGAAGCTCTAGATCGAATCAATTCAAAAGGTCAGTACCGGATGTACTCAATTGGCTGATTTCCCCTTTTCTGGTTTTGCGGCAAAGGCGAGGAAGAAACTTGACACGACAGCTCACGTGAGAAAATGGGGTCCAATTGGAAGCGAAGAAGGGTACTGGATGCTCCGAGGAGACTACAGTTTAAGTAATTTGGACTTCTGTTATGAGTACCAGCTCAATTTGAGCTCGATCCGAAATTGGGGTTCTTCAGGTGCAGGGGAAGAAGAGGGAAATTAGCAGCAGTTTAGTAAATGGGAGTGAAAGAAATGAGAGGGTAACTGAAGAGAAGCTCCTAGCGATCACAAAGGGGGTTTTATAGGTGGTGAATCGCTGTGGAGAAGCTCGGTACAGGATTTGAAAGCTCGGCAGTTTTGCAGCTTGGTTTGGCGAGGTGGCGCGGAGCTTAGCCGGTGCAGGGTGCGCTTCATCTGGCGTGAGGCGACATGGAATGATGGCATTATGGCATGGGAAAACCGAGGATGAACGTGGCACCAGATGGTTGTGTTGGCGGCACGATGCGTTGAATCGGCGAAGGCTCGGCTGGACTGAGGAAGGCGCACAAGAGACAGAGGACAAACGGAGGGCGTCGACTGAAGGAAGAGGAAAGGAAAGGAAAATGGGATGGCCGACTGACGGATGGGACTAGGTCCACCAGACAGCGAGAGAGGGGTTTCTCCGTTCCTTGCCAGCGAACGGTTACGACATAGTGGCTGGCCCACATGTCAGTGGCTATACACGGTTAAGGAGATAAGCCTCACCCCGACCGCTCTGTGTTTACATTAAAACTGCTATCAAATCGAGTTGAAAAAATGTAAACCTTTTTGATCGAGGTCTCCTGGTAGTTTCTACCTTCCAGTAAAATTATTGGGTCAAAATCTCATATATAGAATTAGTAACAATTCTGACACTGTGCACTGCCCGGAATTGTCATTTTGGTGCTTTGATTTATTTAAGGGTCCAAATTGTATTATTTATTTTTGAGACTTTTTGTTAGAGTTATATTTAGGTCAAAGATTCTGCCATAAAAATTTCAAGTTAAAATATTATGTATTTGTTTTATAATAATGCTGACATTCTATTTTGTAGATTTTTAAGGACTCTATTTTTGAATTTTAACATGCCCTAAATTGCATTATTAATTTCTAAAAATTTTACCAGAAAGAGCTTCTGATCTGCGGGTGTTATGGTAATTTTTATAGCTCCAAATAAGTTTCAAAGATTTTACATAAATTCTTACTTCACTGTTTCTAGTCAAAAGAGATGTCACTCATTTCATTTATTTACTTTTCTGTGCATAAAATTTTAATTTGGCAGCTGGACTCGTCCATCTGCATGCCTAGGGCTTCCATGGTAATTTTTCCAAATTTTGATTTTACCTTTTTATCTTCTTACCATTTTCCATTTATTAATTCTATTTGTTGGATTTTTCATACAAAGAATAAATCCAAGGAAATCCAAATAAAAACCAATAATGTTAAGAAAACTCAGAGATAATCATTTTCAAATTCAAAATATTCATTTTTATTTTATTAGAATTTTCGGGATGTTACAGGCGTCAAGCGGAAAGTTAATGTCAAGTGGGATTTTGATTCAATATCCGATGCTGGATGACACCAATTACGGCTTGTGGGCCTCGAAGATGAAGATTATTCTCCGCTCGCTTGGAGTTTGGCAAGCAATTGAAGGCGATGAACTGATCAATAAGGAGATGGATCAGGGTGCTTTGGCTGTAATTTCTCAGGCTATCCCAGATCATGTGATGATGGCCATTGCCGAAAAGAACTCGGCAAAGGAGGCATGGGAAGCCATAAGGGATATGTGCATTGGCGAAGATTGTGTAAAGAAAGCAAGGATACAGGTGTTGAAGCGCCAGTTTGATTGGTTGCTCATGAAAGAAACCAAGAGTGTTGTGGAGTTCTCGCATAAGCTAACCACCATCGTAAGTTAGTTACGCTCCGTTGACACTGAATTAAAGGATAGTGTTATAGTCGAGAAGCTATTTAGTGCAACCCCATATCAGCTTTCACAAATTGTTGGCGTGATTGAGCAATTCGGAGATATTGAGACTATGTCTCTGCAAGAAGCCATTGGACGTCTAAGGGCATATGAGGATAATAGCTGTGGAAGACATCATGATCACGGCGAGAAGGAAGGAGAGCATGTACTCCTGACTCATGAGCAATGGAAGGATTGTCCTTGAATGAGAAGAAGCAGGGAGAAGCTTCTGGTTCTGGTACAAGAATGTATAACGGCCGAGGACACGGTCGAGGACACGTCCGTGGTTGTGGACGAGGGCATGACTGTGATGAAGGACGAAGGGAAGATGGTGATGAACGTAGGTTCAGAAAATTTGACAAGACAAGAATTAAGTGTTTTAATTTCGACATGTTTGGGCATTTTCGAAGTGAATATCGCAGGCCAAAACGCGAGAAAGAAAATCTCATTGAGAGGAAAGATGACGCTGAACCAGCCTTGCTATTGGCTGAAATTTCAGAACAAGTGCGGCCTGCTCATGTTAGAGGAGCAACCATGCTCAATGAAGAAAAGAAAGAAAAGGTGATACTGGAAGAAGAAGGAATTGATCTTCCGAAATCATGCTGTTATTTGGATACTGGTGCTAGCAATCACATGGTTGTATCAAAGAATCTCTTTGCAGAACTTGATGAAATAGTGCAAGGCTCGGTGAAATTTGGCGATGGGTCTCATGTGGACATACGAGGACGTGGTTCGGTGATTCTCAAGTGCAAAAATCAAGAGCACAAGCTGCTTATCAAAGTATACTATATACCACGACTGAGAAGCAACATTATCAGCTTAGGACAACTTGATCAACATGGGAGCAAGGTTATCATTAAGAATGGTTACATAAGTATATATGATAACAACAGGAGGTTGTTAACTCAAGTAAAAAGATTACATAGCAGGCTGTATGTCCTGGATGTGGAAGTGACAGAGCCGGTTTGTTTGCTGACAAAATAGAGTGATCTGGCATGGTTGTGGCATGGGTGCACTACTACACAAAAGCTCATCACAAACGGTTCAAAAACCTCATCACTAATGGTTTTGTGAACTGTCTGTAAACCTGTGTCAGTGATAAGAAGGGCACATCACGAACGGTTTTCGAACCGTTAGTAAAAACTGACATCAGAGATGGTTCTATCTACGAACCGTCTATGATGAAGGAATATCTTAGACGGTTCTAGGATAGAACCATCTCTGATAACAAGTAATTTGTGGGCGACCCCCATTTTCGCATGCAATGCGAAAATAAGAATCTCATGTGCATACAGTACTAGTCCCATGATCAGTGGCTAATACGCACATTTACAACAATTGGAATCACAACCATACATCATATTATTAATGCGGAAGCTATTTATACAATATATTCTTACAATTCAGAGTATATAGCAGCAGAAGAGGCAAAGTCTTGTAGTGTGCCCATCCAACCCTCAGGCAACTGACAAGGCATAATCCCTAGAAAGATCGCTTTATTGAATTTCCCGCAACCTGCAACGAAAAGTAATCTTCGGAGCCTCTTTTCTCTTCTACTTAAAAACAACATATTAAGCAAGGTTGAGTACTTTCATACTCAGTAAGACTTAAGGTGTATTTGCAAATGCAGAAATGCAAGCCATGTGAAAGGAGGTTTCTACAGTTAATTTGAAGCGAATTTAATTTGTAAACAAGTAGTAATTTGCAAAACAGAATTTATAAAAGCAAAGGTTGACTGATATGAAAATAACAAGTAGGTAAAGCATAAGTAACAACTCACAGTCCTCCATGATGTGAGCATCGAGACATCCATTGCCAACACATGGCATAATCCAGTTCTTACCAACACATGGCAAAACAGCTGATACCAATACTTGCCAACACATGGTATAGTATTGTATCACCTGCGGGGTTAGCTTTCCAAAACATACATTTCCTTTTGAAAATGATAAAACAACTAAGTGAAGACTTTATCAAGTGCCCATGACCGCGGGCGTGGCTAATCGGTTAGATTTACACTCTGCAGAGGTGTACAACTTTACCCACAAGAAATGATCAATCTCTTTTGCCAGGCCAGTAACACACTTCCTTTGGTGTGTCGGCAAGGAGATCATAACATAATCGTTACATTACTTAACCCTAACTTTGCACCAGCCTGGTGAAGACAACCCATACTACGACAACAGAAGATATGTGTACTAGTACGATAAATGGCGGTACACCAAATTGTCCCACTTCTCCCTATGGCGACAGAAGATATGTGTACTAGTACGACAAATGGTGGTACACCAAATTGTCCCACTTCTCCCATAGCGGTAGAATATATGTGTACATAGTACGACAAATGGTGGTACACCAAATTATCCCACTTCTCCCCCCATAGCATGGCGTACACCGTTATATTGGCAAGCGTTGCTCCCATCACCGTGGTGTGAGCGCCCCTTTGAGCAATCCATCATAGAACAGCCCGTACTACTACAACCTTCCAAAATGCAAAGCTAGACTTAAATAACTTAATAGGTTAAGGCTATCTCATACTAGCACTTGTGGTTGCACTAAATTCTTGGCTTGAAAACAACACATTAGTTTGGTCCTTAACCGACACGGGTGACAATTCCCCCTACACTACGTGCAAGTCCCTTGCACCTCCAGCTATTGCCATAATCGTCCGTGTCAAAACCATAGTTATATTTTCATTTTTAACCAAAATACCAACCACCTCATCATGTCTATATATTTCCAAGGATCAGTTTATCCAATTTGTTCATCCCAAATCTAAAGCATAGCTAAGCATGATTAATATTTAATCACATATACCCATGTTGATATCATGTATTGTCTAACTTTATTCTAGGGTTATCAAGGTCCACATGTACATACTTATCAAGGAAGTTTCATAAGACAACATGTATATCTACCAGTACCACAATATAACAAATTTACAGAAAATAAATACATGCATAAATTGATTTGGTACAACAAAATGAAAATTAAAACACTAGGATCAATATGATCAAAGGAGTGCTTGTCTTGCTTGATTGTTGTTTATGACGTAGTCGTGGTTGCAGTTGGCATAGTCGACGACGAAATCAATGACGTCGGGTTCTACACGTCGTTCAACGGAAATATAGCAAATAACAAACTTTCAATAAGGGCAAAAAGACGTCAGATGGAAAACCAAATAGAAACTTATTACATATTACAGATGTGGTTTAGGGTAAGATTTGTATGATGTCATGTTCTTATGTTTTTAGATGATTATATTTGTAAATATATACATATATTGATATCACTGGCAGCTTTAGGTGATGATATGGTTTCTTCTATAGATTATCTATTCTTGTCTTACAAATTCAAGATGCTAAAATTATGTATTTTCATATTTATAGTTCTGAATTCAAGATGCTAAAATTATTTGGATTAGTAGAATTAAGACATTAGTTAAAGTGTTATGGGTGAATAGTTTTTAGCCCTAAGTGTATTTTGCACAAAATATGATTTATGCATGTTGGGTTTAGAAACTAAGGCTACTGGCTGCATACACATGGTTATATAATAATTCTTACCATACAAGTACTCTAGCTAAATGTTTCTTAAGCTCAACTATTCATATAAAGGGCTTTAGCGACCATAACACTTAGGGTCATTGCATTAGCAGGATTCAGATGCAAAGCAAGTTGTAATAAAAATATTTTTCCAGAATATGGTAGTCCATATACTAAAGAGCATTTCTAGGCTGATCTTCTTAAAAAATTTATTTAGACGAGATATTTTACGAGCTGCCGAAAAGGCTTAAGCGTTTCTAAAATCTACGCGATAAAGGTTCAGTTTTCGTTTTAAGTTTGCGATTGCACCTTATAAGATTATGCAACTATTTTTCTGGCATTAGCAGAGGATATCTCTAAGAGTGTTTTAAATCTGGATCCATGATATTTTGTTTTTATCCGAGATAGTTGTCATGCATATGAAAAATGAAGTCTTTTATGAACTTAACTCAAACTAAATCAAACACTAAAGCCTTTTTACATATTGAGATGGCTTGACACGGGGAATGTTTTGAAACTAACCTTACAAGACCTAATATTTATTTGGGATACTTATGCATATGATAATCTTTCATATTCGGAAACGAAGCTATAAAGGGACTTGGTTCAAACCATACTAAACATTATTTATTTTTGTAAAGTTAGCTAATCTGGACCAATAGAATGATCGCAATTTGGTTTCTTTTACATAAACATTTATTTGTGCTACATGGCTACATATTAACTATATGCACTTAGCGTCTAAGGTCTCTTATAAACTTAGCGCAAACTAAATCAATTATGAACCATTCATACATAACCAGGTATATTATGACCCTAATAAGGCTTATAAATTGATTTTTCTCAATTCTAAGAGATTAATGGTTATGAATTTTTATAACTAGAATCTAACTTATGGATAGAACTATTGCAGACTAGGATAAAATCTAATCATTTTAGCAGCATTAAAAGGGTCATGACCTATAGATCATATAAAAATAGGTTTTACATATATTAATACTTATTTGTGAGATTTGGCTATATTCTACTCATACGTATATTAAAGCAAGGTTATATACAACTTAACCCAACATGAACTAATTTTGCAAAAACAGGGGTATCAAACTTATTAAACAATAGGTGAAAAACATGTTTGTTTTTACTATTTTTTATAGAGATACAAGATCATGATTTTAGTGAATTTTAGGCACTGGTTTTTACCAATATTTGAGTTGGTTTGCACAAGTTATTGAATTTTGAATATTGACTACATTGATGGCAAAACCTATTTAAAGCTTAGATAAAATGAGGTTAAAATACAATTGTCTTTGCATAAATGGCGTCTTTGGTGACTCTGGAGTATACATAAATTTTTCCATAAGTTTTTGAGTTAGGGTGCAAAATCTTGTTCTAGCACATATACTAGGTTCTAATCAAATTTTAAATCCATAATTTAAAACAGAGATAAAATTTTAAATATTTTTATATATTTGGAAATTTCATGATTTTATATGAATATGGAAATTTGTTTCATCAAATTTGGACTTAAAATGCACAAGATATGGGCAATTGAATGAGTTAGAGTTGTGAAAATGCTGTGAAAATGGGAATTGCCATTTCGGGAAAGTACGATTTCAAGGGTAAAATTCGCTTTCCATTTTCGGGTTAAGCTAGAGTCATTGCACTGATAGGTGGGTCCGGAAGTGCAGTGACGCTCGCGGGCGTGCTTGGCTGACACAGGGGGCCCACTCGTTAGCCGCTAAGTCTGGTAGAGAGGGTGACACTGGCGTGCGGGTCCGGCCAGTCAGAGGCATGGCTCGTCGAGAGAGGGAGACTTTGACCACTCGGGCCCTCGAGTTAGAGTCACCGAGACACGGGAGGGGTGGCGAAGCTCGTCGGCGGCGAACCATGGCCGGATACGAGGCATGGGTTCCATGCTTGGCTTCAGGGTACCAGCGTGCATTTAGGGAGGGTACCTGTGAGGCCTGCGGTGGCTGGAGTCAGTGCGCCACCGTGAGGGGGCGGTGGCGCTAGGGTAGGACTTAGCTTCGGAGAAGTTGGGGAAAAGCATCACCATGATGAGGGATCCCGTTTTGATATCTCACCTAGGAGGAGGAGCTCCGGGGAAGCTTGCCAACGGCGACCGACCGTGAGGAAGAAGGGCGGACGGGCGGCGGTGCTCCAGGCGAGTTCGGTTGGAAATGACATAGAGGTGAACTCGAAGGGTCAGGAGAATGTAACAGACATTGATTCGGATGGAATGATCTACTGAGGCACCCAAATTGGAATTCATCCCCAAATGAGCACTCACCGACAGAAGTGGACTCGACGGAGCAGGGACTTGTGCTCGGGCTAGGGAAAAAGCACCCGAGCACAAGCAAGAAGAATTGGCGGGGATTCATGGGCTTAAATAGTGGAGAGGTGGGCATTCGTGACACGACTGAGGAGTTGACGAAACGAGGCATGGCGGAATGGGAGTTGTGCCTGGGAACTCGGTGGTTCTGCGTGAGTGCAGATTTTGGCGGAAGAAATGACAGTGATGATGGGCGCCAGAGACACGGCTTGGCGTGTGCAGGCAAGGGTGGCGGTCGGCCGGTGGCGCAAGTCCCGAGAGACGTGACGGCGCCGTAGCCAGAGGGAGGAGCTGCCGGCCTGTCGCGGCAAGGAATTGGTCGAAGATGGCGGTGGAGCTCTGACGCAAGGCTGCCGAGGTCCTGCCACGGCGAGGTTTCTGGCTTGAGTTACTTGCGACGGCAAGCATTGGCAGAGGCTAGGGCGGTGCGGCCTAACGCGGAGCTGCCGGCTCGGGTTGCAGTGCAGGGCATGGCTTTGCAGTGGCAGGGTATGGGGAATTCGTCGCAGCGGTAGGGTATGGTGAGGCCACCGCTTGTCGCAGCCAGGGATTGGCTGAGAGGGGTGGTAACATTTTGTCGCTAGGCGGGAGAGTTGGTTCGGCCACTGCCACGGCAAGGAAGGTGAAGGTCTTAGCTGCCACGGCAGGACTTGGAAACTTGGCGCAGGAGAGCTGCCGTGGCGGGATTTTGGCCGGAACAAGTCTGCCGTGCCAAGGATTGGGCAGGGGACGGTAGCTTATTGGCGCGGCACAGATAATTGGCTGCCTACGGCCTGCCCAGATGCTGCTGCGGTGGGAAATCAGGGCGAGATTGTTGCCATGGTAGCGCTTCGGCAGGGGCGTCGGGCGAGCATGCGCGAGAGTGAGGAAGAAGGAGAAACGGCCACTGGTAAATGGGCCATGGGCTCGCTATGGCTGACAGTGGGCCAGGGAGGTTAGGGACAAGCCAAGGCTGACAAAACGGGCCCACATGGCAGAGAGAGAAGGAGGGTAAAAGAAAATGAGTTTTCTGATTTCTGGACAGACATGAGGTTTTCGATTTAATTGAGCATTCAAACTGAGGTGAAAATTTTTGAAACTTTTTTGGTATAAACCTAATGAGATTCTTTTGTTGTCATAAAATTTTCAACTAATGATCGGACTCGAGAATTTTTATAAAATTCTGAGAAGCTTACTGTTTGATTAATGATCTCTCTATTTTTGATTTTTATAAAACAATAAATGGGTTCAAAACTTTATGAAACTTTTGAGATGTGATGTTGGGAGCATTTAGGGTTTAAGAAAATTAATTACAAGGTTTTTTGCAATTGGATATCTTGAGTTCGAAATTTTATAGCCCTTGTTTGAGATATTTAAAATGCATTTGATAATTTCAAAAACCCAGAAATTCCAGAAAAATATTCAAACTCAAATGAAAACCAAAAATCAATTCAAACATTTATATATTAGTGGTATTGAATTTTGGGATGTTACATAATCACAGACGGTTTTTAATTGTAACCATCTTGATATGACATTATCATAGGTGGTTTTTAAATAGAACTGTGTGTGATATATTTTTTCCCCTAACTCTATTGGCAGAACTTCTATGATTAGCATCTGTTGTTTGAAATTTTATTCTCCTTAGATATTTATGCAATGACATTTACAAGACACAACGAGTTATAGATTTTGCAATTGAATATCCAAATATCCTAGATGCATGGAGGCAACAACTTGTCTGATGAGAAGGGTCTTAAAATATGAATATTTGTAGCACTTTCATTACCTTTCTTGTCCTAATGTTGATGGATTCCAACGCAAAATCCAATTCTATGAACAGTTCGTCCTGAAAGTTTATGCTCTAATCTTGATCAGAGTGAAAATGGGCTACATATGGTATTCTCATTCGAGGATGAGGATGAAATGAAAAATAATTCAAAGCATAAAGTTTCAGGACGAACTGTTCATGGAATTAGATTTTGCCTTGGAATCCATCAACATTAGGATAAGAAAGGGGATGAAAGTGGTACAAAATATTCATATTTTAAGACCCTCCTCATCAGACAAGCTATTGCCTCAATGCATCTAGGATGTTTTGATATTCAATTGCAAAATCTATAACTAGTTGTTCCTTGTAATTGTTGTTGCAGAAATATCTAAAGAGAAGAAAATTTCGAACAACATATACTAATCATGAAAGTTCTGCCAAGAGAGGTAGGAAAAAAATATTATTTCATAGTTCAAGACAAGAAGACCTTACCACAAATATGATAACACAAATATGATAACGAAATATTTCATAGTTCAGGTGATAATACATTAACAAAATATGATATATACCACAAATATCAACAAGTGTACATTGAGAAACCATATTATTTCATTGTTCATTTTTTCATGTCTTCCATCATATGTGCCATAGCTTCTGCAATAGACGCTTCTCGGTTCTCTTTGAAGTTCCACAACTTCAGTACAATGCCGATTTATTTGACACCAATAACCGATTGATCTTTAGTCATATCTCTTAATCCCTACAAATTAAAAGCGATTATGTTGTTGTGAAAAGGGTGTGTAGGTATATTATCAGTAACCACATCGAATTCAGTACTAGAAACTTTTATATTACCTCTATAAACTTAGCTTTGGCTTCTTCCAGCTCTGCATTCACCTTGTGGTCCTTACTGATGAGTGTCGTGTTAAGGGATTCGATATCTTGCAAACGATCATCTATGTCTTTCAGTTCTTGTTTCATCGCATAAATCTTTTCTATTATCTCAGATTTCCCCTTTAGTTGTTCGATCTCCACCTCAAGTTTTTGTTTAGCTTCTGTAACGACCCTCATTTTTGTATAAAATGCCAAAATGAGAATCTATGTGCATACAGTACTAGTCCCATAATCAGTGGCTAGTACACACATTTACAACAATTAGAATCACAACCATACATCATATTATTAGTGCGGAAGTTATTTATACAATATATTCTTACAATTTAGAGTATATAGCAGCAGAAGAAGCAAGGTCTTGTAGTGTGCCCATCCAACCCTCAGACAACTGACAAGGCATAAATCCCTAGAAAGATCGCTTTGAAGTTCCTGCATCTTACGTCAAAAAGTAATCTTCGGAGCCTCTTTACCTAAACCAACGTATTAAGCAAGATTGAGTACTTTCGTACTCAGCAAGGCTTAAAGTGGTATTGGCAACATGCAGTGATGCAGCCTATGTCAAAGGAAACTTCTATGGTTATTTTGCATAAAGCAACATTGATTTTGTAAATCAAGTTGTAATTTAGAAACAGAATTTGTAAAAGCAAATTTAACTGATATGAAAGTAATAAGTACAGCATAAGTAATAATTCACAGTCCTCCATGACATGAGCATTGAGAGATCCAATTCTTTTCAACACATTCCTTGCCAAAATGAGGCATAACAGATGAAACCAAACCATTTTGAAAATGATAAAACTACTAACTATGTGATGACGTTACCAAGTGTCTATGATCGCGGACGCGGCTAATCGATTAGATTTACACTCTGTAGAGGAATACAACTTGACCCACAAGTCATGACCTTTTCTTTTTGCCGCATGATTCATGCACCTTGGGCATTATGGCCAGAATGTTCATAAGAAAAACCTTTACATTACCTAGATTAACTTTGCACCAGCCCAGTGACGATAAACCCTCGCTATGGTGGTAGAAACATACATACAAAACATGATATCATTCTCACATTAATTAAAATAGTCGATTACCGTTCCACCCTATATCAAGGCGTACACCGTTGCATTGGTATGTAGAAACCCCTACAAGTTGACTTGACCGGAATGCCTGTGCTACTTCAGTCTTCCAAAGTGCAAAGTTAAATTAGATAACTTAATTAGTTTAAGGCTATCCCATACCAGCACTTATGATTGTACGTGTTTTCTTGGCCTGATAACAACCCATAGCTCAGTCCTTAATCCGACACGGGTGATACTTCTCCCTACACCACATGCAAATCCATCTACACATCCGGCTACTACTAATAATCACCCACATCAAAACCATAGTTTTATTTTGGGTTTTTAATCAAAATACCAGCCTCCTTCAATGTCATATCCAACATTTTCAAACTCTCAAGAAGCAGTTTAATCTAATTGTCCCAATCCCTACTGCTAAGCATGGTTAATATGTAATCACATATACCCCTGTCGATATCATGTATTGTCTACCCCTATTCTATGGTTATCAAGGTTCTCACATCCATACTTATCAAGGAAGTTACATAAGATAACAGGTATATCTACCAGTACCACAAAATAGCGGATTTAAAGAAAATAAGCGCATTGTAACATCCTGAAAGTCCAAAAAAGTGAAAGTGTATGAATTAAATTGGAATATAAATATTTCTAATAGAGAAAAATAGTAGTCACAACAATAGATGCAGGTGTAATCTATTTTGCTTAAGTCAAAATAGACCCAAACAAGGTTTAAAATGTTTATAAGACCCTACCCTGATAATATTATAAAAATGAATAAAAGTTGATGAGGGATTTGGTCACAATTGAAAGTGGAAGTTGAAATGTCATATGATTACTTTTGTGGTCATTTAGGCCTTTTCAATAGCAAATAAAATGATGTATCTAAATGAAAACAATTGTGAAAACAGCATTGTAGTACTCCACAAAGTCCATGCTGTTATATTCTAGTGAAAGAATGTCACTTTGTTAAGGTATGTGTATAAAGTGAGCTAGCAACATAAGCCTAAATGTTATGTTTTCAAAATAGTAGAAACACTTGAGCTTTTTCAGCAGCTTGTAGAGTAACTCATCTAAGTGAGAAATTTATGAGGGATAGCGTAGAAATGATATTAAAAGTCTGTGCTACTATATTTCAGGAAAATATTGTATTTGCAATATGTTCTTCATCTATTTTTCGTTAGTATAATAACCCTAAGTGTGAATCGTTCCTTATGCCTTTCTAGTCCATTTTCCTGTAGCGTATATCGTAGTTTCATACAAGCCTTTTTATCAGTGAATTTTATGTCTTGTCTAAACCCAAAAATTTAGGGAAACACCTTAGGAGTGCTGTCCAAAGTATGTGCTATCATATTCTGGAGAAATATCCTTATTTCTTCAAGCTTAGCATGTTCATCTTGTTAGTTAAACAACCTTAAGTGTTATAGTTTTTGCAGTTCAAAATGTGAATTAGAGAAAGAGCAGAGAGTTGCACTTCCAGTGCTGCTCTTGCATATCACCCTCTAAGAAAGCAAAAGAACTAATTTTTGTTAATCTAAATAATTTTTTCCATCTTGAATTCGAAATTCAAATAAAGATAATTCATAAAAATAACCCCTTTCTTGGTTTAAGTTTGTGTTTATCTTGCTGTCTATTTTCTTTTTGCCCTTTTTGCGGTTTACTGATTTTCTTGTATTCCTCTTTTTGCGACGTGTAGACACCGACGTCCCCGAGGTCAAAGACGACCCAGTTGCAAATCCATACTTTGAGCCTGACAGCGAGCTGCAAGGCAAGCACCCCCTTGAGCATGTTGAACCCGATAATTTACCTACAATATGTTGTTTTTGTCAATGTATTATGCATTCGGGTATTCTCCATAGAAATGCTATGTTGGGTAGAAGTTTTAGTTATTCCTGTACATTATGGTTTTTCTTAATCTGTATGGACATGTGAACCTTGAAAACCTTAGTATGAGCTAGACATACTTAATGTCATTTTGGGTATAACTGCTAGCATAATATTCCTGCTTAAGCTATCCGTTATGTGTTTTCAGTCTTTTCAACCAATGTATGGTCCTTTTTGGGAAATGGTTGCTGGTAGTTTGCTAAAAACCCCAAAATAAAACTATGGTTTGACGCGGGTGATTATTGGCAATAGCCGTTTGTGCAAAGGGAAATGCATGTCGTGTAGGGTGGAGTATCGCTCGTGTCGAATTAAGGACCGAGCAATGGGACGGTAGATCCAAGATTCCGTACAACCATGAGGGCTGGTATGGGACAGTATTAGCCTATTAAGTTATTTGGATGTTGCTTTACATCTAAGGAAGGCGGGAGATAGCACAGGCATTCCGGTCAGGTCTGCTTGTAGGGGTTTGTACATACAATGCAATGGTGTACGCCTTGCCATGAACAGAAACGTGGTGTTTGGTGTGATGAAAGTGGATCCACGGCTTGAGTGAGTGTTTCTGTTTCCATGGCGAGGGCCAAACATCTCGGGCTGGTACAAAGCCACATCTAAGTAATGTAACGGCTCTGTATGATCTCCTCGCCGACACACCAAAGGAAGTGTGTTAATTGGCTTGGCGAAAAGGTTGATCATTACTTGTGGATAAAGCTGTACACCTCTGCAGAGTGTAAGATCTAATCGATTAGTCGCGCCCGCGGTTAAGGGCACTTGGAGAAGTCATTTCAATGTTAGAATCTTTTGGTATTTTCTGAAAAATGGGTTTGGTATGGAAAATGTTTTAGCAATCATCTTTATGTCAAAGGATCGACGTTGTGGACTTTGCAGTCGGGTAGACTGGGTTGAAAGGCGTGGATATTTACTTAACATTTTGATTCTCAATTGCTTTATATAAAATGCGTTGTTGCAATCTATTATTTTCATACATTTCTATTTTTATGCAACTACAAAATAACATATAGCCTGTCTTTTACTTCAGCCTGCATATTTAATTAATTGCATTTGTGAAACACTACAAGTCTTGCTGAGTACCAATGTACTCAACCTTGCATCTGCTGTCTCAGAGGACGAAGACTTCGCTTTGCCAGATGATTCTTATTTCCAGGCAGGTCACAGGGCTTTCGACGATGATTTCTTCTAGGTGTTGCCGAGTCGGTTGCCTGGGGGTTAGTGGGCAAACCACGAGGCTGTTTGGAGTTTACTTGACTCTCTTTTGTTTCCGCTGTTCAGTTTTTGTATTGTACTAGCCTCTGTATAATTATTCCTTTTTGTGTGGTTATCTGTTTGTCTCTCGAGTGTGGTTGTGATATGAATGTTGTAAACATGTGAGTGCTAGCCACTGATTATGGGACTAGTACAGTGATCATATGGAGGTTCCTGTTTGCATAAATGGGGTCTCACACGCATGCATGAAACAATTTGATAAACAAAATGAAGATTAAATACTGGGATCAATATGATCAAAGGGGGTGCTTGCCTTGCTTAATTGTTGTTTACGATGAAGTCGTGGTCGCAGCTGATGTTGTTGACGACGGAGTTAGTGACGTCGGGTTCTACACGTCGTTCAATGGAAATATAGCAACTAACGAACTTCAATAAGGGCAAAAAGAAATCAGATAGAAAACCAATAAAAGAATTGCAACAAAAAACTGGTGTGGTTTAGGGTTAAGGTTGTATGATTTCATGTACTTGTGTTTAGTTGATTATTTACATATACATATATATACATTGTCAGCAGCTTCTAGGTTAAGCGATGATATGGTTTCTTACATAGATTATCTATTCTTATTTTACGAAATCAAGAGGCTAAAATTATACATTCTTGCATTATAACTTCGAATTGAAGGGGCTAAAATTATTTGGATTAATAGGATTAAGATATTAATCATTATGTAATAGGTTATGAATGAATATTACTTAACCCTTAATTGATTTTGCATAAGAAGTAGTTTCGAATATGTTAGGTCTGTTAGATTTTAGGCCACTGGTTTTATTTTCATGGTTTTTGAGAAGGTTCTGGTGATACAAATATCTTAACTATTGATTTCTTAATTATTATTAACTTTGTTTAGTCATATTATGGATTTCGAAGATCATAATACTTAAGGTTATTTTGCTAACAGGATTTATATGTAAAGCATGGTGAAATGAGATTATTTCTTCAGAATAGGTTAGTCTTTACCTTGGAGAGCATTCATAAGCTGATTTTATAAATTTTAGCATTTAGACGAGATATTTTATTCATTGTTGAAATAGCTTATATGGTATTAAGGTTTACGTTAATCAGATTAGTAAGGTGTAGTGTATGATTAGTACTTAGCCCTATGTTTTTGCATGTAAGGTAATTTATACGTGTTGGGGCCTACGAAATAAGGCTACTGACTGCATCTACATGGTTATACGATGATCCTTGCGACACAATTACTTCAGCTAAAGGTCTCTTAAGCTCAACTATCCATATAATGTGTCTTTGGCGACCATAACACTTAGGATTATTGCACTAGTAGGATTTAGATGAAAAGCAAGTTGTAACTATTTTTTTTTTCCAGAATATGGTAGTCCATATACTAAAGAGTGTTGGCTGATCTTCTCAAGATTTGCATTTAGACAAGATATTTTATAGGCTGCCGAAAAAGGCTTAAGTGCTTCTAAAATCTACACGATTAGGGTCCAGTTTTCGTTTTAAGTTTGTGATTGCACCTTATAAGATAATTAATCCATTTTTAGGCATTAGCAGGGGAGGTCTCTAAGAGTGTTTCAAGTTGGTTATGTGATATTTCGCTTCTATCCGAGATGTTTTTCATATAAGTGATCATTAAGGCCTAAGATGGACTTATTTTAACATTGTATGAACATGAAATATTTTTGCATAACTAGAAAGGGTATCACTTTTCAAGGTCCTAGGAATTGGTTTTTCCAAAATTTGAATTTATATGATCCAAGTTTTTAGCTATTTTCATTTCTATGCATTGAGAACTAACTATATTTGAATTTGATGTACTAGATTTAAATCTAAATGTTTTTGCATATATGGAATACCTTAGGTGCTAGGATTTTCCAAAATTAATTTCATGATTTTTGGATTAATAGCTTATGTATTTTTAATACTAACTATACTAAGCTTTCCTTTAAGTTTTAATTCAAATAATTCGAATTGAGTTTGAACATTAAATATTTTTGAACCAATGAGTTTTTTATGGTCTCAGGAGCTTACAAAAATTATTTAATATTTTTAGGAATTGAAAATTTTATATTTGCTATAAGGTCCATATTAGGTTTTCATGCAATCTTAAATTCAAATAATTTAAAATGAGGTGAAAAATTAAATATTTTTAAATATTATAAAACTACATGATTTTATATGATTTTATAGTTTTAGTTTACTGAATTCGGATTTGAATTGCAGAAGATATAAGTGATTGGATATTTGTCGGTTTGAAAGAAAAAGAACTAAAATAGGAATGCGCGTTCAGAACTGGGAAAGCGTATTCAGACCTCTCCTTTCTTGCTCAGGCCGTTCGCTGACATCTTGGACCCGCCGCGCAGAAAGACCAAGCAAAGGAAGTGGCTAGGGCTTCAGGCCGACGGTGAGACGGCGCCGGATTTGGCCGACCGGCAGCGTGAGAGGCAAGAGGGAGACTCATGGGTCTCGGAAGGAGTCTTGGCTTCGGGGAAAAGTGATCACAGCGGGCTGCCACCGGTGGCGAGCGGTGGCGGAAAGGGGAGCTAGCCGGAGCGGTAGAAGAAAAGCGAATTGGATTCGGGCAAAGAGCAGCTTGAGCATCTAGGTACTCTAGTGACTCCATTTTGCTGCTCGGTCTGGCCGGTGAGCAACCGGATTGCTCCACCATCATGTGCCGGCCATGGGGGAGATGATGCATGCTGGCGATGAGGTTGCAGGTGATGAGGACCGAGATTGTGGCGCGCTATGTGCTTAGAGATGTGTAGAGGTACTTTAGGCTCAAGGAATCGGAGAGTAGCTCATGGAAGTGGCCAAATTCGGCTGTTCCCATTTTTCTTGATGTTCTGGTTGTAGCGGCAGAAGTGCACGGCTGCTTGGCTTGGGCAATGTAGAAGAGTGTGGGAAGCTTTGCTGTGTTTGGGGCTTTAAGTAGACGAGTTAGGCGGTGATGGGTGGTGTTAGCAGGAGAGGCGAGGCGAGTTGCTTCGGCGGTCAAGCGATGAAATGGCAGAGCGAAGCAATGGCGGGGCTCGAGGTTTTGGCCAGCCATGAATTCCTAGCGTCAGAGCATGGAGGTAGGGTATGGGAGCAACGGCGACGTGACTGACGAAGGAACTCGGCTGTGTCAGCACAATGGCGAAAGAATGCTGTCGCAGCAGAGAAATCTCGGCCTTTTCCTTGCCGTGGCAGTGGTTTGCTTGAACATGAAGTCAAGGCAGAGAGGCTAGCGGCAGGGTATGGCTGTCACGGCAGAAATCGGCAAGGGGAGGTGAGGCAACTTTCGGCGCCCAGGCATTTATGTTCTGTATTCCTCAATGGTGAAACATTGGTTTGAACTTCTGGGGTTAATTAAGGCATCTAAGTTAGTTGATGACCATGTCCATGGAGGGACTTGATTGTAAGTCATCTTTTGCTCAATTTTCCTATGGTTCTCAAATACCTTTTGCTCATAAATGTATAACTGACTTTGTCACCAGGAGATGCTTTAAATGATATGAAACGAAAACTGAATGTTACTGGCTATCAGCTTTCCGATTGGCACCGAAATCAATTTAACCTTTGCACATGGAATTCTGTGATTTGTGACAGTAACAACAATGTTGTCCAAGTGTAAGTTGGAGCCCTGCACCTTCTTGTCTTGTTTGTTTTGTTTTTGTGCTGATGTTTCCCTCTGCTTTCTTGTCCTGTAAGTACATTCTCTTATTTTGTAGGTTAATAGTACTTGGGAACTTCGTGTGGATAAGGAATGTTCAGAAGACAAAATTATTTTCTTGAACTTGGTGGGGGAGGCCACTACCTTTATTAATTTAACAGAGAATATAAATTCTTTTGCCTAGGTATTGCTATAGGTTGAAAATCCGAAGTTTATAGCATGACGACATCCAAAAAGATTGCATTAACTCCAGAAGCTGCGACTAATCTAACAATCAATTCTTCTATGGAGTCTTGTTGTTTGCAGTTGCCTCTTGTGTTTCCATGAGATAGAGTGTTCTGAGAACCAAAACGCTCGGAGATCGACAGAACTATGTCCAAGGCGAAACCGCAAGTGGTGATCAGCTGCGATGAGTAACAAGATCTTACCTGCAGGAGTTCCAATCAAGATCCGATGCTTGATGATTCAAACTATGGCCTATGGGCTGAAGATGAGAATCATCCTTCGCTCACTTGGAGTATGGAGGCGATAGAAGGCACGGGGTGATCAATGAGGAGATTGATCGGGGAGCAATGGCTGCGATTTCTCAAGCGATTCGACCCGCGTAATGATGGCTATTGCGGAAAGTACACGCAAAAGAAGCTGGGATGCTATCGAGGACATGCGAGTAGGAGAAGATCGAGTCAAGAAAGCTCGGATCAGTATTAAAAGGCGGTTTGATCGGCTAATCATGGAAGACATCGGAAAGCATTGCGAATTCTCAAAAGACTTACCAGCGAAAAATTGTTTTCAGATCTTGGATCGATTCTCTCGTTCGTTGGAGTAATCGAGCAGTTGGCGACATTGAAACAATGTCATTACAAGAGGCACTGGGGCGTCTTAGAGCATATGAAGAAAGTACTCGAGGGAGACGGCGAGATCACAGCGGCAAAGAAGGTGAGCAACTCCTTCTGACTCGAGCACAATGGGAAGGATTATCCATAAATGAGAAGAAGATTGGAGAAACCTCTAGCTCAGGCGGAAGAACGACCTATGCTCGCGGTCGAGGCAGCGGGCGTGGACGAGGCCGAGGCCGAGGACGTGATCGTGATGATGGCGAAGAGATGACGGAGAAGAACGGAAGTTCAGAAAGTTCGATAAAACAAAGGTAAAGTGTTTTAATTGTGACTTATATGGACACTTCCGCGGCCGAATGTCGCAGCCAAAACGTGAGAGAGCAAATCTTGTTGAAAGAAAGATGATGCTTGAAACGAACTTGCTTCTTGGCTGAAGTTACAGAGCAAGTGCAGACTTCACAAGCCAAAAGAGAAACTGTATTGCTCAATGAAGAAAAGGCAATATTTAGAGAAGAAGAGATTGAATATCAAGAATCTAGATGGTATCTAGATACTGGAGCTAGCAATCACATGATTGGTTCGAAAAATCTCTTCGCAGAACTTGATGAATCAGTACAAGGTTCTGTAAAATTTGGTGATGGTTCCCATATTGATATTCAGGGACGAGGTACAGTTCTTCTCAAGTGTAAGAATGAAGAACACAAGCTATTAACAGATGTTTATTACATACCTCGACTTAGAAGCAACATCCTCAGCCTGGGACAACTTGATCAGTATGGAAGCAAGATTGTCATTGAAAATGGACACATGAGTGTTTATGACAATGACAGGAAGTTGTTGGCTCATGTAAAGAGGTCTTCAAACAGACTCTATGTCATGGAGGCGAGAGTAATCGAGCCGGTTTGCTTCTTGACTAAGTCCTGCGATTCAACTTGGTTGTGGCATGGGCGTTATGTTTTTTGCGCTGCATGTCTTCAGTTGAACTGGCTTTGCTAGCGAAAATAAGATCAAATTGGAATAGCCATCTACGTGAGTGAACTGGAATGAACATATTGTAGCAAATTTACAACTAATATATTTTGGATTTTGGAGGAACTGATACGAAAGCTGACTATTAACTGTGTCTGTGTCCTACACGAATTGATGCTCATTGTTAGGTACATTGTGATTCTCCTATTAATTCACTCCAACTGTTATGAAACCCTGTAGTGTTTGATCTTTCAGGTCATTAGCTGGTAACAGGATTACTTGTAACACACCAGAGCAGTTTGATAATCTTTCTAGTTTGACAAGCTTAGATTTAGAAGACAACCTTTTGGTTGGAGAACTACCAGCTTCTACTGGCCAGCTTTCTAAGCTCCAGCTGTTGTAAGTGTATTAAAAATTACTTCCCATTTTGCTCTGAGTAAAATTAAAACGATTTGGCCTTTCATTTGTTCCTTTGTGTCTCTTAACCAGGATACTGAGGCCCTGGGACAAGGATTGCTATCCAGAAAAAGTTTTGGCTTACAATCTGCTACAGAAAAATCGTAATAATTCTGACAAGACTACTATCTATTTTCTAATTTTTATTTTTCTAACTTTTGAAATTTTCAAGATGTTACAACTTCTAACAGCTTTTCCATGTCCTTATCACAAATATCTTATAAGGAATTAGGTGTTCAGCTTCAATGAGTCTTTTCATGAACCAATAATAGACAAACAAGCATCACAAGTGTTCCTTTTTGTTTATTAGTGACAAACAAGCATCTCAAGCAAGTTCATCGTTAAACACATGCTACTAAAATCATGATTTGATATGTTACACTTATTGTACTACTAAAATTCAATTGTTAATTGCAGTAAGTCTTGTTTGAAAAAGTAACAAAAGAAGTTCACACAATCAGTGTACCTCTATGGCCTGTGGGAGCGTGGAGGGCTATATTATGCAGGTTGCAGGATAGGTTTTTGTGTGCTGCATGGGTGGTTTGTTTGATATCTTAACTAAATAATCATCTTTTTGCAGGTGGTTTCCTTTTTCCATTTCTTAGACAAGTAAGTCTATCACCTACTTTAAGCAAAACAACTCGTATTTTGTCTAATGTTGATGTGCATGACTGATAATTACAGCCTCATTCTTTCTAAATTCCAAATGCAAGTTCGATTTGTATCTCACTAGCTCTTGTTAAATTACCAAGCAAGTGTTGCTCCATCAGGAGCTTGCTAACTCAAGAATAACTGCCCCTTTACGTGTCATGCATGCTATCTTCGTACAAAGTTTACAGATGTCAATGTGTGTGTCTTATATCCTCTACTACATTGATAGAGTTAACAATAGCATGCAGATGTAAAATGTCTCTTTTCCCTCAAAAACAAGAGACGATTACAAATTATCTATTAGATCACCAATCACCACTAAATCAACTAATCGAGTCAGCCATGCATGGAGTGCAACTACTACTCCAAAGCTAAGATCAGTGAAGCTAGATTACAGCATCCATGCAAGCAACTATGAATAGCCAATCATCATTCACAAACATCATTCACAAACTCAAATGAGGATTATCAGTTCATACCTTAGTCAAGCATATCGGTTCATACACAACTCACCGACGGGGAGGAGGAGGTAGCTGACGAGGAAGGTGCTCGAGGAGAAGGTTGCCGACGGGGAGGAGAAGGTGCTCGCGGAGGTAGCCGATCAAGGAGAAGGTGCTCGCGGAGGTAGCTGATCAAGGAGAAGGTGCTCGAGGAAGAGAAGGTGCTCGCAGAGGTAGCCAATCAAGGAGGAGGTCACCGGGGAGGAGTTCGCCGGGGAGGAGGTCGCCGGGGAGGAGGATTGCCGGGGGGCTAGGGTTTGCGAGAGACGAAACGCATGGATCTGTGCTACGATCTTCTATCGGTATGGTTATATAGGGTCTGAGGTGATATCACAGACGATTCCTAGTACAGACAGTTTGTATGTAAAATATCACAGACGATTTTTAACTAAAACCATATGTGATATCACTGACGGTTAATTAAAAGAACCGTTTGTGATTGTCTCACTAACGGTTTCACTATAGAACTGTCAGTGATGTTCTTTATCATAGGCAGTTTTTCTCAACCGTCTGTGTTGAGTGTCTAATATAAGCCTTTCTGTAGTAGTGGCGCTATGATCATCTGAACTTCCACACCCTAAGGAGTCTAGCCATTAAGAGGATGGTAGAAGGTATGCTTGTGATCAATCACCTTGATCAATTATGTGAAGGTTGCTCATTAGGCAAACAGCACTGAAAGCCATTTCCGCAGGTTGCAAGTTACCGAGCTGATCAACCACTTGAGCTTATACACAGTGATTTGTGCGGCCCAATTACGCCGTCAACAGCTGCTAGAAATTAGTTTTTTCTGCTAATTGTTGATGACTGTAGCAGATATATGTGGGTAGAGTTACTCAAAAACAAGTCTGAAGCACTTCGTTATTTCAAGAAGTACAAACAGCAATTGTAACTGAAAAAGGTCTAAAAGTCAAAGCTCTCCAAACAAATTGAGGAGGAGAATTTAACTCTATTGAGTTTGGAGTATATTGTGAAGCAACTGGCATCAAGAAATTCACTACAGCTCCATATTCTCCACAACAAAATGGAGTTGTAGAGCGTCAAAATCAGACCATGATGGAGATGGCCCGTAGCATGTTGAAGAGCAAGTCAGTGCCTGGAAAATTCTGGGGCAAAGCAGTGAAAACGGTTGTGTATATTCTTAATAGAGCACCAACTCGAAGTCTAGATGGAAAGACTCCATTTGAAGCTTGGCATCACCGTAAACCAAAGGTACATCATCTTCGAACATTTGGATGTGTGGCTTATGTGAAAATTGTTAAACCAAGAATAAGGAAGCTAGACGATCGGAGCATACCTATGGTCTTCCTTGGTTATGCCGAGGGATCAAAAGCTTACTGTGTTTATGAACCGAAGAGCAATCAGATTCATATAACTTGGAATGTAGTATTTGAAGAAGAGAGGATGTGGCAATGGGAGTTATCAGAAGATACGAGTAGCAGCACTTTCATGCGTCATTATCCTCCTGATTCAGTTATGCATCAAGGCCCGGAAGAAGGTACATCTGGGTTGGAAACAGATCAACCTGAGCTGATCAATGCAGATTCACCACAAGCATCAGGTCAGGATGGGGCAACTCCAGAAGCATCATCTTCAGTACCTAGTGAAACCTCTTCTGCATCGGTCTCTCCAGTCTAGCCTCATAGGACGCGATCGCTACAAGATATATATAATGTGACAAGTCCAATTGAGCTGGCCGAAGACATTAATTTGTGTCTATTAGGTGCTGAAGAACCTAGCCGTTTTGAAGAAGCTGTAGAGCAGGTGTGCTGGAGAAGAGCTATGCAAGAAGAGATAAAGTCGATTCATGAAAATGACACTTGGAGTTTAATTGATCAGCCAAGTGATCAACGAGCTATGGCTTAAAGTGGGGTTTTAAGGTAAGAAGAATCCACAGGAAGCAATAGTTAAAAACAAAGCTCGTTTGGTGGCCAAAGGATATGTGCAAAGATCTGGAATAGATTATAATGAAGTGTTTGCACCAGTGGCAAGAATAGAGACGGTAAGGTTGTTAATTGCTCTAGCAGCTCAAGAATCTTGGCAAGTACATCATATGGATGTAAAATCAGCTTTTCTAAATGGAGACTTATCAGAAGAAGTGTTTGTAACTCAGCCACTAGGTTTTGAAGAAGTAGGAAAGGAAAATAAAGTGCTAAAGCTCAAGAAAGCACTTTATAGCTTGAAACAAGCTTCTGGGCGTGGAATGCAAAATTAGACAACACACTTGTGTCTCTTCATTTTGTGAGGAGTTCTTTGGAGCATGCTGTTTATAAAAGGAGTCAAGGTGAAAAGATTTTAATAGTTGGATTTTATGTCGATGATTTGATAATAATTGGTCCAAACATTCAGGAAATTGAAGGCTTCAAAGTTCAGATGAAGAAAACTTTTAAAATGAGTGATTTGGGACTATTATCATATTATCTTAGTATTGAGGTACATCAAAGACCTGAGAGCATAACCTTGTGTCAATCGGCATATGCTCGAAAGATTTTCGAAAGCTACGGGATGTCCAACTGTAACTCAACATCAACACCCATGGAGGAAAGGCTGAAGATGAGTAAAGCAAACTCAAATCCACCGGTTGATCCTACAATGTTCAGAAGCATTGTTGGGAGTCTGAGATATCTAGTTAACACTAGACTGGATATAGCTTTTGTGGTTGGGATTGTAAGTCGCTATATAGAAGCACCAACAACATTGCATATGGCGGTTGTTAAGAAAATTCTTCGGTACATAAAGGGAACTCTCAGGTTCGGGTGTGTATACACCAAGAAGAAAGAGGGAGATACTGTTATAACAGGGTATACTGACAGTGGCTTGGCTGGAGAATTGGATGATCAAAAAAGCACATCGGGTGTAGCCTTCTTCTTTGGTGATAATCTAGTAAGTTGGACATCTCAGAAGCAAAAGGTTGTAGCATTGTCTTCATGCGAGGCAGAATATATTGCTGCAACCTCTGGAGCATGTTAGGGAATGTGGCTCGGGAGATTATTAGCAGAATTGCTGAACCGACACAAGATGAGAGTGGTGTTGAAGGTTGATAACAAGTCTGCTATTTCGTTAAGTAAGAATCCAGTCTATCATGATCGGAGTAAGCATATAGATACTAGATATCATTTTATACAAGATTGTGTTGAAAAAGGCGAGAATGAAGTTGAATATGTCTCAACACAAGATCTGGTTGCAGACTGTAACACCCCAACACCCACGTGCCCTGAATGTCACCTTATTAGGCCTTTACAATAGTATTTAACCCACATTAACTAAAAATATTAGCAACATCATACATACACTTCTAGACAAAAAGCAACATCTACCGAGTATTTTCAACAAGTATTGACATTAAACATAACCTCAACAATAACAATTAACTATATTTCACCACATTTTCAGCAATCACCAACTTTAACATCTAGACAAGATATTTCAACTACAAGGTATAAAATGAAGTATGATAATGGACAATAGAGAGGCACAACACAAGTTATTTAAACAAGCCACAACCATAGCTTAAACAAATAGAATAATAAATCCTTACAAATTACACCTACTAAAATATCCCAAGAATGAGATTGTTTATTTATTCATTAACTAAGTATGTTCCAAAATACTAAACACTATGATGACAGTGGAGCAATTGATATGAGTCGTGCCTGTGCTACTCCTATTCCCAACATGCTGGCCTCAAAGTACCTAAAACATTAAGTAAACAAGCGTGAGTTCAAGACTTAGCAAAGTGCACCATACAACAATAACAACACATGTAAATAACCATTGATAAAATACATCATGTCATGTTATCCATACATAAAAGGAGAACTCATCAATTTAAAACTCTTCATCCACTTCGTTCATGCAATGCATCATGCTTTATGCTCAAATCCATCTCTTTTCTCTTTGCTTATACCGGTATAACTAAGTGCACACCCGTCAGTGTCATACTCTCCCTTCCATCCTAGTGGAGGGGTCTACGAAGTAAGTCTTACTCTCATCCACATCCCGTGGAGGGGCCTACCATAGTAGGACTTTTGTGCCCTCCACAAGTGGGTTACAGAGGCCCACACGGGTCACCTCTTCCATCTTGTCTGCACATATACAAATGACTTGAATAATTTGCAAGTTGCATCTTTTCTAATAATAACAAAACCATAAACATAAACATTATCATTGTCCCAAACATAATCATACGTAAAAACAATGATAATGAGGCATATCAAACATTTAGGCCAGCTAGGTAGCAATCCTCATTAGAACTTCGATCTAACTATAACCATCAATATATTCTATGCACTTGCCTTTACCCACGAGGAGCGGAGTGGCGCGAGGTTGAGGCTACTCCCGAAATCACACCTCCTGAAATAAATTGCATGTATCTCAAAACAACGCAATCACAACATAGATAACAAACATAGCGACGTCGAACCTACCACAACCCTAATTTTTAACTTCCACAAACGATGGACAAAACCACACCTTTGTTGTCCCCTTGGCCTAAAGGCTATAAGTCCTACTCCAAGAGCCCAAACAAAGGGAACCAAGAACTTTATAAAAACTACACAAGAATACCGGCGACGGCGGCGGCGCATGCAAAACAGAGGGAAGCAAGAAAGAAAAACAGAAGAGAAAAAAGAAAAAGAGAAGAAAAATAAAAAATTGAGAAATTATTTTAGAGTTGTGCTTTCGTGTAAAGGATTCTTGTGTGTATTCTACATTCATAATTTGATGGATAAATTGGTGAGTATGGATTCTGATATATTAGTTTTTGTTCTTCATGTTTTCATACAATTGCTTTCTAGTTTGTTTGTTTAATTTAACTTTCGATTCTTTCTGTTTGATCATTATTTTATTAATTTTCAGAATTAATAAAAACACAAAATAATTAGATTTATTGTTAATTTGCACGAATTCACTCTCCTCTTGGTGCACCTCTATCCTTCAATTTGTTATCCAACTCTAATACATTACTGAAAATACATTATTGTATTTCTCATACTATTTTAATAGCCTATGTATACATATGCTTAATCTACAGCGTTATAATCTAGCCCACCAAAATCGACAGTGTAGATTTTTATCTTTTTTTTCTTTGATTAATATTGTAATTTATAACCTATAAGAGTAAATGCAGCGACTTCTTTTTCTGTCGTTTTAATAACTAGATGCGCAGCGGGCCTACGTGTTGCTGTGGGTGGAAGGAATCGTTGAGACATGTCGAGATTTTAATAAAGAGCAGTTTTTTTCCGAGAATATCTCCCAAAAAATGGAAAAAAGCGTCGATTTATTTTGGAAAATATTTCTTTGGAATTTTTTAAAAACATCTCTATAATAGGTTATGAAAATTATAGGAATCTAGTTTTTTAACAGTAGCTCGGGCATGCTCTTAGGAACGTTCTAACAAATTTCTAAAATTTACAAATTTAGCAACTCAATTAAACTAGTGAAGTTGCTATAAATGGATTAGTAGCTCTGTCAATTTTTAAAAAATTTGCATAAGCCTGAACATGATCTGAAATTTTTACGATAGCGTAGGCATGCTCTCAGGGACCTTCTCAAAAATTTTCAAGAATTTGCAAATTTTATAGCTTAGTTTAAGCAGTGAAGCTGCTTTAAACGCATTAGTAGCATCGTTATAATTTTTAAAAATCACACAAGATTAATCATGATCTGAATGTTTTATAGTAGGCTTGGCACGCTCTGAGGACTATTCTCAAAATGTTTCAAAAAATTGAAATATCATTTAGTAGTTCAATTAAATGATTAAATCAGTAAAGTTGCTTTAAATATATTAGCAGTATTGTCAGATTTTTTTTTAAAATCGAACAAATTTGATCATGATCTGAAATTTCTATGGTACGAATTGTTTCGCTTAGTTTGTCAAATTTTCAAAGAAAATCGGTGAAAAATCTCTCAAAAACCGATAAAATCGGTCAATTTTTGAATTTTTTTCGAAAAAATTTGACCGCCGAGTTCAAAGAGTTTGACTACGAAATGGTTCGGTTTCTACTGATTTTCGACCCATCTTTTTGTCGAAAATTTGTACCGAGTGACCAATTTCTGGCCTCAATTCAGTTTTGTGATCCCTGAGCGTACCTCTCTGCGTCCACATGTATCTTCCACAATTTTGCATAAGCTAGCTAAGCCTTCTTTAGTTCACTGACTCCATTCCTAAGGAGGAGAAATATGAGTGGACAGAAGAAGGTTATCTTAAATAAGAAATACAGGTAGATCTTCAAACATGGCTAAGTAGTTCAGCGATTCCCAATACTTTGCAGATGAGGATCTTAAAACAAACCATCAAATAAACCATTTGGAGCTTCTTTCAAATATTATTTTTTGATATGCAAATAAGTACATTATATTTAGACAAAATTAACAATAGTCCTTGCACATTTTCCAGTTCAACAAAACTAAATTACTTACTTAGGAATGTTGTGCTCGATCGTTACGGTGCTCTTTGTTGAAGGGAGACCAGCAAGTATATAAGTAAATCGCAATGGAAGCACTGATTGGTCTTAATTAAAAATCTGTGAGCCAAATGCAATGGGCAAACAGTAGAGCCTATATAAAGTAAATGAAATTGGAAGGCATTGGAGGGAATTTTTAATTCTACTAATTTCATTGTCTTGTGAGCCTACATTAGTAAGGTTAAGTTGTACTTTGGGAGCAGAAAGCTCTGCAGCATAAGTAAAGGAATATTCATTCAATGGAGATCCATATGCTATCCGGTCACTGCAGGCATGGTGCATTAGAACTGAAACAGGAAGAAATGCATTAGCAGGTATGGGCACCTGAGTAGCTTAATGTGGTGTGAGAGAATAAGTTTAGGTGAAATCTGAACATACGAAAGGTTATCAATCAGAGCAAGGAATATGGAGAAAAGGCGATGCCCTGTAGAGTATTTGCACAAAGGTTGAGAATAATAGAGCGGTAATTGGAAAGGCTAAAACAATGCACCAAATTGGTATTGAGAGGTGAAAACATGGCATTATGTGTCTACATTGATCATCATTGACCAAATCTAATATAATTAAAACAATGCACAAAATTGGTATTGAGAGGGGAAAGCGGCATCTATCTCTTTGTGCAAAAAAATATTTCGAGACAACTTGTCGATAACATCTTCATTGTAACTTTCATTAGATATCATTTGGGGAGTTCATAAACGCCTAAAAAGCAATGAACACAGCAATTTGCAAAATGGCACCGGCATGATGGAGCTAGTTAGACTAATATCTTCACTCTCACAGCAGGATGGGAGAACACCGCAATTTCTTTAGTATGCAAGCAACCGGCAAATTTGTCATGGCACGCGTACGATGAGAGCCAATCAGGACTTGCAAAATGGTACCCGCAGGACGGGAGTTAATTAGATTATCAAGCATTAGGATCAACAATCCAGCAGTAACACAGTTCTCTATGCATGCAAACAACCATCAAATCTGTCATGCAAACAACCTAGCTAGGGTTTTGAGCACTGGAGTGGAGAATGAATGATCTGCAAGAGTGGTCGCTTTATATGGCTCCCCTATCACAGACGGTTCTAATATAGAATCGTCTGTTATAATAACATCACAGATGGTTCTTCAATAGAACCGTCTGTGACAGAATTTTAGCGCAGACGGTTCTATATTAGAACCATCTGCGATAGTGTTTTATCGTAGACGGTTATATATTAAAACCATCTGTGAAAGATAACATCACAGACAGTTCTATTATAGAACCGTCTGTGATGAAGTTTCCCATAGACCTTCATTGCTGAGGCAAAACCAGAGTTTGGCCTTCTTGGCTTACAATGGATTGTGGATAATATATAATGTGTATAGAATTGTAGATGAGGCAACATATATACATCAGTAAAGGAAAGGAAATTTTATTAAATAAATCAGATGCATATATACACAAAGTTGTTTCGAATTTCGAGCATCTCATTACAGACAACTCTATTATCTTCGAGAGTACACTTAAAATCATAACTCCACTTGCTTATTCTTTTGTATAAAAATTAGCCCTTCACGATGATCGACGCGTGTGTAGCTAGCTTCCTCGGGTTGTTCTTCTTGGACTGTGATGCTCTTTCCGATAGGAGGCAACTCATCAAATTGATTATATTCTTCTTCATCTACTACATTCTCTACTCCAACAATCCTCCTTTTTACCTGAAGAACTACATGCCTCTTCTTGTTGGACGGATCGATTACATAGAATACTTGAACAACTTGGTTAGCGAGTTTGAATGGTTCATCTTGGTATCCGACATGTGCGAAGTTGACAGTAGTGACACCGTACTGATCAACCTTCACATGCTATAGGTGGACCCAACGACACCAAGATAAGGGGATCTTGAATAGTACATAGTCGAGCTCCTCGTTGACCCAACGGTGTTGAACGCATCTATACGGACACCGTTGTTCTGGTTTGTGCTCTTCATATCCTGATCTCTTGTGTAAAATATATACACATTTAAGTCGTATCCTTTCCATATTACAACTGTAAATGTTGGCCCTTTTGCCAACCATGTGAGCGTATCACCTGACGATGTCCCTGTGATGGGTCGCTCCTTCAGCCATCTGTTAAATTGAAGGTTATGCTGTCTCGTGATCCAAGACTCTTGCCGTAGCTAGTGCTTATTCTCATCGATGTACGGGGACACTACAGCCATGTGTTGCAAAACCGTGAAATGAGCTTGAACATAGGCAGCCGGATCAGGCATGATTGCTTTCCTTTCGATGGTCTCGATGCCCTGGAGTCTCCCCTCATGGAGAGATCGAGGAACACCTATTGGTTCAACCTGAGCCATGTAATCGACGCATAACTCTATGACTTCTTCGGTTGCATAACCTTCGACATGCTACCCTCCGGCCGAGATTGATTCTGTACGTATGACTTGAGAATTCCTATATATCTCTCGAATGGGTACATGCTACGTAGGAACATGGGCCCACATATCTTTATCTCTATCACAAGGTGAACAACGAGATGGACCATGATATCGAAAAACGACAGAGGAAAATAAATCTCAAGATTACATAGAATCATCACCACCTCAGCCTGTAGTTCATCTAGTGCTTCAGGATCGATGACCTTCTGAGCAATTGTGTTAAAGAAATAACACAATCTCGTGATTGTCTCCTGGACCTTGACTGGCAAAATACTTCTAATTGCCACAAGGAGCATTTGTGTCATCAACACATGACAATCATGAGACTTCATGCCAATTAATTTCAAATCTTGCATCGAAACAAGTCTCTTCATGTTAGAGGAGTAACCGGACGAAACTTTCACACAATGCATGCACTGGCACAGTTCAGTTCTCTTTGGCCTTAGACAAAGTGTAACAAGAATGTTCGTAGTATGTTCGGCCTGTATCAGTCTCTTTCGGTGCTAACTCAGGTCTTATGCCCATATCGATCAAGTCAAGCCGGGCATTGATACTGTCCTTTGTTTTGCCTTTAATATTCAATGAGGAACCAATCAAGATATCATAGACATTCTTCTCTACGTGCATCACGTCGATGCAGTGCCAAACTTCTAGGTGCTCCCAATAAGGTAGGTCCCAAAATATTGATCTCTCCTTCCACGTGCTCTTCTCACGGGACCTCGATTTACGTCTCTTTCCAAACGTAACATCCAAGTTCTTAACCATATCATGAACATCTATCCCACTTAAAGGCTTTGGAGTTGAACCGTCTTCGTTCATTCTATCGAATTGTTCTTTCATCTTGCAGTATGGGTGATTCCTCCGAAGGAACCTACGGTGATGCATGTAAACGGTTTTAAGCGAGTGATTCAGCCACACACTCTCGGTATTGTCTAAGCAGTGAGTGTAGGCTTTAGTTCCTTTTGTACTCTGGCCTGATAAGTTACCAAGGGCAGGGAATCATTTATGGTGCAGAACAAAAGGCAATGCAAATTGAAGTTCTCTTGTTTGTACGCATCCCATACCTGTACCCCGGGAACCTATAGTGTTTCCAGATCTTCCACCAATGGTGTTAGGTACACATCAATATCGTTCCTAAGTTGTTTCGGTCCTTGGATAAGTACAGACAACAAAATGTACTTTCACTTCATAGACAACCAAGGAGGAAGGTTGTAGATACAGAGATTCACTGGCCAAGTGCTATGCCGGTTACTCATGTTACCGAAAGGATTCATTCCATCTGTACTCAATCTAAACCTTATATTCCTCGGATCCGCACCGAATTCTTGAAACCTCTTATCGATGTTTCTCCACTGGATAGAATCAGCAGGGTGCCTTAGCATTCCATCGTTCTTATGCTCCTCCGAGTGCCAACGCAACAGTTTTGCCTCATTTGGGTTCGCAAACAAACGCTTCAAACGAGGAATTACAGGCAGATACCATTCCACCTTAGCAGGAGGTCCTTTCATCACCTGGATGCCCTTGATGTATCATCTGAATGACTCTTACGCTTGTACCGGGATGCGTTGCACACAGGACATATGTGCAAGTTTGCGTACTCTTGGCGGTACAGGATACGGTCGTTCCGACATGCATGTATTCTTTCTACTTCCATTCCCAAGGGACAAAGAACATTCTTAGCTTTGTAGGTGGTTGTCGGCAACTTATTTCCCTTAGGAAGCATATCCGCCAATAGACGTAACAGCGCTGTGAATCTCTTGTCGGACCAACCATTGCTTGTTTTCAATTGCAGCAGTTCAAGCACGGATGACAACCTTGTGTATTTTGAGTTGCAACCTGAGAACAAAGGTTTCTCCGAGTCCTCCATCAAGCCCCGGAATTTACCATATTCTTTGTCATCACGGTTCCCTTCTGCATCGCATAGCATCTGATTCAGATTATCTTCCTACAACCTATCCTCATCGGAACCACAATCGATATGATCATCCGACATATCATTGACTTCATCAACCATGTTAATACTACCTATTTCCTGTATATCCTGCTCTTCACCGTGACTAGTCCAATATGTATACCCCTTTTGAAACCCCTCATAATCAAGTGTGCTTCGATCTGCGTAAAGTTTCGAAACATCTTCAGATTCTCACAGTCAATGCACGGACAAGACATAAACTATAACCCCTTATTAAACATATCCTCTTCTGCAGCTCTTGTAAAAGCGGAAAAGCCATTAATGTACTCGGCACTCACATGGTTCTTAGTGTACATCCAGCTTCGGTCAATCTACGTCAAGCATATAGCATTTAGTGTTAAATATTAAAGTACACTAGGTGTCCTATGCACACATTGTTAAATTATAACCAATTACTACCTTCGAACAAAACAAACAAATGGATCTACAAGCTAGATATCTAAACACAATCTTTAAATTAATTCTCTCTTCACCAAACTAGCTACCTAAATCTTATATATAATAATGCAGTTAGATTTAACCAATTACTAACCTTTGATCACAAAGAACTTGAATATAATGTAATTACCCATTACTAAACCTTAGATCACACATAGATCTACAAGCTAGCTAGATCTAAACAATCTTCAAATTTCTGTTCTAAGTAATATCTTGAATATAAAGCAATTAATTAGAATCCAAGAAATTATATACTAACCTGCTTAAATATAGAAAAGAACAGTACATGGATCTACAAGCTACATCTATATACAATCTCTCTTCAAATTCTCTCCTTACCAAGCTAGATCATGAATATAATGCAATTAAAACCCATTACTACCCTTATATAGAAAAGAACACATGAATCTATAAGCTAGATCTAAAAATCATCAAATTCTCTCCTTACCAAGCTAGATCTTGAACATACTGCAATTAGACACCATTACTAACTTTAGATCACCAAAATCAAATGGATCCTCAATCACCCTGCAAAATCAACGGTCTTCTTTTACCAAATCACCTCACAGCTGCACGGCCGCAGTCAAATGAAAAATAGATCCTGAAACCCTAAAATGCACCCAGTGGCTCGGGCCTCTGTATTATATATCGCTAAGAGATATCATAGATGGTTTTATACAAAACCGTCAATGATAAACATAGTATCCCAGACGGTTTTATTACAAAACCGTCAGTGATCTATCACAGACGGTTTTACTATAAAACCGTCTGGGATAAAACCTGCTATCACAGACGGTTTTCTTTATAAAACTGTCTGTAACATTGATGTATATCACTGATGGTTTTTGAAGAGTATCATCTGTGATGATGTCACTGACGGTTTCAATATAAAACCGTCAGTGATGTTAATCATCACAGACGATTTTGAGGAACCGTCTGTGATGAGGCATCTAATATAAGCCTTTCTGTAGTAGTGCTAGTTGATTGCTGCTAGAAAATTCAGGAGCTAGTTGTCTAGAGAAGGTTCTTTGTTGCAGCTAGTACATAATTAAGTTGGTGACTGCATCTACAATTCAACTAGTACATAGCTAGCCGAATTTACCATGTAATTACGCATCAAGATATTATAATACATATGTGAAAGACCGAGATGGCGACCAGAGGGGGGGTGAATGGTCCCAAAATAAATTTTCCCACCTCTTGGACAAATACTAGCTAAAGACTCAATACTGCTTGTAAAGAACAGAGATTAGAAAAACACAAGCAATGTTCAGAAAACAGCACGACTCCAAAAGTCAATCTGTGATCTTGGCTTGCTCATGAGATTCTAATGATCAAGATAGACTTGAATGCCTTCTCACAAGTCACAGCAAGCAAGATATCACAGGAGTAAACACCAAAACTCGATCAATTAAGAATTCATTATGAAGGAACAAAAGATCGGTTTCTTTGCAGAACTTGAACCAGGGTTGCCTAGAGGATTTGGATATGTTCTGAGTGAAGATTCATCCAATCAATCTCTCATCCTTGTCAACAAGAACCAGAAGCAAATCAAAACTAAAGAACTACAAGTCACACGTTTTACACACTTCAAGAACACACAGATTTACAACTTGCAACAAGAACAGAAGGATTGCCTAAATGATTGAAAGCATCGAATCAAGAGAAGAGTTCATCAACCATGAAGTTCAACAAAGATTCAATAGCATGTAGAAGGAGATGAGGCAAATCCAAAATACGTAAAGTAAATTGCAAGTAAGTAAATGCGGAATTTAGATAGCAGAATTTAAGTGCGTAATGTAAATGCGTAAAGGAAATGAAACTAGAACATAAATGAAGAACATTTCATTTCGGAAGGGAGGTTTACAAAGCCTCACAACAAAGTGGGCAAAACTCAAATGAGCAAAGAAAACCTCGGAACCTTCAAAGAGGGAGGCTGCCCTACCCTCTATTTATAGTGACACAGGATCAATTACCACATTTGGATGTCCCGCTTCAATCCTAAGCCAACATCCAAGAGTCGGATTTGATCCTTACACCGCCACTCTCAACAACTCTCAACTACTCACGTACACTTTCCTCACCGCTCACCCCAAGGAGACACCCTCTCCTGTCTATTCATAGCGTGCTTGGAACACCTACCACCCTTGGATGAGCCTCTAAACCCTAGAGCACTCCATCAAGGGCTGAGATTTTACCCACTCACAAAGCTATGCATGGGCTCACCGAAACCCAACAACCCAACGGGTTTTGCACGCTAACTCACACTAACTTGACCCGCTACTCTATCTTCCTGACCGCGATCCAACGGTCCTCCTAGATCAGAGCAGCTCCAAGTTAGCATCTCATCCATTCCTTTGTCTTCTCGGCTTGCAGCTACTCCCTGGCCTCAGTCATCTTTGGCGACACCTTCATCATCTGGACCTCAGCTCTCCCAGCCTAGTCCTGATCCCCTTCGCCTCACCATGACCTAGTTCCAAAGTCCTGCAACCATCATAGACAAGGAAACCACATCACATAGCAATGTCCAACAACACATATCCATCTCAACAGACAGATATACACTACGCTGACCAGCAAAACCCCGACCACACGTGGTCTGACCACTGGTCTCCATCCCGACCAACCATGGTCTGACCACTGGTCTCCATCCCGACCAACCATGGTCTGACCACTGGTCTCCATCCCGACCACTCGAGGTCTGACAACTAGTCTCCATTTCGACCACTCGAGGTCTGACGATTGGTCTCCGACCAGCGAGAGACCTGACCACTCGGGGTCAGACGACTGGTCTCCGACCAGCCAAAGCCCAGACCTCTCAGGTCGGACGACCCGACCACTCGGGGTCGGACGACTGGTCTGCAACACAGCCAAAGCCCCGACCACTCAGGTCGGACGACCCGACCACTCGGGGTCAGACGACTGGTCTCCAACCAGCCAAAGCCCCAACCACTCAGGTCGGACGGCCCGACCACTCGGGGTCGGACGACCCAACCACTCGGGGTCGGACGACTGGTCTCCAACCAGTAACTCAAATTGCTCTAGCTCGAAAAATAATCCAAATCAAACTCAAACTTGAGCACACCTTGCTCAAATAAAGTCAAATACTCATCACAAACATGGATGGACGTCCACATGGTCCTTCAATCTCCCCCTTGATGAGTATATTGACAAACCACACAAAAGGCATAAATTTGAGTTTGAATGAGAGAAGAAGAAAGCAATTTGATTTCAAAACCACACATGGTCCAGAGAGAATAGACTGAGAACATGACCAAGTGCCAAAAAATTATGTGATTATGATCCACAGGAATTAGCAAAATTTTACAAAGATCATAAGAACCAAATTAGCTTTCACATTTTTAGTGATGCCTTTTCTACGATTTCTCCCCCTTTTGGCAATATAGGCATCAAAATGAAATTTTCTCCCACTTTTTATGTATGCAAGACATGCAACCTAAGGGAGCTTTGAAGATTATCCAAATGATCATAATGACAAGATATGACACCAAGCTTATCAATCTCAGATTATGACCAAACTAAGACATGTCCAAGTGCAAATAACAAATTTTGCTCATAAGCTAGGTTTTGAAAATGTATCTTTTTAGCAAGATTTGACAAGTGCAAAACTTAGCAAAGTTTCAAAACTAGAAGCAAAACCACTTAAGGATCAAATGGAAAACCTAGAGTTCAACCTACTCAACACTTTGGGGAATTTTGAAGTGCATATAAGGTCCTTCGAGCCCATTTTTCAATTTATGCAAATTTTCTTTAAGACTTCGAAAAACATAGCGGGGTGCAAATTTTTGACATTATTTGCATTCTTTACCCACTTATGTGTTTGATATTTGCATTTTTTTTGTTGATTGACTCAAGCCATTTTCGATTATCTCAAGAGTAACTCTTAAGAGAATGATCTTGGTCATACACAATATATTCCAAGTTCATCCCAAATGCAATGGGAGGCAGTCTCGAGAATATAAAGTGCTGAGATCAATTTTGCACAAAAGAGTCAATTTTTTTTAATTTTCAATTTAGCACATATGAGCAATTCTGAAGGACTCAAATATGGATCAAGCAAATTTCACCCAAGTTGCTATAGGGACTCTAGAGAAATCCAAAATTTCACAATTCATGGTAAAAGCCCCTAAAGAAGAAACTTGGTAAGCAAAAGCAACATGTTTCATCAAGTTTTCATTTAAAGCTTTTAAGTTTTTCAGATTTCAATGAACATTAGCTTGATAAAAGAACTTGGACATATCTAAGCTAGTGATTTTCTTCGAAAGATATAGCATGATGTATTTCACGAAGATAGAGTCAAATGCATAATAGACAAAGCTCATAGAACGGAAAATGCAGTCTAAATGCAATGCATGAACAGATTTCTAAACTCCCCCTGAACAAATGAATCATTTTTAAGCTCAAATCTGGTTAAAGTTGAGTTATTATCAAGATTAGGCATAAAGAAAAACCGAATGAACTCAATAATAACCGAAAAAAGCAGAATGAGGGAAGAAGTCGAGAAACGCAAACCGGATGGCTATTGAGCATAAATAAGATAGAAGAGACTCACTACGGCTCAGGCTCGCTCTTATCTTCCCCAGAGACTGACATAGGAAAGCTGACTCTAGATCCCAACTAAGGAGTGCACACAGACCCTGTCTACCCAGGAGGTCCAAAACCTGCTAGACTTAAAAGACTGTGAGGGAACTCAACCTAGAGAAAAGAGAGAACAGCTAATCACGCATGATAGCAACCTAAAGCACAAGATAAGAGGTCCATGCGAGGCATGCCAGAAGTCTAGGTGAGTGAACTCAACTCAAGAAAACAAGCCCAAAGTCACCCAGAAGAAGAAAGAAAAAGCTGGAAGAAAATATATAGTACATAATATACAAACCAGCTCCCCCTCAAGATAAGCTATATGAGCTCATAAACCCAAGCTCAAATCCCCCTGAACACACTCTAAAACTCTCTCCTCACAAGAGATAGGTAGAAAGCTAGAGGAGAAGAGATAAGATCTAAAACCACATGGTCTTTAAGGAGCAAGACGGCTCAAGGTAAAAAGCAACCTAAATATGCTATAAGTCCAACCAAAAGACTCTAGACAAACAGGACACAAGCTCTACCTACAAAAGAACCACAACCTCCTAAGAGACCCATCACTATCATCAACATTTTCAGAGGTACTTACCTACTGCAGTGTAGAGCAAGTAGTGGCAAATGACCTGAAGTGGATCCAAAAAGCAGAGGAAGAAGACTTAGAGATATTCCTAGGATGATGATCTCACCAGAAAGCCTACACACATGCATCCAACAAATCTATGCTTTGAAATCAAGGTTAGTGTGATCCAGTTCCTAGGCACGAATGAACAAGATACAGGAAAAATGTGGCAAACAATCATCTAGAGCATGAACATGGTGCGTAAGGTAATGTAAGATCATGTATCACAACCAAGCTAAAGATAGCATCAAGATCCATATATCCATAGACAACGGTGAAAACATATCCACATGATAAACAACGAAGAAGGTGCATCATAGCACTCATCATGCCGGCATAAGAAGCTAAGCAAGGTGTATCACAAAGAACAAAATGCTAGCAGGATCATGTGAAAGCCTAGAAATACATGGATCAAGATACTACCCTAAACATGGCAATGAGCATGTAAATGAGGAAATACCACAATGAAGCACAACAACATGCTACTAGATATAACATGAGCAAGATGAATGAAGACAACCAAAGAGGATCATGCATAAAACAAACCAGTTAGCAACATCAAGATCCATTTATCCATAGTCTCAACAACAATATTTACTTACTGCGAAAAGGCCCGTCAAAAGAAGACCAAACAAAAGGTCATGAGGACACAGGCAGCATGAAAGTAAATGGTTACCATGGACACAAAGATGAGAAGCTACTTATGGCAACACTCTATGCATGATGATGAATACATGCCATGAATGACGAACACAAGCTCATGCAAAATAGGTATGAAGCATATAAGCATGAAGGACAATAAAAGGTGATCATGAACAATATAAGTCATACAGCGACAGCTAGATCATATAACCCTAATCTCATGAAAGGCAATCACATGTAGCACAAAGTCTGACAAACAAAGTCTAAACAAGGCTAATCATGGATGTAATAGAAAATCAGGGTCATATAACCTAGATACTACTCATGACAAAATAAAGTAAATGATATATAGCACGTGCCCATAGTTAATACAAATACTCATACCAAATGAACAATATCATGGACAGGATAAAAACAAGAAAATCACATGCTGGGAAAAAGCTCATGAATTTAGGATATAAAACGTGAAGCACAAAGATGGTTGGGGAAAACATGCTATGGCACAAAACAAGACAGACAAAAACTAACAAGACCTAGCAAAGTACATATAATACACATGGGAGCAAGAGCAATCACAACATGTCATGAAAATGATGATCACAAATATAACCGACATGAGGATATGAGATAGCTCACCATGGAAGTGGAAGTCCCCAATGCTGTTATCATGAAGCTCAGCACTTGTGGAGCGAAACACAAGGCAAACAAATTTGAAAGTACATGCAGGTTAGCATGGTGCTCATGATGGTCATGTAGGAAGATCCAATCCTCTAGAGACAAGCCGCAAAGGCCAACTCGGAATTCACGTCGAGTGCCAACATTGAAAAGCGACAAACCGATCCTAGATGAGATTAGTAAAGATCAACATGACCAACATACTTACCTTCAACTCTTGCCGTGAGTGGGTACCTCGAGGAAAAACGAGGTCCACTACTTATGTACGGCGAAGATGATGCCTTAGGACAACTCATGGACTAAGAATCGAACTAAGAAAGGACAAATCCACAAGATGACCCAAAACCACTCCACTAGGCAGTGATCACATCTTCAAGCTAGCCTCAAGCGACTCATGCCATGAGAAAGGCAAAAGGCACTTAAAAGCATCATCGCATAGACATGACACAAGGAATTGACACAAGAGGGAAAGATGACTCAGTACTGGGATAGAGTGAAGATCTGGGAACCCAATACTGAACCACACGACGCCTCAGAGTACCAGTCACAGAAGAAGAATGGACTCGAGTGTCTCTCTGACGCTCAACTCTCACACGATCAGGAGCAACTTTGGTAGATAATCTAGGAGTCAAAACTGGGTTGGCACGCCGTGGTGCAAAAGCCGGACCATCCCAGTAAGGCTGCCTGGATCTCCTACCGCTGATATCTACCTCGATGGGAAAGATGAGGAATATCAAGAGGACGGCGGAAAGACTGACTACGAACAACTCCAGGACTAAAACTCGAAGAACTAGCATGAAAACCAAGTCCTAGACGCTGCCCAAAAACAGGCGACTCTCTAACCTGTCTAGAAGCAGTGTGTGTCTTAGGAGCACTCAAAGTCTGGGAATGACCCTGAATACCCCTAAGAGCAGCAACACGCTCACGCCGAGTGATCTTGGCGTGCTCAAAGCAAATCTACTAGGTGACCATCCTTCTTACGGAAGGTGCATGTGTACTTCGCCTTGCTAGAGACGAAGCAATAGGAGTAACACCCTTCCGGTCAAGTCCTATGGACAACCCCAGAGACCTAAACACGGTGGTGCTCACTCGAGCTACCACAATCTTACCACTCTTGGAGCCGCGCACAATGGTGGGAGGATGCGCCGAGCGTGCTCAAGGGGTGGCGCGATCCTAGACCTTGATTGAATCTACTAATCTTGGATTGGTCTAGAATAAGATTGAGCTTCTTCTTGCCCTCCAACAAACTTCTCGAGAGTGCTCATAAGATCTTGGCAATCTCGGAAGAAGAAGCACAAGAAGAACAGGGTTAAGGAGAAGAAGAACCGAGAAAGATGAGCTCTCTCGTAGACGTGCATTTTTCTCCTCAAAGACGGCCCACGAATTTAAAAGCTTAATCTTGAGGCCCTCACAAATAAACGCAAGACCCACATTTCTAATTCTATTGGCTTGGTATTTAAATTGTCTTCTAATTTCTTCCTAAGTTCGACATGGATTTTATCCAAGTCCCCTCAATCACGAGGGCCTCAACATCTAATTCTATTGGCTTGGTCTTCTAAGCAACTTTCTTGTGATTTATCTAGTAAGTCCTTAGCAAGTTTAACACACTTGACATTTAAGGATTCATTGTCAAGTTTTAGTTGCCTCTGACCCTCACATGAGTATCGGTTCCTTAGAAGCATGCATTTCAAGTTCATCATTTCTAGCAAAAAGCTTCTTAAGGTGTGAACTCATGGCATCAATTTCACAAGCAATTTAGGGCAATTAGAGCATGATGAAGTGGAGTGAGCATGAAGAAAACTAGCCTTAACAGAATAGCATCAATGAACTAGTGCTAGCATTCTTCAACCTAAGACCATCAAGTTCAAGCAAGCACACTATCATGTATGGTCCTTAGGTTCTCCAACTCCACAAGAACAAAGATCACAGAGAACACAGGCATCGGTGACTCGGGAGGAGAAGATCTAAGTGAAGCTAACTCCGAGTCAAGGTACCGATTTCATTTTCTAACTCGAACACCTCGACCTAGCCTTAGCATGAAACTTGCCTAATTTACGTATAAGATTTAATTAAATCGTAGGTGGGTACCTCGTCCGAGTCATTTGTCTGATTCGAGTCGCTTACTTCAATGGCGCCTGCCATGAAGCACATGCCGGAGAAGTCATCTTTGCCCTTCACCTTCTCTTGCGGATCGTCCTCGCTTGCATCACTCCGGTTCTCCGTGTCAGAGAACTCGATGTAAATCGATCGGCGAGGACCCGGTGAAAGAGCTTCTTATTCTTGGCAAAGTTGCGGTACTTCTTCTTCGCCGGCTCACGAGCTGGGGCCTTCTTGTTGCGGTTCTTGTCGGTGTGGTCGTTCTTGCCCGAACCGCCTTGTTCGTTTTTGCCCTTCTCCAGCTTGGGACCGTTTGCTCGAGTGTGGTTGGGGCCACCACACTCGAAACAGGTGATCATCCCACCTCTCTTCCTCTCTCTCACTCTCTTGTATGCATATGAAAATTTGCGAGCAAGAAGAGCAAGCTCATTTTCTGGAAATTTTTCCTGTTGATCATCGCTTAGCTCGCAAAGGGCGGAGAGAGAGAAACCAACAGAAGAATCAGAAAGAGAGGATCCAATGGGATCGGTGATCAAAGCCATCGACTAAGACTTCGTCTTCTGCGAGACGACATCGATCTCATGAGTCTTGAGGCGGGAATAAAGCCCGTCAAGAGTCAAGGTCGATTGGTCGGTGGTATCCTTGATGGTGGTCACATTCATTTCCCAAACACGAAGATCAAGTGCGGTCAAGAAATGTCGAGCATTATCCGAGTCAGAGTATATGCAACCGACTGCTCGGAGGTCGCTCAAAATCTTCGTAAACCGACCAAAGCACTCGTCAAGACTCTCACCAGCGTGCTGTTAAACTTGTTGAACTCACGCTTGAATTGGTCCTGTCGAACCGTCTTGATTTGGGTAGTGCCCTCATGGTAAGCATCGAGGGTCACCCAAATCTCATGAGCAGAACGAAGATGAGAAATCCTATCATACTCACTGCGGCTAAGACCCTGTATGAGGATGTTCCTTGCTTTAGCGTTCGCCTCAACGTCAGCCATATTTCCGGCCGTGACGCGTTTTCATCGCCAGAACCTCATACGGGAGTTTCACCTTCCGCCATATCGAAGCCACAGGCGTGATGTATGACTCCATCCGCGATTTCCAAACGGAAAATCAACTCCAAAGAAAAATGGGAGGCTTGGTGGAATACTTGTCCATCGCCATGGCTCTTGAGACCGGTCAAGATCTATGAAAGAGCAAAATCAGCTCTGATACCAATTGAAAGACCGAGATGGCGACCAGAGGGGGGGTGAATGGTCCCAAAATAAATTTTCCCACCTCTTGGATAAATACTAGCCAAAGACTCAATACTGCTTGTAAAGAACAGAGATTAGAAAAACACAAGCAGTGTTCAGAAAACAGCACGACTCCAAAAGTCAATCTGTGATCTTGGCTTGCTCATGAGATTCTAATGATCAAGATAGACTTGAATGCCTTCTCACAAGTCACAACAAGCAAGATATCACAGGAGTAAACACCAAAACTCGATCAATTAAGAATTCATTATGAAGGAACAAAAGATCGGTTTCTTCGCAGAACTTGAACCAGCGTTGCCTAGAGGATTTGGATATGTTCTGAGTGAAGATTCATCCAATCAATCTCTCATCCTTGTCAACAAGAACCAGAATCAAATCAAAACTAAAGAACTGCAAGTCACACGTTTTACACACTTCAAGAACACACAGATTTACAACTTGCAACAAGAACAGAATGATTGCCTAAATGATTGAAAGCATCGAATCAAAAGAAGAGTTCATCAACCATGAAGTTCAACAAAGATTCAATAGCATGTAGAAGGAGATGAGGCAAATCCAAAATACGTAAAGTACATTGCAAGTAAGTAAATGCGGAATTTGGATAGCAGAATTTAAGTGCGTAATGTAAATGCGTAAAGGAAATGAAACTAGAACATAAATGAAGAACATTTCATTTCGGAAGGAGGTTTACAAAGCCTCACAACAAAGTGGGCAAAACTCAAATGAGCAAAAAAACCTCGAACCTTCAAAGAGGGAGGCTGCCCTACCCTCTATTTATAGTGACACAGGATCAATTCCCACCTTTGGATGTCTGCTTCAATCCTAAGCCAACATCCAAGAGCCGTGGATTTGATCCTTACACTCATCACTCTCAACAACTCTCAACTACTCACGTACACTTTCCTCACTGCTCACCCCAAGGAGACACCCTCTCCTGTCTATTCATAGCAGGCTTGGAACACCTACCACCCTTGGATGAGCCTCTAAACCCTAGAGCACTCCATCAAGGGCTGAGATTTTACCCACTCACAAAGCTATGCATGGGCTCACCAAACCCAACAACCCAACGGGTTTTGCACGCTTTCAACTCACTAACTTGACCCGCTACTCTATCTTCTGACCGCGATCCAACGGTCCTCCTAGATCGAGCGGCTCCAAGTTAGCATCTCATCCATTCCTTTGTCTTCTCGGCTTGCGGCTACTCCCGACCTCGGTCATCTTTGGCGACACTTTGATCATCCGGACCTCGGCTCTCCCAACCTAGTCCCGATCCCCTTCGCCTCACCATGACCTAGCTCCAAAGTCCCGCAACCATCATAGACAAGGAAACCACATCACATAGCAATGTCCAACAACACATATCCATCTCAGCAGACGGATATACACTACGCCGACCAAGGCCAAAACCCGACCACACGTGGTCCGACCATTGGTCTCCATCCCGACCAACCATGGTCCGACCATCGGTCTCCATCCCGACCAACCATGGTCGACCACTCTCCATCCACCACTCGAGGTCCACCACTGATTCCGACCACTCGAGTCGGCGGTGGTCTCCGACCAGCGAGAGACGACCACTCGGGTCGGACGGCCGGTCTCCGACCAGCCAAAGCCCAGACCTCTCAGGTCGGACGACCCGACCACTCGGGGTCGGACGACTGTTCTGCAACACAGCCAAAGCCCCGACCACTCGGGTCGGACGACCCGACCACTCGGGGTCGGACGACCACTGTCTCTCCAACCAGCCAAAGCCCGACCACTCGGTCGGACGTCCCGACCACTCGGGGTCGGACGACTGGTCTCCAACCAGTAACTCAAATTGCTCTAGCTCGAAAAACAATCCAAATCAAACTCAAACTTGAGCACACCTTGCTCAAATAAAGTCAAATACTCATCACAAACATGGATGGACCTCTATATGGTCCTTCAACATGTTATATTTAAGCATGGAATTGTACTTGTTATACAACTCTAATGCTAATGATACAAATACAGTTGTATTCATTGTACAATTGTAGCAGCTCTCATATATATGCCTATTTAATTAACATGGTAATTTCTAGCCATCGAGAGCGAGCATGATGGCTTCTTTTCTTCTATTTTTATAATATATAATATGTAGATAGATTTTTGGTGGCATTTGTAAGCCAGTTGCAATTTTCGGACAATCTCGATGGTACGGAGCAAATTTACTGTAAGATAAGAGAATAGGAAACACCTAACTTCTTTGTTCATATACTTCTTTCAGGAGCGCATGTAGTTCGTGATAGCTCTAGGCAACTGCATATTATTGTCACCGAGTATTTTTTTTCCCTTTGATCGTTCACACGAAGCTAGCTCAAAAACTAATCCCTCCTTTATATACATTCTTGCGAACCACAAGAACAAGTCAACAAGTATATTATTGATTTCATTGATCTATATCCAAGCAGGCATGCATGGACGAACATGTGTGTCGGAACCGAATATGTAAATATAGACCCTCTATATATACCGCACTAGTTCAGAATTATGTTAGTGCACACAATATCAACATCGATGAATATCACATTATACATAGCGGAAACATAGTGAAAAACTTCATTTATTAAATATAAGACATTTGATTGGTGTTATTGTCGACTTACATTATTAAACCACTAAGGGCATAAACTATAATAAATAAAATTGCAACGAAATGAAGACGTAAATAACCCCTCAATATGCTACAGGCAACTGATAAGGCTCGCACCCTAGACATTCGCCTCCTCCTGGTACTCCTCTTCAAAAGCTGGTGTAGATTCCTCTTCAACTGATGGTTTTGTTGTGGCAAAGGAGAGTACATAAAGAACTCAACAAATTGTGCACATAATGCAAATCTAATATAACTATATGCAAGGCTTATTTTAAAGTAATGGCTAACATGGTTATTTTACAACATAGCAGCATTTATAATTGAATACAATAAATAGATTGAAATGACAATAAACTAAATAACAATAATACTGCAAGGCTTATTTCAAAGTAATGGCTAACATGGTTATTTTACAACATAGCAGCATTTATAATTGAATACAATAAATATATTGAAATGACAATAAACTAAATAACAATAATACATAACTTTCCGGTGTTTCTTAAGAATAAACTTAGCACACAGCGTTAAACATCTTTCAACATTTCTAATGGCACACAGCCTCCCTTCCCAAGTTTTATTTTATAAAATGTAAATCTTCACTAAAATTCTCGAGCATTGTTTATAACTAAGGACACGGCTATTTGAATAGATTTACACTCTATAGAGGTTATACACTTTACCCACATAACATGATCATCTTTGAATGCCAAACTATTATCACAATTCCTTTGGTGTGCGGCTGAGTGACCATGATAAAACCTTTCAGAGACTATCATAACATTGATTGTCTCGATAATTCTAAACTTGCTATTCCTTCCCTCACTCAAAGCAGAAGAATAAGAGGGACATACCGTTGGATAAATGTGAGGCCATTGCACAAAACACACAAATTCCCCAAAACTGCACACTCAATTTGGCTATCCTCCTGAGGCATCAAATGTTAAGACTCAGAAACTTACTTAGTTAGGTCTATCTCATTCCAGATATGTGGTTGCATGATTAGCCCAGTTCAATGGCTTATAAGATTAAGTCCTTAATTGATTGAGGCAAGACTTCCAACAATTCATTCATAGAAAACCATCTCACATTTACTCATATATCACATGTCAACCTAATACTACACTGGCCCACCATGGCACAAAACCACTTGCCACTTAGCCCTATCTAAATCATTTACCACCCCAGTTGATTATCGTGCAACACGTGCAATCAACAACTCAACATCATTATGTGATAACACATGATAGACCCATTCATAAACATATTCCATATTTCATTAGTCATAATTGATTTTGACTTTTAAAATTATATCAATAATCCGTTGCATGGCTAAGCAAATTAAGAACGATCTAACCAACCCATATCGGTATCTATTAGACCCAACTAATAATGAACCATCCTAGGGTTACAAATAATCATGGCATACAAATGATAAGGTAGGTATAATCCAATTGGGTAGAATAACTATGTCCCAAACTATTTGAAAACAGTTCTGAGCATAAAATAACTTACAATAATTAAAAAAACATAGCATTTATAAAACTGTATTCAACATGATCAAAACACAACTTGTCTTAGAACAACTCTTATATTGATATGGATTATGAGTTTGAGTCAACTCTTCACCCTCGTACACTCCTGGCAATTCAACGTCTACACATAATGAAAGACGAATACCCAAATAAATACAAAATATAAAAAAACTCCAAAAATCAAATCAAATTTAAAATTTCGAATCGCCTCAATCGGAGTTTGTACGATGGAGAACGGAATTTTGAAAGGTTTAAATCGAATAAAATGGTTAAGAAAGGATTTTCGAATTTGTAAAATTACTTTTGTGAAGAAAAAAATAAAAATCCAAATATCTGTAAAAGATCAGCAATCTGAACCTTAAATTTCAAATTTTTATTTTTTCCCTTTTCTCCTTTTTATATATTTTTTCTTCCTGGCTGCTTGCTATTTGTACTGTAGTGTAGTCTAGCACTCTAGCTGCTGCAGTAGCTTCGCTACAGGGACCAGCACCGAGGCAACCACAGAGCACATCGCAGCAACAGAATACACCATGGATGGCAAGCAAGAAAAAGGACCAAGGGAGGGGCTCCGGCCACGGCCACGGCGGCTCGCCGGCCGGCCGGCGACTACTTCACACTACTGCGGATCGGGCATGCACAAGCGGTTCGAAATCGCTTTCAGAAACGGTTTTAGAACCGCTTGTAAGCAACCGCGAGTGATACCCCGTCGGGTGTCACAAGCGGTTCCCCGAACCGCTTGTGGTTCGACACTTCCACAAGTGGTTGGTGTTACCAACTGCTTGTGGAGAGGTTCTCTCCAAAAGCAGTTGGTCTTACGAACCGCTTATGGAGAGGCTCTCTCCACAAGCGGTTGGAGTTACCAACCGCTTGTGAAGAGTCTGACAGCATAGCGTTTTGATTATATTCAATATAGAATATGTTTTCAGAGGGGTTTTTGATATAGATTTTGACAATTAAAATAAATAGAACTACATGAGTTTTTTTGACACAATTAAATATATATTATTCATGTGTACTCATTCAGATAATTACAGGTTCATTTACAGAAAAATACGAACTTAATAGACTAAAAAATGAACAAGTTGATGAACACATGAAATAATAAGCCACTTTTACAAGTTTAAAAGAATAAAAGGGCGAATCTTGAGCTCATTTCTTGCGTGCGTCGCTCTTTGTGCCCTTGGTCGACGTTGATGTCAGTTCACTGTCCTTATTTCAGACAATCTCTCTAACCATTTGCGTGGAACTCGCTTTGGTGGATACAATCTAAATCGACAATAAAGCCGATGAGTTGTTCTTGGATTGCTGCAACCCGGTGCGGCGGGATCACGCCTTGCACATCGATGTTAGGCTGACAAAGCGGGAAGTAAATAAATCTCTAGACATGTAATTAAAGTGTAAGTACTAAGAAATTGACATGTGCACACTACCTCGGCGTTCGTTGTCGGCACATCACCGTGGGTAATACTTTGCATATAGTGGCACACATAATAGCCACATAAGTTGTTTCCACCCGTCTGTTGTAGAACCTGCGATGAAATTTGAAAAGAAAACGATTATTGGGATGAAAAACTGTTACGGCATATTAATATTCTTTAATACATACTTGAGTGCTTATTTGTACATCAAATTCGTTCTCGAAATCTCCTTGTTGCTTCTTTCGAAACCCTGCGAATGTCCTGTGTGATGCGTTAGTATGAATAGTAATTATCAGAGTTGGAATTAGTAAGGTATTTCAATATATATAATAAGGAAACTATCATATATATATGTGCTATATACCTGTTTAGGGTGTCAATGATAAATTGATATTTTTCTACCGGAGTCCTTTTTGAGTCTTGAACAACGATTTGGCTGCTATCAAGCTTGATGACAAGAAGGATCCAGTGAAACCTATTCATGTATTGCAACATATATGTAACTAGCTAGTAGTATTATAAATGCCTTGGAAAATATAAGAACGAGAGGTTGTATATATACGTACTCGAAGTTGAAGGGTAGAAGTATGTACGGTTTGTAGTGCTGTCCCAAGAATGCATCGAGAATGTAATCTTCAACAGCCTTTCGGTTGTATCCAAAGACGAACTCGTTAACAATCTCTGGGTCGATGAAGCCCACGATGAAGATATTCTCTTTTCTACATCGTTGTATCTCCATTCTACATAGAAAGGTATAAGTTTAAGAGTTGCAATTTTATTATGCGAGGAAGCACACAGTAAAGGTATGAGCTTGACACTTACAGCACCAAAGAGCTCATGAGAGACACGTTGATGGCGTCGGCATGGTAAATATAGTATAAGTCTTCAAATTCGAGCCATATGGTGCTGTCCCCGCGATAAAAATCATCTTCTTTCATACGGAGGGGGACATCGTTCTTCCTTGAGCGGACTCTGTCATGTACCATTCGTGAAATTGCCGCATCTTGGTTGGCAGATCCTTTATCTCATTTGGGTCAATCAGCTCCCGGCCCAACTGATATAATTGCCTTCTGTCCTTTGTTGCCATTGGGATATCATCTATTAATCCAAGAGCTGCAGCTGTGGAACTGAGTCCTACCTCCTTCATAAACCTCTCGAGGTTCTCCTGATCTTGGTCTCTCTTCTTCTTTACCGCCGCCGCCTGACCACGTTTATTCTTCTGTGTAGCCTTTATTATTGTCCGTTCATAGTTGGGCTAAGCACAGCAATGACTTTGCGGCATGTCGCGAAGTGTTCCGCGCTTTTGGATCAATTGGTACCTTTGGCTCTACCTTCTTTTTGCGAAGTGTGCGACCAGTGCGCTTTAGTGACCGCGTCACTCTCCTCATTCATATCATATGCCCTCTTTGGAGGTTCCTTTATCTTTGTTGATCGGCTGGACTCCGCCTTCTTGCGAGCAGGTGGAGGAGCCTTAATTCTGCTATCGAGCTTCTTCCTCGAAGGAGATGGTGGAGCGTGATTTTCTGGGGGTTCTTTTTATTTGTGATCTTTGGTGGTGGAGTAGGGCTTGCGTGGGCCGGTGGTGGAGGCGGCGCTCTGTTTTACCGGTGAGGCATTGCGTGGAGGTGACGTTGGAGGAGGCGTGGGTTGCCGTGGTGGAGATGACGTGTCCACACCATCTAGAAATATGATGTACCGTTTGCGCCAAAGGATGATATTGTGGAGGGCCTATCCAAGCTTGGTCATGTCGTCGCCTCTAGCAATATCGAGGTGAAGTTCTTCAAATCCGCTCAGCACCTCCTCCACCACGACCTTTGAGTAACCCGGGGGTATCTCGTTGCAGTGGAACATCTGGCCCGGCTCCACCGGATATGCCATGCCGTAAGCCACCTTGATGGAGAGGTTACGCGCATCAACGTGTAGCCCACACTGGCGGCGAATCCTTATGTCATTCACGGGATAACGGGCTAGCAAGTTGTCCGCTTTAGGGGCCCCGGTGGATGCGCAGCTACTCCGCCGTGTGGAGGGGCTGATCACGGCGTCCGGCTGATTGCTCGGACCTAGTCCTTGAAGCTTGCTGAGGGCAATTTGTAGTTGTTGCGCAACTATGTCGCCGATGCTAGCCTGGGTTGCTATGAGCTCTTGTTCCAATTGGTACACTTTATATGATTCTCTTGTTTTGCTTCTATGCCGGCTCATGTACGTATGTGCATCCTTGGCGAAACCATACTTCCACGGCGTTAGCTTGCCCATACCTCGTGTCCGTCCTGGGTGCTTAGGGTTTTCAAGGGCATGTGTTAGCTCATCATTCTCCCATCGCCACCAACGTGCACACGAGGCGAGATCGGCGGCTGTACAATCCTTTGGTCAGCCTCTTGTACTCCTGGTGCCATCACCAAATTGCCGTCATCTGAAAGGCTCCCCCCATGACCCAATGAACCAATTGCGCAGGCGCTCTTCCCACAAAGCGGTAGCCGGTGTGACGTCCTTCGCCATTAATTCTTCTTCCGCTTCTCCCATTTTGGTACGACCTTGAGGTAACCACGGTGCCAAGATGGTGGTGGTATTTCTTCATCGTGAATTGGCCTTGTTCTTCCGACTCGCGGCCGGCCTTCAATCGACAAACTTTGAACTCCTCGAATGCTTCCCGTGATCCGCCAACTTAGGAAATTGGTTGAAGTCGGGTCTTTCTCCCTTCGCACATACTTGCGGCTGAGAGACGTCTTCCACACCTGAAACATTGTTGCCATCTTCTTCAAAGTGAATTTCTTGGCCTTGTCTTGGACCCTTAAGGAAATGTGAAATTTTCCTTAATATCTTGCCAGAGCAGTCCTTGGTAGCAAGGAACTTGGCCCATTTTCTCGATGCTAATTGGGGCGTGATCCCTCATGTGGTAACCGCAAGCGTTGTTATACGCCCAATCGCTAAAAGAGGGCAACCGCATCCCTTCGTTGTTAACGTCGCTAAACACGTGCTTTGTGGATGGCTTCTTGTTAGGTCCCGATGCTTGGATTGGTTGCTCGATGTACGGGGCTTGAAATACATAAACATATGTATAAACGTGTCAGAGTGTATTATATTAATGAATTGCGATTAATTAACATGTCTACGGGATTATATTCTTACGGCTATACCTCATCTGGTCGGAACGGTGTTCACGGACTCAGCGGCTCCAAATAATGGCTTCATCACCGCGACCTCAATGGCCTCACCGGAACCAACATTAGCCTCAGCGGCAGCAGCGTTAGCATCACCTTCGATGCTACCCAGCGCGATGGAGTCAAGAAAGAACTGTTCTCCCTCATCGAAAGTAGGGTCACCACGTCCTGGTTGCGCCATCTATCCTAATTCCGAAAAAATATTGACATAAATATCATATTACTTTGAAACAACCATATTACAGATTACAACACAAGCATATTATTACATAAATTTCTACACCAAGCATTAAGTACTACATGAGGACCAAGAAAGGCATGCTGTCAACCGAACACCTTGTGGGCATTTCACCGAACACCTTGTGGGCAGCCGAATTAGAGAGGGAGGACGACGGCGTGCACAGCTATACCTCGGTCCTCCGGGGTGGAATGGCGGTGTGGCGGCGTCTTGGTGGCGGAGGAGGCGTCGACGAGGTGGCGGAGAAGGCGCCGGCGGGGTGGAGTGGCGGCGGCGACGAGGGCACCAGCGCGTGGGTCGACTGGCGCGGGGGTGAGTGGCACCTGGGGTGGAGTGGCGCCGGGATGGTTGGGTGGCGGAGGAGGGCGACGGCGTCGACGAGGACGGCGCCCGGGGTCTCGACGAGGCGGCGACGCGGCGGATCGGAGAGACACAGGAGGCGATGGCGCGGGTCTTGGCGGGACTTACAAAATTTAGGGTGTGAGAAAAGGGCGGGGCGTGTAAACTTTATACAGGGAGCACTTCTATAAGCGGTTCTTAGAACCAACCGCTTGTAAAATATCTCTACAAGCGGTTTTAGAACCAACCGCTTGTAGAGGGAGCACTTCTACAAGCGGTTCTTAGAACCAACCGCTTGTAAAATATCTCTACAAGCGGTTTTAGAACCAATCGCTTGTAGAGGGAGGACTTCTAAAAGCGGTTCATATTACTAACCGCTTTTGAATGTTGCGTTCTAAAAGCGGTTCATATTACTAACCGCTTCTGAATGTTGCGTTCTAGAAGCGGTTCTTTTCTCAAACCGCTTCTTAAAATCAGTTTAAAAAAGCTTTTAGCACTTCAGTTTCATTTCAGAATTTTTAAAAAATGCTTTTAGCACTTTACTTTCATTCCATAATTTTTAAAAAATGCTTTTAGCAATTTAGTTCCATTCTTTATTTTTTAAAAGCTTTTAGCACTTCAGTTTCATTTCAGAATTTTTAAAAAATGCTTTTAGCAATTTAGTTCCATTCTATAATTTTTAAAAAAGCTTTTAGCATACTTCTGTTTCATTTCAGAATTTTTAAAAAATGCTTTTAGCACTTTACTTTCATTCCATAATTTTTAAAAAATGCTTTTAGCAATTTAGTTCCATTCTATAATTTTTAAAAAAGCTTTTAGCACTTCAGTTTCATTTTAGAATTTTTAAAAAATGCTTTTAGCACTTTACTTTCATTCCATAATTTTTACAAAATGCTTTTAGCAATTAGGTTCCATTCTATAATTTTTAAAAAAGCTTTTAGCACTACAGTTTCATTTCAGAATTTTTAAAAAATGCTTTTAGCACTTTACTTTCATTCCATAATTTTTAAAAAATGCTTTTAGCAATTTAGTTCCATTCTATAATTTTTAAAAAAGCTTTTAGCACTTCAGTTTTATTTCAGAATTTTTAAAAAATGTTTTGGCACTTTACTTTCATTCCATAATTTTAAAAAAATGCTTTTAGCAATTTAGTTCCATTCTATAATTTTTTAAAAAGCTTTTAGCACTTCAGTTTCATTTCAGAATTTTTAAAAAATGCTTTTACCACTTTAATTTCATTCCATAATTTTAAAAAAAAGTTTTTAGGACTTTAGTTTCATTCCAGAATTTTGGCACATTTTACATTAATTCCAAATAAACACTTCATACAGTAGAAGACCCGTGTTACATATACATACTTCATAAATTAGGGGTACATCTTAAGTAGTAACGTACTTTGTCTTTACAAGTGTTCCTTCATTTTGATCGCGACGTATGAAAGGAGTATCCACGTCTGTGTCATTGAGGAGGCTTATGTCGACATCCACAGCGAAAGGAGGGATCTCGTCGAACTGACTATACTCTTCCTCGTCTGTGATGTCCTCAACTCCAACAATCCTTCGTTTGCCTTGGAGAACCACGTGTCGCTTTGGCTTAGTACTACAATCTTTCTGCTTGTCCTTCTGCTTCTTAGGTTTGCTTGACATGTCCATTACGTAGAAGACCTATCTCACATCGTTCGCGAGGAAGAACGGTTCGCGCCTATAGCCGACTTGCGTGAGGTCCACGATTGTCATATCGTATTTGTCGACCTTCACGCCGCTTGAAGTCAGTTTGACCCATTGGCACTTAAATAGAGGGACCTTCAAAGGTCCATAGTCAAGCTCCCATATCTCTTCTATGAAACCATAATATGTATCCACCTTGCCTTTGTTGTCTTCGGCGTCTATACGGACACCGCTATTACGATTGGTGCTCTTGTTATCACGGGATCCGGTGTAGAATGTGTAACCATTTATCTCGCCCCTTGAATGTCACGATTTCACTAGATGGTCCTCGAGCCAAGCGTTGCAACTGCTCATTGTCCGACCCTTTCAAAAGGATGTACTTTTGTAACCAAGCTAAAAGAATCCATGTGCTTCAAAGTTATCAATCCTCGACCTCCACAGGAAATCGCGGCGTAGAATACTCTTGTGCTCAAGGACATACGGGCCACTCAGTTGATTGTTTCAAAACCGTGAAATGTGCTTGCTTAAATGTAAAAGATCATTGCATGCAATTGCTTTCCTTCCTAGTTTCCCTTTTCCCGTAGCCTCCCCTCATGGCGTGATATAGGGGCCTTGATCGGGTTTAGATCATTAATGTAATCCACACAAAACTCAATCACCTCCTCTGTCCCATAACCCTCGGCAATGCATCCTTCCTGACGAGAACGATTCTGAACATACTTCTTTAGCACACTCATGTACCTCTCGAAAGGAACATGTTGTGTAGATACACTGTCCAAGGATACCTATCTCTTTGACAAGGTGAGCAGTGAGATGAACCATAATATCAAAGAATGCAAGAGGAAAGATCATCTCAAGACTAACCACACTTTGTACCACGTCATCCTGCAGCTTACTTAGTTTATCTCGGTCGATGACCTTCTGTGAAACCGTGTTGAAAAAAGAATACAGCTTTGTGATTGTCCCCCGTATCCACTCGGGAAGTATGCCTCTCACCGCCATTGGGAGTAACTGTGTCATTAACACAAGACAGTCATGGGATTTCATGTGTACGATTTTATTCTCTTTCGTGTTTATGAGTCTCTTTACATTCGAGGAGTATGCGGAAGGGACCTTCACATTGTTCAGGAACTCTATCACGCTTTTTTTCTCTTCTTTGCTTAGAGTGTAGCTCGCAGGATGTAGGTAATGTTGTCCTTTCCCTCTCTTTTCGGGATGTAGGTCGTTCCTCAGTTCCAAGAGTTTAAGGTCCTTCCGAGCTTGCAGTGTATCTTTCGATTTTTCGTACATATCTATGTAGCCTAGCAGGTTCAAGCAGACATTCTTAGAGATGTGCATGAAGTCAAGTGAGTGACGAACCTCCATGACTTCCCAATAAGGCAAGTCCCAAAATATTGACTTCTTCTTCCACATGGGTGCATGACCATTCTCATTCTGCACATGTTTGCTTCCAGGATCCTTTCCAAATACTACTTTCAAATCCTTTACCATAGCAAACACACGTGGCCCACTACGATGCTGAGGCCTTGCACGAAGGTCTGGTTGCCCGTTAAATTTCCTGTCTTCCTTCCGCAACGAGTGACTCGTAAGAAGAAATCTACGGTGACCCATGTACACAACCTTCTGAGAGTTTTTCAGGTACATGCCGTCCGTTTCATCTAAGCACTGGAGGCAAGCTCTATATCCTTTGATAGTTAGGCCGAACACGTTACCGAGAGCAGGCCAGTCGTTGATTGTTACAAATAACAATGCACGTAGGGTGAAATACTCCCTTTTGTACTCATCACATACCTTGCACCATCGTCCCACAGCGTCACAAGATCTTCAACCAATGGTTTGGTGAACATCGATGTCATTTCCGGTTGCTTGGGGCCTTGGATCAACAACGGCATCATGATGTACTTTCGCTTCATGCACGACCATGGAGGAATGTTATAGATACATAGTGTAACGGGCCGGTGCTATGGTCTGCTGCTCAATTCTCGAAAGGATTCATCCCATCGGTACTAAACCCAAACCTTATGTTTCTCACCTCATCTGCGAAGTCCGAGATGCGTCAGTCGACTTTCCTCCTTTGTGAGCCATCTGCAGGGTGTCTAAGCATCCCACCGCCCTTACGCTCTTCTTTGTGCCAACGCATCATCCGGGCATGAGCTTTGTTAGCAAACATACGTTTCAATCGGGGATCACGGAAATACCACAACACTTTAGCCGGAGGTCTCTTCTTCTTACGCTCCCATCTATTTCACCGGATCGTCACGCTTCACCTTATACCGTGATTCTCTGCACTGGACAAACATCCAAATCGGCATACTCATTACGATCGAGATACAATCATTAGGACATGCGTGTAGCTTCGTACTTCCAATCCCAAAGGATGGATGACTTGCTTTGCTTCATATGTAGATTCGGGCGAGTGTTATCTTCTGAAGCAACTTCTTTACAGTGATAACAACTCATCGAATCCCTTATCGACACACCATTTGTAGCCTTCCATTGCATGAGTTCCAGTGTGGTACGCAACTTTTTGTGGCCACGCCACGCTTTGGGTACAAAGGAGTTACGTGGTCCTCTATCATGCTTGCTGGAACTTCTCGAACTGTCTTTCATCCGTAGTCTCCTCTCCGTCATGCGAAGATCTGGTCTAGCTCATTATCACCAAAGTCACCAAGTGTTTCTTCCACGAGCGATATGCGTGCCGTCCGGGATATTGTTGAATCCATCTTCCTCTTCCTCGCCTTCTTCATCGTCTTCTGGCTAATCACCTCAACCGCCATGGTTGGTCCAACAGTATAGTTTGGCATGAAACCTCTCATGATCAAGTGGTTCATAACTTGCCATCGCTGGGAGTGCTCCTTCTCGTTCTTGCAATCTACACACGGACAACATATGAAGCTGCCTGGAGGCAAGAATGCATTGGCCGCATCGAGAAAAGCCTGCACGCCATCAATGAACTCTCTCGAGCGACGGTTTCGCGTTGTACATCCATTGCCGATTCATCTACACCAAGTTATAATTTCATTAAAAATTATAACAAATTTCGTTACAAAAATTATAACCTAATTTAAATTTCGTTACATTAAAACCCAACAAAAAAAAGCTCCACCTACACCGTCATCCAATTAAAGACCTACCTTTCTAATTATTTTGTGTCCCTTCCTACCTTTGTAATTATTTTTTATCCTTCTACATGTTTTTCTATTTTATTTCATACACCAATAATTACTTCCTTGTAATATTGTACCTAGATCTCCCCTAACTTATTGTGATATTTAAGATTCTAATGCTAACAACAACCTAGATCTAAAGCTTCCAATCACCTTTACCTTTTAATGTTATATTTTGAACTAGATCTCCATCCTACATCTTCATACAACAACAAAAACAAGCATAGAAAACAAATTTTTGATCATGCTTAAAAAGTTCAAGATTTCTCCACATCCATTGAAAAAAATAGCAATATCTAGGTGAGAAGGATGTTCACATGATGTTACTAATCTTGAAACACTTAATTTGGAGCTAATCACCTCCAATTAAAAATTTGGACAGCACCTCCCCAAGAACAGGGCTGGCCTGGCCTTTCTCTGTTCGATCGTACCTCTGCTGGCTCATGGAGGAAGAAGGGTTTAAATGCACTGTGCGGGAGGGCTTCCAGAAGCGGTTTGAGACACGAGCAGCCACATGTTGCGTTCTAGAAGCGGTTCTTTTCTCAAACCGCTTCGAAAATTCGCGGTTTGAGACAAGAACCGCTTCTAGAACGCAACATTCAAAAGCGGTTCGTGTCTCAAACCGCTTCTGAAATCCCTCTCCGGACCGTTGTCAACAAACCGCTTCTGGTGCGAACATCACAACGGGTTCGCACCAAACCGCTTCTAATAGGCCGGTTGAGATGCCCAGTTCTGTAGTAGTGTCAACAGGCGATGAACAGTGACGAGCAAATTCAAAATTCGTCGCATATGATTCACTAAATTTGAAATGGATTGAGGGGTTACCTTCACAATGATCGGTGACACAAATTGATATGAACGATTTCGGAAGAGAGGCTCCAAAGCTTCGGGAAGCTTGCAAGTGCATGTTGGACGATGATCTTTGGAACTTTGTGGTGTTCTGGTCAAACGAGAGCACCAAATTACCAAAGAACAAGTGTAGGAATGGGTTGACTAATGAGAGGAAGTCCCAGTGCTCACCTTAATATTGCTACAGTTTTTCATTTTGTAAATCTGAAAATAGGAAAACAATTTATAAATTTCAAAAAAATTCATAAAAAATATCAAAAAATTATAAATAAATAATAAAATATTATTGTGCAATTTTTGGGATGTTACAATGTGTGAGACATATGCATATATTACTTGCCTTTCTTTCCTGTATTCGACAGACAGTGAGCAGGCAGATTGAAGCCTCCATTATCTCATATCATGCAAAGGAAATCCATACTTCTGCACTGCAGTGGTCCTTACTAACCACAGGCCACTTGCACAATGTGCAGCACAAACCCAAGCTAGACCTATACAGAACCATCAAGATAGAATTAAGACATCTGCTCAAGCACAAGCATGAGGTGATCTAAACCGAATTAAAGACTAATAATTGGTGTTGGTGGGACCCATTTTGTGTGCTTAAGGTCGATGTGAGCTACTGGAATTCTTGCACACTTTTGTGGCAGCCACAAGTGTAATTGGATGCCATGCTTGTGCTACAAACCTCCCTGCAACAAGGAATGGCTTCTGCATCCACGCATGGATTGGACTAGTCACTAGCTTGACCTCCCTGCACCCAAAAAAATGGTTTGTGAATTGATTTACCTCTAAAAACATTGAGTAGATGAAATGATAAAAAAAATAATTAATTGTACGATTTGCCAGAAAAGATAAAAAAATGTACCTGCATGCAAATAATATTCTTACTCGTCATAGTTAGCCTTAATTTCGACGACCTGTTGCCACCCCTCCCTAAATAAGGTGCAACAAACGTCCAGGGTGTCAAGACTTCTTGCTCTTTGGTAGCCACCAGTGGTGATGTTCACTGGATGCTATTATCCTATATATGCTTCTGTTAGTAGAGTCTAAAATTTGGATGTTTGTAAGAAACAAAACATCCATTGAGTAGATGAAATGATAAATACAATTAATTAATTGTATGATTTTCCAGGAAAAGAATAAAAAAATGTACCATGCAGGATGCATGTATGCAAATAATATTCTATCTCGTCCTAGCTAACCTTAATTTCTACAACCTGCTGCCAACCCCGGCCCTCTACTCTAAATAAGGTGCAACAAACGACTCCAAGGGGTCAAGACTCTTTGGTAGCCACCAGTCGTGATGATCATTGGATGCTATGCTTCTGCTAGAAACCTGTCTGCAAGAAGGAATAGCATCTGTTGGACTTGTCACTAGCTACAACACTATTTCTACCAGAAAAATGGTCTGTGAATTGATTTATCTCTACAAACATTGAGTAGATGAAGTGATAAATAAATAAATTAATTGTTTGATTTTCCAGGAAAACAATAAAAATATGTACCATGCAGGTTGCGTGCAAATAATATTCTCTCTCATCCTTGCTAGCCTTAATTTCCACAACCTGCTGCTACCCCTCTACTCTAAATGAGGGGCAACAAACGTCCAAGGCGTCTAGACTTCTTGCTCTTTTGTAGCCACCAGTGGTGATGATCATTTGATGCTATGCTTCTTCTAGAAACCTGTCTGCAAGAAGGAATAGCATCTGTTGGACTTTGTCACTAGCTTGAGCACTACTTCTACCAGAAAAATGGTTTGTGAATTGATTCGCCTCTAAAAACATTGAGTAGATGAATGATAAAAACAATTAATTATTTGTACGATCGATTTTCCAGGAAAAAAATTAAAAAAAATGTACCATGCAGCCATCAAGACTTCTTGCTCTTTGGCAGCCACAAGTGGTGATGATCATTGGATGCTACACCACGTAGAGCACACTCATTTTAGAAATCAACTCATATATATTAACCAATTGAATGCATAACTTCAATTCAAATTTCCCAGCACAAGATTTACAAATTAACCCAAGTGGTAATTCATAAATTCACAACTCAGGCACGTGGCACTCGCCTTTTGGATTTATGACCTCATACAGCAAGAAGGAAGACAATTATTCTCGAATTCCTAATAGATCAGCCTGTTCTAACTTAGTTGTAGCGTATTTCCAAACCTGTCGATGGGAAGACTAAGGCCTTGCATGTATATAAATTGTTAAGAACGAAATAATTTTTGCAAGATTGACAAACCTCCAAGTCATTGGTAGTTTTTGATGAGTTGCATGTTGTAGCAAACGTGGAATCCACATTGGTTATTGCCCTTTAGCTACTGGTGGCACTACCAAAATAGAATTGTTTAGTTCCGAGGCATTATTACGAAGTGTGATATAAGATTGTTGTGTACTAGCGGATATCGAGAACTTATAATTGTGCCTCAGCTTCGACCCGTACTTAGATGGCCTTCCACGAGCTTTATACACTTCGAACGACCTATCGAGTAATTTTTGGACAATCTTCAAGTTGTGGTTGTCGTTCTTTGAGGAATCAAGGTACATTACCCCGGTTTTGTAGTCTTCGTATAATTACAACTAGAACCAAGTGAAACCTATATAACTATGTCACCATAGTCATTCAACCTAACTCCAAGTTGTGTGTAAAGTACAAATCAACAAGTATAGCAACTAGTGAAGCACTTACCCCGGATTGTGAGGTAAAAGTGCGTAATTTGTATCACGTTGAGCTAGCAATGCGTTTTCCACATACTCCTGGATGACTTGTAAATTATTGTCTATGCTTTGCTTGGACACCACGTGTAGGTCGAGGAAACCCACTGGGCTTTTTTTTTTGCTTCAAGGATCATGTATCTATATATACAAAAGCAAGGATCATTGTGAGGCCCCCATTTTTGATAATAAATATCAATAATGCGTTCCATGTGCATACAGTACTAGTCCCATGATCAGTAGCAAGTACGCACATTTACAACCATTGGAATCATAACCATACACAATATTATTAAAGCAGAAGCTATTGATATAGAGTAGTTTTACAATTCAAAGTATATTTTAGCGGAAGAAGCAAAAGTCTTGTAGTGTGCCCATCCAATCCTCAGGCAACTGACAAGGCATAAACCCTAAAAAAACTCGCTATGATAATTTCAGCATCCTGCGTCAAAGTATATATCGTCTGAAGGTTTACTATCCTCACCTAAAACCAACAAATAAGTAAGGGTGAGTACTTTCGTACTCGGCAAGGCTTAAGGTGGTATTTGCAAATGCAGTAATGTAGGCTATGTAAAAGGAGGCTTCTACGGTTAATTTGCATAAAGCATAATTTGATTTGTAAATCAAGTTGTAATTTGCAAAACGGAGTTTGTAAAGGCAAGTTTAACTGATATGAAAGTAATAAGTATGTAGAGCATAGTAATAACTCACAATCCTCCATGACGTGAGCATCGAGACATCCAATTCCTGCCAACACCATGGCACAACACCATTCTTTGCCAACACAAGGCATATCAGATGAAACCAAGCCATTTTAAAAATAATAAAACATCTAACTATGTGATTACTTTACCAAGTGCCCATAACCGCGGGCGCGGCTTTTCGAAAAGATTAACCCTTTGCAGAGGTGTACAGCTTTACCCACAAGTCATGAACTTTTCTTTTTGCCGCATGTTTCATGCACCTTTGGCGTGTGGCTAGAATATTCATGACAAAAACCTTTACATTACCTTGGTTAACTTTGCACTAGCAAGGTGACGATAAACACATACTATGGCAGAAGAACTCAGAGCATAAATATGATGGAACTCTCCATAGTATGGCGTATACCGTTGTATCAGCAAACATTATTCCCAACACCTCAGTGTGGGCGCCCCTCCGAGCAATCAGTTATTGAAAGCTTGTACTACTCCAGCCTACCAATGTGCAAAGTTAAACTAGATAACTTAATTGGTTTAAGGCTGTCCTATACCAGCACTTGTGGTTGTACAGATTTCTTGGCTTGAAAACAACCCATAGTTCGGTCCTTAATCTGACACGGGCGATAATCCCCCTACACTACGTGCAAGTCTATGCACCTTCGGCTATTGCCAGTAATCGCCCGCATCTAAACCATAGTTTTGTTTTGAGTTTTTACCATCATCATGTCTCAAAATACCAAAGTTTGATCTGATCAGTTTATCCAATTTGTTCAACCCTGATCTAAAGCATGGCTAAGCATGATTATTATTCATCGCTTATACCCAAATTGACATTATATATTATCTAACCTTATTTTAGGGTTATCATGGTTCACATGTCAATACTTATCAAGGAAGTTCCATGAAACAATGGGTATACCTACCGATACCACAAAATAGCGACTTTACATAATATAAGCGCATGCATGAAACAATTTGATAAACAAATGAAAATTAAATACTGGGATCAATATAGTCTACACGTAGTTTATTGAAAATATAGCAAATAACAACTTTTAATAAGGGCAAAAAGAAATCAGATGGAAAGTTAAATAGAAATCTATTTCATAGAACATGTGTGTTTTATAGTTAGGATTTCTCGATTGCATGTATTTTGTTACGAATTGAAGAGGCAAAATTATTTGGATTTTACAAAATTATGACAAAAGTCACCCTATGGTAAGTCATGTGCATCTTGTGCTTATTTTTAAATATTTTAAAGGTTGAATTTATTTAGAGAAAAGAAAAGAGAAAAACAAGAAAATAAAATCTAGATTATTTTTCTACTGCTTTCTCGATCCATTTTATTTTTCTATTATTTTAAGCATGATCTGAAATACATATATACATATGTATTGTTTCATTCTATTTTATATTTTTATTTATTTATGTATTCACTCATTCATTCATGTACTTATTATTATTATTATATATATATATATATTTTTCAGGCCAAGCAGGCCCATCTACCTCGGCCCATCTGGCCCAGCCGGCTCACCACTAATCCTAACCAATCCCTAGCTCTCTCTCTCTTCTCATCCATTCGGCCGTCGCCTTCTAGCCCCTTCCCCATCTCTCTCGCGCATGTGGCCAGCCCGAGCTCTAGCTCTTCCTTCTCCTCGCCACTATCGCGTGTCAGCCGAGTCCCAGCTTCTTCTACCCGAGTGCCTCTCCCTCTCTGGCTCCGGCGCAGGCTCCCCTTCCCCGCTCCTCTCTTGCGTGGCACACCCGAACGTCGTCGCCTTCTCTCCATGCGACAAGCTCCTACATCACCGCCGGTCTCCGGTTCTTCCCCAGCGCCGACGCCTTCGGGCTCTTCTCGGCCGTCCGAGAGCAAGGTGAGCCCGCACCTCTTGTTTCTCTCTCTCACTCCCATCTATACTCACCCCTCTTTCACTTGCCCTAGCACCGCCTCTGCCGTTTTCACCCGAGCACCGCCCGATCTACCTCCTCCTAGCCGGCCGTCGCCTGATTTTGTCAAGCGCCGCCCAGATCTGTCGCCTAGATGTCGACTACACCGACGGCTACGGCTGCGACTACCTCCGCCACGAGCTCCTACCACTTTACTGAGTGAAACCCGCAAGCTAAGTGCTAACCTCACTACCTTCCTTTCAATTGATTGCTACCCCAAAACTCATGGTAGACAAAGAACTAGTGATTAAGGTGGGTATGATAAAATTGGTTGCTTTTCTGTGAAATGTGATCAATCAAGATATGAGTATTTTAGATAATGAAATGCTTGCTGACGCTTTGCATGCATCAGTACTGGCCACCCTGTGTTCTCAATAGATATACATGCGTATTTGTTTTATCTGTCTTGGCCAAATCTGTACGTGCTTGTTTTATGCTTCCCAGAGATCTATATGTTCATTTTATTGGGGTATAGAATCATATTCCTAGGGCATTATGTGTGTATAGGTTTAGCAGGTGCTATACTTTTAAGTATCTTTTCTGCACTACTTTTGCCATGAGAGAGCTTGTAGATGTGGAAAGGTTGCTCTTTACATCTTGCCTCACTAAAAGCTAAATTGGTTGTATGTGTGTGTTATTTGCTTACTAGCTTCCACATCTTTATGCAATTAACCATATTACTGTCTTAGATTGTTGGTAGTGTCTATTTGTGAAACAATTTAAAAGCCAGAAAACTCATGTATAGCTACCTTTACTGCTTGAGCATGCTCAGGTGTTAATTAAGGTTTAATCTTTTGTATAAAGGAAATCTAGCTTATAGGGCATATGATCACTAGTTCGTTCTATCTCATAATAGAGGTTCAGTTTCATTTAAAATGCTGATATGTGCTTTGGTCAGAATGGGTGATTAATATTCACTTTTATGGAAATGATAAAGGGTCATAATTTTAGACTAAAGCTAGTACCTTTTGGTTGCAGAGAAGGCCGAAGAAAGAATTGGCAAGAGCAGAAAGGGACAGGGCTGCTCTTTCTTCTTCTTGGTCGAATTTCCCTTCTCCCAGCAGAGAGATGTAACATCCTATAAAATTCAAAAATATGAAAAATGAAAAGTTTGAAATTTAAAAATGGAATCAAATAGAAATTTTAATTGGAATCAAGATTTTGATAATATTTTTTCCTCCTTTTCTTGTATTCTACTCTTTAAGAAAAGAAAGATTCCCTTTATTAAAACTATTTCTTCAAAACAAACAAAATATAAAAATAAGTTTAAAATGTAATCTTTAATTTGGATTTTAATTTCCTGAGTTTTCTTGATTATTGATTTTTCTTGAGTTTTTTCTTTAAAAGAAAATTCTTATAAATTGAAATGGTAAAATGGTAAAAGTAAAAAGATAAAAATCCAAAATCAATAAAATTTGTAAAAATCTCTGATAAACCCCAGATCCATACAGGATCTTGAAAATGCAACTTGCACTGATCTAGATCAATAAAATATTAAAATAATAAAAGTAATCATGAGGAGATATCCCAAATCTGAAACTACAAGATTTCTTCAGAAGCTATCTTAACTTAACTTGGGTTAAAAATTTTACCATGCCGACATTCTTGTCTTATCTATGTCTGGTAAAAATATCAATAGTTTATCCAATCATTTAATAATTTAAAAAATTCAGAAACAGAGAGATTGAAAGACTGAAAATGGTAATATCAGAATTATTAAAATTAAAATATACAATATAAAAAGATTAAAATTTTACCCAAGGAGAATAATACTGCAGAAAATACTCTCAAAAAGTTTCATAAAATAATAAACTAATCTTGACCCTGAATTAAATAAAAATCAGAATAAGCCAAAATCTATAACAGTGCATTGTCAGATTTATAGTAATATTTTTAATCATTATTTTTATCCTAAATTTTACCAAACTCTCATCTTTAACTTGCCGACCTCTGCAAAAATTCGTATAAAATAATGAGTCGGTTTCATAGCCCAATCCAGTGGATGATCGCATGCTATCCAGAAATTTCTTTTGAGCTCTTCTCTTTTACTCACTGACTTGTGGGTCCGGCCAGCTTTTCTCTTTCTTGCCGACTTCCCTCCTGATCTCTTGTCCCCACCTGTTAGCCCCTCATCTTTCCCTTGCCTCCTCTTCCTCTCAGCCGAAGCGCTTAGCCGCGACTTGTCCCGATCTCTCGCGCGCAGAGATAACCAAAGCCGCCGCCTCCAGCATTTGTCTCACCTGCGCCGCAGTCCGTCGCCCTAGACGCCGACCTGATGTTCCCCCATCACCTCCTGCTGCCAGCTTGCCCTTATCTTGCGCCGAAGAAATCCCGAAGCCTCAACTCAGCCATTGCCGCCTCTCGCTGATTCTCTGTAGCGGCAAGACTTCACTGCGATTTTCCCTGTCACGGCACGCTCTGGCCAGGCAAGTGGCAATGCCATCTCGCCAACTTGCCCATCTTGTCAATAGGCTGTCACGGCAGCCATTTCCCCAAAAATTTGCCGCCACGGCAGCCAAGCCTCTCACGTGTTCTCGCCGCCGTTTCTTGCTGTGTTCAAACCCATGCTGAACCGACCTCACCGCTTATAAACACCACCAAGCATCTGCTAGCACCCCGCACACCTCCCAGCTTTGCCCATAGCCAAAACTCCACTCGACCTCTACCTTCTTCCCCAATTCCGGCGACCAACCAGAAAAATAGGGGGAAACCTCAATCTTCTTCTCCGGCGAACCCAAGCCGAACCATATGATCTGGAGCTTCCTCACAACATCCAGTACCTATCCCCGACCTCAATTGAAGCTCACTTCCATCAGAGACTCGCTGCACCAGACGCCCTTCTCTGCCGTCGCCCCTCGCACGGTGAGAGCTCACCCCGATAACCCTTTTTCATGTTTGAACCCAAAAACGAAGTCTCTAGGCCCCACTGATGCTCATGCGCATCTCATCTTTCAAGGTTGCTTCAAAAACCAAGCTTCTTGTCGCCGGCCATGGCGCCGCCGCCCCTCCCACGGTGGCTCACCAATCCAGACCACCTCCGGCCGAAGTATCACCTTCCTCGTGTGCGCAAGAGTGAGCTCGAGCTAACCGTGTTACCGATTCGTCAGCCCCGGTGCTCCTCTGTCGCCGGTGAACCTCGGTCGTGCACCCTCTGCTTTGTGACGCTGACAAGCGGGCCCTCTTGTCATCCGCTAGAGTTGCTTGAGTCACTGCCACTTGGGCCCGCGCGTCAGCCTCCCTCATCGCGCTTAGCTCTCTGCCATCCGGGGCCCATCTGTCACTGTTTCAGCCCGGCTCAAGCCCAAAATGGAAAGCGGGATTTCAGAGCGAAATCGTACTTTCCAATTACGGTAATTTTTTTATTTTCAGTATTTTCAAAACCCTAGTATATTCAATTGCTTATAACTTTTGAAATATCAATCCAAATGAAATAAGATAAATTTCTAAATTCATTATAAATCCTGTAGATTCATAATATGCAAAAATATTTTGGAAATGAACTATGTTTAAATTTTAAATTCAATTTAAAGAAAGGAATCAAAAGTATGTCATATATGGAAATTCTGCAAATAAACTCCAATTTGAATGAAACTAATTTTGTTAGAAACCTTAACTCTCCAGCAACCTAAATATGCAAAATTATTTATATTTTGACTTGATTTACATCATTTTCTAAAGTAAGTTGTTTCCAATGTATTGAATATGCAAATATGAATATCTTTTGCAAAAAGGATTCAATTCATGTCAAACCAGTTCCTATGTGTTTAAAAATTAGTAATCTACTTGAATGTACAAAAACATCTAGAATTGAATCTAGTTTGAATTAAATTTGAAGATAGATTACTTTCTAATGTATAGAAATCAAAATAAATATAACTTAAAACATACAAGTTCAAATAATGGTAAAATGATTCCTAGATCCTTAATAAAACTATAATACCCCTGTTATGCAAGAATACCTCATGTTTGTGCATATTTGAATTAGGTACATATCAAATCTTAATGTTTACTTATATGGAAAACATCTCGGATAAAAGCAGAATATTGTGAAATCAACTTTAAAACAATTCTAGTGTTGTCCCATGCTAATGCCAGAAAAATGAATGAATAATCATGTAAGGATCAGTCGCAAACTAAAAACTAAAATTGAACCTATATCGTGTAAACTATAAAACTACCTAAGCATTTTCAGTAGCCTGTAAAACATCTCGTCTTAATGCAAATTTTATGAAGAACAGTTTAGAAATAATATTTAGGATATGTACTACCATAATCTAGAAAAATATTCTTATTACAACTTGCTTTGCATCTGAATCCGGCTAACCCAATACCCTTAAGTAAAATGGTTGTCATAATCCTTAATATCATATAAGCTTTTTCAGCAATGAATATGACGTCTCGTCTAAACACTAAAATGTATGAAATTAGCTTAGAAATGTTCTTCAAAGTATAGACTATAATATTCTGAAGAAATAATCTTATTTCATTATGTTTTGCATATAAATCCTATTAGCCAAATAACCTTAAGTATTATGTTTTATAGACTCGATTATATGAATAAGCAAACTTTGAAATAATGAACAAATATGTAATTTGTATTACCAGAACCTTCTTAAAAACCATTAATGTATAATCAGTAATATAACTTATCAGATCTAATATATTCGAAACCACTTATTACGCAAAATCAATTAAAAAGGATTAAGTGCTATTCATTTATAGCTTTCAGCTCAATTGTCTAATATGTTAATTCTATTAATCCAAATAATTTTAGCATCTATAATTCGAAGTTATAAATGCAAGAATTCATAATTTTAGTCTCTTGAATTCGTAATTCAAGAATATATAATCTATCAAAGAAACCATGCTTTCTTTATCATAAGTCATTAACAACATGTTTGTATAATTATCTAAATCATAAGATCTTGAAAATCATTCAATCCAAACCCTAAAACATTCCTGTTTTCTTAATGAATCTTTATTTGGTTTTCTGTCTGTTTTCTTTTTGCCCTTATTAAAGTTGGATATTTGCTATATTTTCGATTGAACGACGTTTAGAATCCGACGTCGCTACTTCCGTCGTTGCCTCCGTCAGCCGTGGCTTCGTCTTCGTCGTAAGAAATAAATAAGCAAGGCAAGCACCCCCTTTGATCATATTGATCCCAGTTTTATAAATGTTTTCATGCAATGTTTTACTGCACACGTTACTTTTATTAAAGTCTGCTATATTGTGGGTATTGGTAGTTGTACCTGTAGTATTATAGAACTTCCTTGATAAGTATGGATTTGTGAACCTTGATAACCCTAGAATAATATAGACAATATTTAATGTCAGTTTGGGTTACTCACACTTAGTGTCATGCTTAGCCATGCTTAAATCAACATAAAACTTTGACATTATTAAAAATATTGGATATGACATTCAATGGGTATGACCTTTATTTGTGGTTGGTATTTTGATCAAAAATGAAAATAAAACTATGGTTTTGATGCGGGCAATTATTGGCAATAGCCGGGTGTACAAGGGACTTGTACGTAGTGTAGGGTGAGACTATTGCCCGTATCAGATTAAGGACCGAACTACGTGTTCGTTAAACTAAAGAATTACCGTACAACCACAAGTGTTGGTATGGGACATCCTTAAACCAATTAAGTTATCTGGTTTAACTTTGCACATTGGTAGGCCGGAGTAGTACGAGCTTCTTCAGTGACTGGTTGCTTGGAGGGGCGCCCACACCGAGGTGTTGGGAGTCACGTTTGCTGATACAACGGTGTACGCCATACTATGGATATGCTTATTCATTATTGTGCAGTGACTGTACAAACATTTACACCATAGTACGGGTTTATCGGCACCGGGCTGGTGCAAAGTTAATCTAGGTAATGTAAAGGTTTTCGCCATGAACATTTTGGCCACTACGCCAAAGGTGCGTGAAATATGCGGCAAAATGAAAAGGTCATGACTTGTGGGTAAAGCTGTACAACTTTGCAGAGTGTAAAACTTTTCGAAAAGCCGTTCCCGCGGTTATGGGAATCTTGGTGCGCCAGCAATAGTTAGCTGTTTTTTTTTATTTTCATCACAACTGGATTCTACCGGGTGTTGGTAGAAGTTGATTCGTGGATATAGTCATGATACCCAGGTACATGAGACTTATTTATGCTTATATACTGTTACTTTCCGTGTTAAATTACTTTTGCTTAAATTCCATTTTGCAGTCTACTATTCTGTATTTACATTCCAAATTGGCTTTATGCAAATTAACCGTAGTAGCCTTTCCTTTGAAATGGCTTGCATATATAATAGGTTTTGCAAAAGTCTTGCGGAGTACGAAAGTACTCACCCTTGCTTAATTGTTGTTTTTAGGTGAAGAATCAGATTAGCTCGATGAAACATAATTGTCGCAGGATTCGGGATATTGACGATGAATTTCTAGGGATTATACCTTATCAGTTGCCTGAGGGATTGGATGAGCACACTACAAGACTTTGCTTCTTTGCTGCTATAAACGCTGAATTGTAAGATTATTGTGTAAATTAGCTTCCGCTTTAATAATATGATGTATGGTTGTGATTCCAATTGTTGTAAGTGTGCGTACTAGCTACTGATCATGGGACTAGTACTGTTTGCACATGAGATTTCCATTTTTGCATTTATGTAAAAATGGGGGTCATTACAAGAGACAAAAGGGAAAGGTTGGCTACTGACTGGTGAGTAATGGTGGGGTATAATGCTCAGGGTGAAATGAGATGCTCTTTTTATACTGCAATCAACTGACTCTGACGGGGTGAAATTTTGGCTGTGCAGGGGTGAAAACTGTGGGCTTGGGATTGGAAACCATGTGCTGGGGGGTGCTTGTGGCAGGAATGCATGCTGGGTAGCTTGCCACCTGCGCTTGAGGAGTGGCAAGGAATGGGCAGAGAGATATGCTAGAGGATGGGCAGTGAGAGAAAGAAATGGGCAGCTCGCTGATGGGTGTATAAGTCAGTTCAAAGAAGAGAAAACATAGCAAGGTCTTCTTTTAAATATGTTTCGAGAATACTAGAACTTATTTGTATGGGATCTGGGCTGTATTTTGAAGACGTATGTGTGCATGTAATTTGAATCTGTCTAATCTTCTTGATAATTGAATGTTATAATCTTGTGTATCGGTTGTCCTTATTTACATGCTTATGTGGAGAGGGCCATGGTTTGAACTGATATGGTGAATAAATGTATTTTGGTTGAATTGATAATGCGTGAAAATTTATATTTGATGCTGAAGTTTGGTTAACTGAATGTAATATTGTATTTTGATTTCGCTGAGATTATGTATGTGTTGATGTGTAAGATATATATAACGCTAAGGTTTAAGCACCTGTGCATGTGTGTGTGTATATATATTGTTGACATTGTGCATATGAGGGTATGCATCAGATGCTGATATTTGTGGACCTGGGTGTATGCATATGGCTGAACTTAGGTCCATACATATATGCAAGTATTTGTCTAAGCTGGAAATTCATGAGAATGTGTATTCATGTTCATTTTTGTGTTGGTGTAAAAATATAAGTATGGGTTTATTGAAGACAGGGAAGTATATATTAATGCTATGATTCAAAAATTACAGGGAGGCATTAGGGAACGAGTACGGTTTAGGAATTTTGGATTTTGGATAGGTTTTTATAGGACTGCGATGTAATTCTATACAAGAACTATATTGCAAATTTAATTGTTATTTTTAGTCTTTTCTATTAATATGGATGTATTTGTGAATGGTTTTATATTTGTTTGATTTTTGAAAGTTAGAATTGAGGCTTCACTTCTTTTAACCATTAAAAGTTTTCTTTAGAGCAAAAATCAAGAATAATGCCAAAAAATCCAAAAGTAAATCATATTTTCACTTTATTTGGTTTGTGATTTTGATTTTCATTATTTGGAAAAAGTTCAATAAATTAATTGAGTTTTCCTTAAATCAAAGCTCAGAAAAGGCAAAATTTCAAAATTAAGTCACATTTCAAACTGAAATTTTTATCTTAGTCATTTTTAAATTTTAAATTATTATTTTCTTTGTTTTTGAATTTTTTGGGATGTTACAATCATATATATGAAATTTATCAGTATTACACAAATGTAGAATGTTATTGCACACTTACAATGTTTAGCATTGCATGAGCGAGGCGTCTAGGTTGTAGAGATCGAACAAGTCATTAAAGCCGACCACGAAGAAGCCCCCAATGACTGGTGCAAGAAATTCTCCTCTGTAATAGCCCGCAAAATTATAAAAAGAAATAAAATTAAAATAAAATTTGGGATTAAATGTTTATTCTAAAATTTCATTTTCTATTTGTTTTTCCTTGGATTTGTGGTTTTTGATAAATACTTTTAATGCCAAAACTATTGTTTTCAATTTTTGAACATCAAAATCATATAAGGGTAAAACATAGAGAAAATTTATTTAAACCCAAAAATAACTCCAGAACCTTCCCAAAGAATTTAAGAAAAATTTTAAAGCATTAAATGACTTAACAAAATTATTTTGTATTGTTGATTTCCTCTCTTCTAAAATATGAAGACCAAAAGCCCTTAAGGATAAAAGCTGGAAAAAATGTATTTAAACCTCAGGGTAACACCATAATACTTAAAAAGTTTTCAATGAAAAATGAATGCATTTAATACTGATAAGAAATCAGAAATAGTGACTAAGGACTATGAACAGAGATATTATCAGAATTGTTTAAAACTATCCAAGAATTATCATCCTCTGATATTTTTATGGTATCATTTAAAGGACAAAAAAACCAAAATAAAAAGTTTCAAAAATATTGAACCTTATATTGTCCATTTAGAAAATAAACAATTGAAAACTCAAATAAATTGATAGAACAATGTTCGAGTTTTATAAAAATATCTAGATTTTATCATCATCTGAAAATTTTATGGTAGCCTTCTTATATCTCTAGTATGGCATATAAAAATTCTTGAATTTTTAACCCCATTTATTACCTCATAAAAATAAAAATCAGAAAACTTAAAACTAGAACAGTGAGATTGTCAGAATTTTAATAAATTACATAAATAATATTATCATATGAAAACTTTATGGGAGTACCAGTTCCTCCTTGGAAATATGTAAAAAAAGTTTGAAATTTTTTTAACCATGAATGGAAGTCCAATTAAATCAGAAGACTCTCATCTGTCCAAAACAGTGAAATCTAGTGACATCCCCCTCATTCCACTGCCATGTGGGCCTAACCCTTGCTCGACCCCAGTGGGCAGCACCTCAGCCCTTGCCTCACTGTCCCTGGGCCCCAGCTACCAGTCTCCTTTCTCTCCTTCTTCTTCCAAGGCAGCACGCTTCTCTTCTCTTTGTGCTGAGCCTTCCCAGGTCTTCCCATTGCCCCCGATCGCCTCAAGTACCATATACAATGCCATGGATCAAAGCCCTACCACGGCAGCACAGCCCCATGTCCTGCATCGGCCAAGACCGAACAAAACCGCACACCCCCACGCCTCCATTCTCCTCTCAGTCTGCGGTTGAGTTCACACCGTGCCGCCGCTCTTCCCTGTTGCTAATCAAGACCGAGCCTTCTTGTCCCACCTCACTGCACCAAGTGCCGTATATGACACCCAGCACCATCCCTGTGCCTTGCCACGGCAAAGCCGCCCTTGCTGTTTCCTTGTCACAGTAGCGGGAGACCTGCACCGCCCCACACATCGCCAACCTTACTCCGACCTCGATCCAAATTTGCAGTGCCGCAATACTCCTCCCTCGCCTATAAAGTTGCCCAAGCCATTGCCTATAAAGCTGCCCAAGCTTCCCTTGAGCTCAGCACTCCGGACTAAAGACCCTCCCGTGTCTCAATTTGGTGCACCGCTGCCTCCCTGCCCAGCATAGGCTACAATTCCCCACCAGAACCAAGCCAACAGCCAAATCAGTGCTTGATGCATCATTTTTCAATTATCTTAGTAGGGAGGACCATCATCTACCCCTAAACACATTCCCTGACTCAATTGACACCTTTCCTTACCGTCAAGCTCCGCCATCATGCAACACCTTGCACCGTCACCCCTCACCGATGTTCGGCCACCACCATATATTTATAGCGCCAGAAACCGCATAGGGAGAGCCATGGTGAGCTGTTGGACCTTCTCCCCCTAATCAATTTTGTCCGAAAAGCCTCCTATCGCTGGGTCACCTATTGCCCTGTGTAATCGTCATCTGACACCACCGAGCTTCTGCCTCCGGCCACCTCAGCCCTGGCCGCCACCACCTACGTCCTCAGTGAGGTCCTGGCATTCAATTTTTTCCTTTGCCCTCGTCGCCGTGCACCTACCCTACCGCCGGCCACACTCTGCTGAGGCACCTCCTGAGAAGTCGCCCTGCGTTTCTTTATTCCTCCCTCTATTCTGTTTTCCTCTCTGCCTGGTGGTCCCTCAAGGTTTTGTGTGCAGTGACTTGGTTACCTTACTGGCTCTGTCGCAGGTAGGACTGGCTTGACATGAACTGAGTGAGTTGGTCCAGAGCCTGAAGTCAAGAGGGGGTAAGTTCATAACCTGTTAGTTTAAGTGTCATCTCTAGTTAGAAGGTAACAAACTCAATTAGTTTGATTACTCTTTGATTCAAATGTCAAGGCCTCAAGTTAAGTGAACTTTAATTAGCTCAATTTCTGTTTCCATTTTTAAAGTTATGTATGACACCTACACTCATATGTACATTAGGAAAATAATATGAATTTTGCAATTAAATGGTGTTTTAAAAATAAGAGTATGACATGCATGGCCCACTTGTACAACTCAAATTCCTGTAATATAGGACCCATGGTCAGAAGTCAGCAATCAAGCGGTCAAAAGTCAACAATCAACCATCCCTTTTCTTTTTCAGGAATTTCCAAACCAAAACTAATTATAATGCTTATACCATTTTGCAATTCTAAACCAAAAATTGTCAAACCCATTTCTAAATTCATCCAAAGACTTCAGAATATGAAAAATATTTAATTTAGGATCCCTGCGCAAAATTTTTGAATTCAAAATTTAAATAAACCTAATATGGACACTTTAAAATTTATAACCCTAGCTCCTAAAAATATAAAATAAACCATAAGTATCTCATTTCTGTGAAAATATTTAAATTTGAGTTTAGTTTGTGCTAAATTCATAAAAAGTTTACTTTCCAATACATGCAAAATTCAAATATTAGTAACTATTGTAAATAAGCCCTAAAAACAATGAAATAAATTTCTACAAATCATTGGAATCGTAAGAATCTCAAATCTTTAAAAAGATTTAATGTTTGACCAAGTTTGAATTAGTTATAAAAGAATTCATTTTCCTTATGCATCAAAACTAAAACATTAATAACTTTCACAAATAAAAGCTAAAATATGCTAAACCAATTTAAAAACACTTCTAAGGTCAAGAACTTCTAATTCTACAAAAATAGTTGCATATATATGTGATTTACACTTACAAACCTAAAAAGAAATCTATCCTTTTATAACATAAACTTTAGAAATACATAACATAAGAAAGCAAATTTAAGTAATAAGAAACAAGCTCTAGAAACCTTTTATCACCAGAACCATCTATTTCTATTCATATTTGAATTTGATATTATTTGATTTCTTTTTTATTCTTATTGTTATTGCTATACGTGATTACGTGTAGACACTAACGTATCCGAAGCTGCGACTATCGACCTTGACTCCAAGTCGATTCCTGAATCAACTAAACAAGGCAAGCACCCCCTTTGATCATGTTGATCCTATTATTTAAATTAATTTATGTTGTTTCATTAAATCTATTATGCGTGCGCGTATTTTTAGTAAATTTTCTATGTTATGGTACGGGTAGCTATAACCTTATGTCATGAAACTTCCATAGTAAATATTGAATTGTGAACCTTGATAACTCTAGAATTAAAGTTAGGCAATACATGATGCCAATTTAGGTATATGTGATTACTTAATAAACATGCTTAGCCATGCTTTAGCAATGGGAAATTAAATTATCAAACATGTGGTTCTTTATAATTTAAAAAGGGTGGATATGATTAAAGGTTGCTGATATTTTGATAAAAATGAAAATAAAACTGTGATTTTGATGCGGGCGATTATTGGCAATAGCCGGATATGCATGTGACTTGCATGTAGATATGGAGAGATTATCGCCCGAGTCAGATTAAGAACCGAACGTAGTGTTGTATGATCCAAAAATATCCGTACAACAACGAGTGCTAATCTAAGCTTTGTATATTGGAAGGCTCGAGCAATTGCATCTAGAGTACCATAGAGATTTCTATGACCCTCTCATCAGGCAAGCTGTTGCCTCAATGCATCTAGGATGGTTTGATATTGAATTGCAAAATCTATAATTGGTTGTGTCTTGTAATGTCATTGCACAAATATCTGAGGAGAATGAAATTTTGAACATCAGATACTAATCATGGAAGTTCTGCCAAGAGAGTTAGGGGAAAAAAGCATATCACAGACGGTTCTATTTAAAAACCGTCTGTGATATCATATCACAGACGGTTCTAACTAAAAACCATCTGTGATTATTTATTATCAGAGACGGTTCTATTGTAGAACCGTCTAAGATAAATGATCATCACAGACGATTCGTAGATAGAACCGTCTCTGATATTAGTTTTACTGACGGTTCGGAAACCGTCTGTGATGTGACTTCTCATCACTGACACATTTTTGAAGACGGTTCACAAAACCGTTAGTGATGAGGTTTTCGAACCGTCTGTGATGAGCTTTTCTGTAGTAGTGTGTCATGGTTACTGTGTGTGAATTTTATTTCCGTCGCAATAGCAAGGGTTTGTCATCACCGGGCTAGTGCAAACTTAAGTCTAGATAATGTAATGATTATATCATGACTTTCCGCCATACATCTAAGAAAGTGTGTAAATAGCTTAGTGAAAAGAGTAGTCATGTCTTATGGGCAAAGTTGTACACCTCTGCAAAGTTTAAATTTTTTTGAAAAGCCGTTCCCGCGATCATAGGACATTTGGTGAACTGACACTAGTTAGAGTTTTGGTATTTGTAAAAAGTAATGATTTGGACATATTTATTGGAAAGCTTTTGTTTCGGATTTTATGGCAGGGATTGGCAAAGGAATGTTGATATTTTATGCCAGATTGGCAGTGAGACGATGCGATACTCACAATCATGGACGACTGTAAGTTGTTATTTTATGCTTACATACTTGTTATTTTCAAATCAGTCATACTTACTCTTATAAATTCCGTTGACAATCTACTAGTTATTTAATGTTCAAATTCACTTTGTACAAAATAACCTACATATCCCTTCCATTAGCATAGCCTGCATTTATTTTATATTTATAATACACTACAAGTCTTGCTGAGTACACAAGTACTCAACCTTGCTTTATTTGTTGGTTAGTAGGTGAAGAGAACAAAATCCCAAATGATGTGTACTTTGATGCAGGTTATGGGGATTAATTTATTGATGACTTTTTCTAGGGTTTATACTGAAGAAACGAGATGGCGATCAAAGGGGGTGAATGATACCAATTCAAAAGTATCCCCCACTAAAAATGATCAAACAAAAGACCTCACTTCATTCAAGCAAAATGGAGAAAACAAAATTCCAGAATTTTTCAGCAAAGGGTAGCACTACCACAAAATAGCCCGGTACTGCCGGATGAACAGTATCCTGGCACTACCACATTACCGTAGCATGGTGGTGTCGAGCTACAGTACACTCACCACAGTGAATAGTAAATCAGCAAGACTTCTAAAGGAAAATTGATGAATCTTTTGATCAGCTGATCCAAACACCATAAAAGTTTGTGGACACCTTCCTATGGATGTCAGGAACCTATTCCAACCATTAATCATGTGGATTGACGTCAAAGTTTTGACTTTTTTCCAATTTATGGAAGAGTGCACAAGAACGGGTTCAAAAACAAAAACTTGGTCCTCAGCTAGGTCGTGGGTTCTTGATGATCAAGATGATCCTAGATGGTTTCCCTCATGTCATAGCAATCTAGAACACAACACAAAAACACCAAAAACCCGATCCTCCAAGAATGTTCGTATAAAGAGCAAAAGATCGGTTTCTTGCAAAGAAGAATACGAGATTTGTCTAGATGATTGAGATATGGTCTGAAGAAGAATCATCCATCAATCATACATCCTCGGCACAAAATCCACAAGCATTTAGAAGGAGGGGAAGCAAATCCAAAATGTGCGGAAAGTAAATTGCAAGAATGTAAATTACGGAATTTAAAGACTGAATTTAAAGCATAAGGTAAATTCGGAAAGTAAATTTAGACTTACGAAAATTTAACTTTCATTTTTGGAAGGGATGTTATAAATCCTCATAACAAAGTGGGCAAAGTTCAAAGGAGCACATAACCTCAAATCCTTTAAAGATGGGAGAGCTACCCCTACCCCACTATTTATACTACCCTTGAGTCATCGTCCACCCTTGAATGAGTTCTTTAAACCCTAAGGAACACCATCAAGGGCTAGGATTGACTCACTCACTCATACATGGGCTAAACTGAAACCCACACACATAGCGGGTTTTGCATGTTTTTCAAAGCATACTAACTATACCTGCTACTCTATCACCTAGACTGCGATCCAATGGCCCTCCTTGATCCTTAGTAGCTCCAAGTTAGCATCTCATTCATTCCTTGTCTTCTAAGTTCGCAGTGACTACGTCTTCGATCATCTTTCGATGATCCTTGACTGCCTGGACCTTCGGCGCACCTCGCCTAGTCTCGGTCATCCTTCGCCTCACCATGACCTAGCACCATCGTCCTACAACCATCAAAAACAAGGAAACCCATCACACAACAATGTCTAAATTGATATGCAATAAACCTCACACAAATTCAAAAATTCCATTTTCAAATTTGCTCAGACAAAGTCGGCACTACCACCTACTAAGGGTCGATAGTACCGCTAGTTGGCACTACCGCTCCCCAAAAGCCGATAGTGTCGCTCGCTCTCTCAGAGAAAACACCTCTCTCTGGAAAATAACTACTGCCTACAGAAGGTCGGTACTATCACCGTGTCGGCACTACTTCCAACACCAGGCCAGTAGTACCGCCCCTACAAGGCCGGTAGTGCCACTCTAGGCTTGACAGCACTCAAATTGCTTCAAGTTGAAATCCAATACAAATCAAACTCAAACTCAAGTACAACATGTTCAACACGTCAATAACTCATCACCATTAAGGATAGACCTCCCAATTATCTTTCAATCTCCATCTTGATGAGTATATTGACAAACACCGAAAAGGCATAAATTTGAGTTTGAAAAAGATAGAAGAAAGCAATTTGAAAGCAAAATACTTGGTCAAGAGAAAGAGAGAATAAAATCATGACCAAGTTAGCGAGAAAAATTTTAGAGCAAAACCAAAGAAAGAGCTAGTTTTCCATAAAAGCTCTCAAATCCAATAAAAACTCACAAAAAGCTCAAGTATGCTTATGATCCTAAGAATTAGCAACTTTCACCAAGACCATAAGAACCAAGATGCATTCACATTCTTATATTTTAATGATGCCTTTTCTACAATTTCTCCCCTTTTGGCAATACAGGCATCAAGATGGCATTTTCTCCCCCTTTACATATGTCTGCATGAAATGCATCCTAAAAGAGCTTTGAAAATTATCCAAGTGACCATATATACAAAGTATGAGACCAAGCTATTCAAGTTTAGATTATGCTAAACTAATACATGTCCAAGTGCAAATGTCAAGTTTGCTAGCAAGCACAAGTAAGACTATGTCATTTTTGCATGATTTAACAATTGCAACACTTAGCATAGTTTCTAAACTAGAGGCAAAGCCATACAATGGATCAAATAGAAAACCTAGAGTTCAACCTACTCAACACTTTGGGAAAGATAAATGTGCATACAAAGTCCTTCATGCTCAATTTCAATGCAAATTGTTCTTTTAATACTTCAAAGGACATAGTGGGGTGCAAATGTTTGACATCATTTGCATTCTTTACCCACTTATGTTTTTTTGTATTTTTATAAGTGTGATTGACTCAAGTCATAGTCGACCATCTAAAGAAGAACTCTTAAGGGGATGGTCTTAGTCATACACGATACATTCCAAGTTTATGCCAAGTGCAATAGGAGGCAGTCTTGTGAATGTAAGGTGTTGAGATCAATTTGCACAAAAAGAGTCAATTTTTTCATTTTAGCATATAGATTTATAAGCATGTGAAGGACTCAAGTATGGATCATCCTAGATTTATCCAAGTTGCTATAGGGACTTAGTAGAGATCCAAAATTTCACAAATAACGGCATATGCACCTAGAGAGGAAACATAGCAAGTAAAAGCAACATGTTTCATCAAGTTTTCATTTAAAGCTTTATTTTTCAAATTTTAACAAGCTTAGCAAGATGAACCAAAATGAACTTGGACATATCTAAGCTAGTAATTTTCTTCATAAAAGTACCAGGGTGCATAGCTTGAATAGTAGTTCATTTGCATAATAGACAAAGCTCATAAAACAGAAAATGAAGTCTATATGCAATGCATGTAGTAGATTCTCAAACTCTCCCTCAACTAGTGAATCAATTTTAAGCACAAATCTGGTTCAAGTTGAGTTATTAGCAAAATTAAGCATAAGGAAGGTCCAAATGAACACAATCGAAACCAGAAACTTAGAATGAGAATAAGTCAAGGAACTACAAACTGGGTGGCTATAGATCATAGAAAAGATAATACAGAACACTATAGTTCAAACTCACTCTCATCTTCCCCAATGACTGATATTGGGAAGCTGACTCTAGATCCCAAGCTAGGGAGTGCACACAGACCCTGTCTACCCAGGGGGCCCAACACCTGGTAGACTTATAAGATTGTGAGGAAACTCAACTTAGAGAGAAGAGAGAACAGTTAATTGTGCATGATAACAACCTACAATATAAGATGAGAGGTCCATGTAAAGCATGCCAGAAGTCTAAATGAAGTGAACTCAGTACTTTAAAAATAAGCCCAATAAAACCCAGAAGATGCAAAAGAAAGAAAATGTTGAAAGAAAAGATATATATAGTACATAATATACAAACTAGCTCCACCTCAAGTGATGCCGTAAGGGCACATAACTCCAAGTTCTCCTCTCAAGGCCACAAACCTAGAGCTATCCAAAAGCTGAGTAAAGATATCGGCAATCTGGTGGTCACTCTCTATAAACTGAAGCACTATGTCTCCCTTCTCTACATGGTCTCTAAGGAAGTGATATCTAATGTCTATATGCTTGGTCCTGGAATACTGCACTAGATTCTGAGCAATACAAATGGCAAAAGTGTTGTCAAAGAAAAGTGGAACACTATCTATGTCTAACCCAAAGTCCCGCAAGGTTAATCTCATCCAAAGCACCTGACTACAGCAACTAGCTGCAGCGACGTATTCAACCTTAGCGGTGGACTATGCAACTCTGGACTACTTCCTAGATGATCAAGACACAAGAAAAGTACTAATGAATTGGCAAGTGCTAGAAGTGCTATTCCTATCTATCCTACAGCCAGCAAAGTTTGCATTGGAAAAGGCTCTAAGGGACAAACAAGAAGAGGAAGAGTATGAAATATCATAATCAATGGTAGCTTGAAGGTACCTGAAGATGCTCTTCACCGCTTAGCGGTGAGAGGTACGGGGAAAAGCCTGAAATCGAGCGCACAGACACACAACAAAATGTATTCCCAGCGTCGAAGCAGTGAGATACAAGAGAGAGCCGATCATGTTCCTGAACTCCTTCTGATCAACTGGCTCACTATCCTCATTAGGCTCAAGGATAGCATTGGCGACCATAGGACTCATAATTAGCTTCCCGTTAGACATATCGAAGTACCTCACGATGGTCTCGAGTGTACTTGCCTTGATCAAGAAGGTGCCCTCCCGAGTCTGCTTGATTTAGAATCCGAGAAAATAGCTCAACTCACCCATCATATTCATCTCGAACTCTATGCTCATCACCTTTGAAAAATGAGACACAAGAGAGTGCAGAAAGCCACTAAAGATAATATCGGTCACATAAATCTAAACGAGGAGAAAATGAGAATTCTGGTGTCTGCTGAACAGAGTCTTATCTACTATACCTATCTTAAAACCATGACTAAGAAGATAGGACTTAAGCCTCTCATACACAGCTCTAGGGGCCTAATTAAGTCCATATAAAGCTTTGGAAAGTTTGAAGATATGGTTTGAGTATTTGGAATTCTTGAATCTTGTAGGCTGCCTGACATACACCTCTTCCTCAATATATCCATTGAGGAATGCACTCTTGACATCCATTTGATAAAGCTTGAAGCCCTTGGATGCCGAAAATGCAAGTAGATCCTAATAGCCTCTAGTCTAGCTACAGGAGCAAAGGTCTCCTCAAAGCCAAGACTCTCAACTTGACTAACCATATGCAACTAGTCTAGCCTTGTTTCTAATGATAACCCTATCTTTACTCTACTTGTTTTTGAGCACCCACTTGGTCCCAATGACATTATGACTAGATGGAAGCTTGACAAGCTATCATACCTTGTTCCTCTTAAAGTTCTCAAGTTCCTCATGCATAGCATTAATCCAAGACTGATCAAATAATGCATGAGAAACGTCCTTCGGCTCAAACGAGGCAACAAAGGCAGAGTGGTGACAGAAAGACAACCCTGATTTTGAGCATGTAACTCGCTCAAATAGATCGTCAATGATCTGATCTGATGAATGATGTCTCTGAATATGGCAAGGAGGTCCAGATGCAAAAGTGGCCTCTACATCATGAATAGAAAAGGTAGGAACAAAGCCACTCACTGAAGGAGAATCTGAGAGTAAGGGCTGGTCTCCTTGAGGTGCAGAAATAGAGATAGGAGGCACCTTAGATGTAGAGGGGAATATATTAGATGAAACACCATCATCTTTATCATTCTCATCCTCTACAAAGATGGTCTTGGAGAGAGAAGAAGAGTCTGATATATCAGGTCTAGCACCTGGGCTAGCCTCATCAAAGGTTACCTCACAGGTCTCTATGATCCTATTCGCCTCACAACTCCAGACCCTATAGCTGTGAGAGGAAATCGAGTAATCTAGAAAAATACCATCAGAAGATCTAGACTCAAACTTATCTAGATTCCCAGATTTCAAAATAAAACACTTGCAACCAAACACACGAAAATGAGAAACATTGGGCTTTCGCCCATACCTCAACTTGTAAGAAGTGTGGTGCAAATGTGCTCTCAAGAAAACTCGATTAGACACATGGCAAGCAGTAGCTATAGCTTCAGCCCAAAACTTCCTAGAAGTACTATACTCATCTATCATCATCTTGGTCAGCTTAACCAAAGTCCTGTTCTTCCTTTGCACTAGCCATTTTGTTGAGGGACATATGGAGAGGAAAACTGATGCTCTAAGCCTAACTCCTTACAGAAGCTCTTAAAGTAGAAGTTGTTGAACTCCATGTCATTATCACTACGTATAGCTCGTAAGGCACCAGGGTCTCAATAGACAACCTATGGACCAAAACCCTGAAATGGGTAAAAGACTCATCCTTTGAGGTTATGAAAAACACCCAAGAATACCTCAAAAAATCATCGACGATGGCAAGAACATACCACTTCCCTCCCGCTGATTGCATTCTAGCTGGACCAACATTGTCCAAGTGTAAAAGCTGTCTGATGTATGAGTCATCACAATAGTGACTGGAGGATGAGAAGCAGCAACCATCTTTACATGTCGGCTAGGAGAGCAAACTAAGTTTTTGACCATCTTGAGTTTAGGCATACCACGAATAAGATCATGGTTACTAACTCTGGTCAAGTGGTCGAAGCCGATGTGACCTAATCTCCTATGCCAGAAGGAGAGATCATGGGACTCTGAAGCAATCAAACAGCTAAGAGAGTCTCAAGAAGAAGCAGAAAAATCAGCACGAAAGACTCTCCCAAATCTAGAAATCCCACAAACTAACTCCTCTGATGAATCAAGGATTCTACAAGCAGTACTCTTAAAGATTACCTCAAAAGAGTCATCGATAAGCTGAGAGACAGAAAGCAAACGTCCTTAAGAATGAAATTGTCATTAATGCAGACAGTTCTTTTGGCAATGACTCTAACCGATGAAGCATCCACAAAAGTGATCAACTCATCACTGGGAGCTCGGACTAGGGAAAAGAACCATCTAGAGTCTCCATTCATATGATGAGAACAACCGGAGTCAACGATCCATACCTCTCCCTTCCCCATCCTACGAACCTGGTTAACACACAAGAAAGAGATGACTCAGTACTGGGATAAAAAGAAGACCTAGGAACCCAATACTGAACCACATGACGTCTCAAAGTATTAGCCACATAAGCAAAAGACTGGACTCTAGTGTCTCTCTAACACTCTACTCTAACAAGACCAGAAGCAGCCCTAGTAGAAGATCTGGGAGCTGGAGCTGGGTTGGCCCGTCATCGTGCAAAGGACATACCATCCCAGTGAGGCTACCCAAATCTCCTACGAGAAACACCACCAAGGCGAGTGATTATAACAAAGCCTTTATAATGCGCTGGCTTAATCCGATACTACCCGCTAAGGTTTCAACACTCGTGGGACTGGTTACCACATCCAGGGCCCCCCTCTTGCGCCATGTGAATTACTCCATAACTCGGAAACTCACACCGACCACGATAGTACCAAAATTAAGACATTGCAAATTACTCAGCTAGGCTGGCCCATACCAGACATGTGGTTGCATGATTGACGCAGGTCAAAGGCTTGCAAGGTTAAGTCCTTAGTGTGATCAAGGCAAGACATCCACATACCCTCTGCCCATCGGGCCCACCTTGGCATCCTCGCCCCTTGTCACTTGTCCCAATCTAAGTGATTATCACCCAGTTGATTACCAAGCACCACGTGCCATCAACAATTCAACATCGTTGCGTGACATGACTCGCCACAACAACTCAATCTCATCGTGTGATCCCACATGACACACAAGTCCATAACTTTGTTCCATATTCCATTAATCAAGATTAATTATCAATGATTCTGACACATGTGATGATGTGGCATGGCTAAGCAACTAGTACGGACTAATCCACCAAGGTTGATTATAATTATTAACCAACTATATTTAACCAATCTAGGGTGACAATGGATCATGGCATACAATGACAAGGCAGGGTATAGATCAATCTGGTATATTAGCTAAGCCCAATCTAATTTGAAACAATTGTATACTTGAAATATATGCAATAGGGTAAAACAAATATAGCAATTTTATAAACAGGGGTTCAACATGATCAAAGCACAACTTGCCTTGGAATAGGTCCTGATCTTGATCTGGAGCTTGCTCTTGAGTTGCTTGATCTTCCTCCGAAGCGTCGCACAATTCAACGTCTACGCGTAACGAAGGAGAAAAGCAAATAAATACCAAAAAAAAGAGCAAAAGAACTCCAAAAATCAAATAAAATTCACCATTAAATAGATCTCAATTTTACAAATTTTTAGAAATTTGATTCAATCAAATCCGAGTTAAAATGCAAAAGATATAGCCTTTTGAAGTTTGAAATAAATACTGAAATTAACAAAAATCAGAAAATAAGAATTAACAGATTTATTTTTAAATCGGAAAACAGATTATTGCGTCATCATGATGGCACGCTAACGTCAGCCCTGGCGCCAGCCAATCAGAGCTTGCCACGTGGTCCCGGTGCATAGACTCGGTCCATGGCTTGGATCTGGTCCACCGTGGACCGGGTCTATGGCGCTTCGGTACCTGTGCCCGCCACGCGGCACAATCTGGATGGTTGCACGCACCACTCGATCTGGTCCGAGGAAAACGAATCGAACGGTCACTGATGGCTCAAGACGTGGCAGCGCATCAACCAACAGATTTAGATCCGACGGCTCAGAACTTCTGGATCCGGCGATGGCTACGCTACGGCGAGTTCTTACCGGCAGCGAAGAAGAAGACCGGGGTAGCGGCGTTCCGGCGAGATTCTGGCGATGAGACGCTGCGGTTCTGCGCGGCGCGGTCCGGCGAACTTGATGATGGCACCGGTGGCGGCGGCGACCCAACGGCGGCGACGAAACCGAGCGAGAAACTCTCACGGTCCGAACCCCACTCCGGCGAGCTCCCGAGCACGCTCCTCGACCGATCTTGCGAAACCTTACCAATCAAAAGCTGCGGCGCACAAGGATGAACCTCGGGTACTTTCCCCCCCTATTTATAGCCTCGGAACACGCGCTCACAAGGAACCCTAGATCCTCCCGGCGGCGAAGGCGTGTCGGCCGGACTCGAGTCCTTCATGAGACGACAACCCCACCACCCGATCTGCTACCAACGGCCGGATCACTCGCACGATACGATCCGAACCGATCTTTCCAAATCTAACGACGCGATCTTATCCTTCCCGAATCGGTACGATGCGAACGGCACCGCCCGATCTTGATCTGACGGTCAGGACGCGAGCACTGACGTGGCGATCTCTGGGCCACTGGATGGGAATCGAACGACTACAAGCTAGGGTTTCGGGAGACGACCTTGGCCGGCCGGGCCGCACCGACGCAGTTCAGCGCCTGATGTTGGGCTTCGCCCAACACTGTTCCAAGGTATTTTTAAAACTTTATTAATTTAAATAATTCTAGGAATTCATTTAATTAGTTTTAGGCAAATAAATTATCAGGAAAAATCCCAGAAAAATCTCAAAAATACTTTGAGACATTCTGGACTCAAATGAAATATTTTTGGCAAAAATTTATTTTAACTTTGCACAGATTTAAATAAATTTGAACAAAAGGGTAATAAACTTAATTTAAAATTAATTCAAATAAATCCAGAAAAATCCAAATAAATTCCAGAAAATCATAAATGCACATTTAAGCAATAAAAACATAATTAGGCCAAATTTTGGGATGTTACAAACCTCCCCCCCTTAACAGAATCTTGACCTGAGATTCAGGGCTAACTAGAGAATAGGTTCGGAAATTCTGACTTCAAATCTTCTTCCCGCTCCCAAGTGGCTTCACTTTCGGAATGATTGCTCCACTGAACTCTGCAAAAGCGAATAGACTTGTTCCTGGTCTTGCGACCCATAACATCCAAAATTCTGACGGTTGCTCTTTGTAAGTCAAATCTTCTTGCAGCTCTATTGCTCCAACGGGGTTTGCTCCGTTGGCACTCTGAGACATTTCTTGAGCTGCGACACATGGAATACATCATGCACTCCTGCCAAGGACTGAGGCAACTCTAATTGATAAGCTACCTCTCCCCGACGGCTCAGAATCTTGAACGGACTAATATATCTTAGTGCAAGCTTCCCTTTAACGTGAAATCTTTTAACGCCCTTAAGAGGGGTAACCCTGAGGTACACATAATCTTCTGGCTCAAAGCTCAAGTCTCGACGACGGTTATCTGCGTAGCTCTTTTGCCTTGACTGTGCTATCTTCAGTCTCTCTCTAATCATCGCAACTTGACTTTCTGCCTCTTCGAGGATATCTGGCCCAAAAACCAAACGCTCTCCTATTTCATTCCAATTTAACGGAGTACGACAAGCACGTCCATACAACGCCTCGAATGGTCACATCTGCAAGCTAGCTTGATAACTATTATTATAACTGAACTCTGCATATGGCAAACATTTATCCCATGACGTAGCATAAGCTAAAGCACAGGCTCTCAACATATCCTCTAAAATCTGATTTACTCTTTCAGTCTGACCATCTGTCTGCGGGTGATATGCTGTACTGAAATTCAGACGAGTCCCCATTACTTCATGCAACTTGTTCCAAAACCTTGAGGTGAATTGGGTACCTCTGTCCGACACAATCTTCTTGGGCACTCCATGCAAACATACAATCCTTGACATGTACAACTCCACTAAACGATCTCCTGAGTAAGTGGTTTTTACCGGGATAAAATGAGCGACCTTGGTTAAACGATCCACTATAACCCAGATGGAATCGTAACCTCTCTGAGTTTTAGGTAAACCGGAGATAAAGTCCATTCCGATTTCCTCCCACTTCCATTCCGTAATTTTCAACGGCTGCAACAAACCAGCTGGTCTTTGATGCATGGCCTTTACCCTCTGACATACGTCACATAGAGCAACATGCTCAGCTACTTCACGCTTCATATTAGGCCACCAAAATCTCTCCTTCAAATCCTGGTACATCTTAGCACTTCCTGGATGAATCGAGTACTTAGAATCGTGAGCTTCCTCAAGAATCAACTGTTTCAGTTCCTTTTTATTCGGCACACAAATTCGGCCTTTGAAGAACATGGTTCCTTGCTCATCCAGGGTGAAATCCACGGCTAGGCCTTCCTCCTTTTTAGCCTTGATCTTAGAAATTTTATCGTCGTCTTTCTGGCCTTCTCTAATCTGATCCTCCAATGTTGGCTTCACTTCTAGTGCAGCTACCATTCCTTGCGGAACGACTTCCAATCTTAGCTTCTGAAATTCCTTGCATAATTCTGGTTGATCCTCCATTGTTAGCGTATTCGCGCTATGGCTCTTTCGGCTCAGAGCATCCGCTACCACATTGGCTTTTCCGGTATGATAATGAATTCCCACGTTATAATCCTTAATTAGCTCTAGCCACCTTCGCTGTCTCATATTGAGATCTGCTTGAGTGAATATGTATTTCAGGCTCTTATGGTCCGTATATATCTCACATCTATTTCCTATGAGATAATGACGCCATATCTTCAAAGCATGCACTACGGCAGCTCCAAATCATGCGTTGGGTAATTCACTTCATGCGGTCTTAACTGTCTCGACGCATAAGCAACGACTTTTCCTTTTTGCATTAACACACACCCCAGGCCTTGCTTTGAAGCATCGCAATAAATATCAAATCCATTCTGCACATCTGGCAACACTAATACGGGGCATGTTAAACGCGCTTCTTTAATTCCATGAAACTTTTCTCGCACTCCGGCGTCTATGCAAACTTCTTTTCTTTCTTCAACAACTGCGTAAGGGGTTTGGCAATTGTCGAGAATCCTTCTATGAACCGACGGTAATATCCCGCCATTCCCAGAAAACTACGGATCTGGGTAACAGACTTTGGTTGCTCCCAATGCAACACTGCGTCCACTTTGCTTGGGTCGACTGCCACTCCTTTAGTAGTCATTACATGACCCAGAAATTCCACTTTCTCCTTCCAAAACTCGCACTTGCTAAACTTAGCATATAGTTGATGTTCTCGCAGCCTCTCTAAAACCATCCTCAGATGTTCTGCATGCTCTTCCTCTGTCTTCGAGTAAACCAAGATATCGTCTATGAAGACTACAACAAACTTATCTAAGTATTCCATGAAAACCTTATTCATCATATTCATGAAATAAGCAGGGGCATTTGTCAATCCAAATGACATGACTGTGAACTCATAATGTCCATATCGCGTAGAAAAAGCAGTCTTAGGCACATCCTCCGCTCGGATCCTCAACTGATGGTATCCCGAACGAAGATCTATCTTGGAGAAAACTCCAGCTCCTCTTAACTGATCAAATAAGTCGTCGATCCTGGGCAACGGGTATTTATTCTTGATCGTTACTTCATTAAGTGCACGATAATCGATGCACATTCTAAGACTTCCATCCTTCTTACGAACAAACAAAACCGATGCTCCCCACGGTGATGAACTTGGTCTAATGAAACCTTTCTCTTGCAGTTCCTCGATCTGCTTCTTCATTTACACTAACTCGTCCGTAGACATCCGATATGGTCTTTTTGATATCGGTGCTGTCCCTGGCGCTAACTCGATAACGAACTCGATATCGCGGTCTGGCGGCAATCCTGGCAAATCTTCTGGAAACACGTCCGGGTATTCTTTGACTACTGGCACATCTTCCATGCTGATGGCTTTCACATGCGTTGACCACTAATCGCCCATCTCGAATCAAGGCGGTTGCTTGAAATTCTACTTTCTTGCCATTAGGGCCTTCCAAAGTTACGATCCTTCTACCACAATCCAAAACGACCTTATGCTTAGACAGCCAATCCATTCCAAGGATGACGTCTAGGGACTTAGCATCTATCAAGATAAGATTCGCTAGAAATTCTATCCCATCCATAAGCAACTTAGCTCCCAAACACCCAAGGCTAGATCGAAGCTCAGATCCTGGGGCTTGGACTAAGAGCACACACTTAAGATTCACCACTTTAAATCCATTCTTGGTTGCAAAATCTTGAGAAACAAACAAATGCGAAGCTCCAGAATCAAACAAAACTGTAGCAGGTACTGAGTTGACCAGAAACTTACCCAGTACGACGTCTGCAGCTTCCTGAGCTCCATCTGCGGTGATGTGGTTGATCCTACCACGCACTGTTGATTGCGGTGTTGCTCCAGCTTGACCTCGCGCACGATTTCCTCCTGAGGCTAGTGCTTTGGCAGGTGTTGTTCCCAAGTTGAAACGAACCGGCGTGATGCCTCCCTTCTGTGGACACCTATTAGAAAAGTGCCCTGGCTCATTGCATGTGTAGCATCTTTTCACTGTAGACTTCTGACTTCCTCCTGGAGCATTGTTGCCTTGTGCTGGTGTCTGAAAGTTCTGATTAGCAGGGCGAGGTGCAGGGGTTGATGTCTTGTTCACAATTGGTGGTTCAAATCTGGCAAACTGCTGCGGTGACATTCTCAAACGTAGATGGTTTGGACGTCCACCCTGACTAGTCATCAAGCGCTTACGGTTTTCACCCAACTCTTTGCGCTTATCCTCTAGGATCAAAGCCTTATTAACTAGCTCCTGAAAATCTGGAAAATTGTGGGTAATCAGTCCCACCTGCAGTCCTGAATTCAGTCCCTTCATGAAACGAGACTGCCTAGCTTTATCTGTCGCTACGTCTTTAGGGGCATAGCGAGCTAACTGGGTAAATTTATTCAGGTATTCGGCCACTGGTTGGCCTCCTTGTTTCAGAGCCCTGAACTCTTCATTCTTAAGATCCATCATTCCCTCTAGAACATGGTATCATGGCGGAAGCGATAGTAAACTCCTCCTGTGTGATCTCTTGCGGGGCTCCATGTGCGGCGATAATTCTCCCACCATTCTGCGGCGGTTCCTTCCAGTTGATGAGAGGCATAAAGCACCTTCTCATTGCCTTCACATTGCGTGATGTGCAGCTTCTTCTCAATAGTCTTAAGCCAATCATCGGCTTCCAAAGAGTTCACATTTCCTGAAAAAGTTGGTGGCCGAGTCCTCATGAAATCTGACAGCTTGGAGTAAGGTTGAGGTCCACCATTGTTGTTCTGAGCTGCATGATTGTTGTTGGTTGCTGCTGCATTGGTCATTTGCTGCATCTGCTGCATCATAGTCTGCATCAGTTGAGTCTGTGCGGCAAGAAACGCTCCCAGATTCTGCATGTCCACTGGCGGTGGTTGAGGGTTGCCTCCGTCATTGGGGTTGTCATTCTGGCGCAGTCCACTTCCTGAAGCACTGTTGTTCCCTCGAGTATTCACCATCTGATGATTGCCTCTTGGGTTAGGAAAGGTAGATGTAGCATAGATAAGAAGTAAGAATTTCTAAAGCGGGGAAGATAGGTTATACCCAACTGAAATAATTCTTTATTTATTCTTGGTATGGCTGCTTATTCAAGCCTACAAGCTTTGCAACACATACTGCACACTCAGCATTACAAAGAAGCAAACTAAACACGAAACTTTAATGTCCACTAAAGAGGTAAAGACTAACTTAAAGACGCGACTCAACACTCGAGTCTCAACACAACTCTAAGACTGATCCTCCTCGGGCTCCCACTCTCGCTCCTCGGGATCCTCCTCTGACTCCTCCTCAACTGGCTCCTGAGCTCCTTGGGTCACGCGCTCCAACTCGTCCTCGACCGCCTCTAAGGCCTCTCCCAGCTCAGTGATCATCCCGATGGTCAAGCACGGGTCACCTCAAGCTCTGCTCGCCACTCAGAGTGCCTCGTACCGCGCTCCGGCTCTGGGTAGTCTCTCTCATATGCTCCTCCTGGGCAAGGGCAAACTCCGCAAGGTGCGTTGCAGTAGCACACTCGTCCTCCACGATCCGTCGGCGTCGGCATGCTTGAACGTCTGGGTGAAGTCGGAACACTGAGTCGTGAAGCTCGTCGGCGTAGTCGCGGCAGACCCGGCGAAGGGCAAGTCGGGCAACCTCCTGAATTGCAACCTCGTACGAGAATCTTCTGGCAGAGATGTTGATTGGTCTGCTGGCTTCATCATTCTCCCGAGCGTAGATAATCAGCTTGCAAATAAATCCTCGGTGTACACCATTAACTGACCAACTGCCTCCTCGGTAAAGCGGACGGTAGAAGCCTCCAAGCGTCTGAAGAACTCTCCACAGCTCCATGGCGTAGCCGCCAGCTGACTCCTCGAAGGTCGGAACGATCGGCATCTGCTCCACAAGAACTTTGAATAAGTTCTCCTCCCAAAACGGCAAGTAAAACGGGTAAATTCAGCAAAGGCGAGAAGTAGAGAATGAGATGAGTCGAGAGTGTTTTATTAGTCAAATTTAAATTTTCCTTTAGAAAATAGTTTTGGACACACACAGGACACTTCCATACTATCTAGGGCCAAGACCTACAGTCAGTATGCTCTGATACCACCTCTGTAAGGACCCGAATCCACTTATTCGAACCCACTGTGTTTACTGCACTAGTCCCAGGATCAACGCTAGTGCACACAGCTCAACATTGGTACATATCACATCATACTCAACGATAATAGAAATAATAGTTCATTTATTGGTATAGCTAAATGTATGATCTTATGACCAACTTACATTATTAAGCCACGCAGGGCAAGACTGGAAATATAAACTAATAATTAAGCAGCGGACAGAAGAAAACGTAGATAGCTCATCGAGTTCACCACAGTAACCGACAAGGTTCGGACCCTAATGACTCGTGCCCTCTTGGACTTCTTCTTCCAACACAGGTGTAGATTCTTCAACTGTTGATTATTGTTGTTGGCAAGGGTGAGTACTTTAAGCACTCAACAAGTTGTGCACAGAATGCAATTCTATGTAACTATATGCAAGGCTTATTCCAATGGATAGGCGATCATGGCTATTTTGCAATAAGCAGCATTTATGAACAAATACAGTAAATAGATTAAAAAGACTGTAAAACAAATAACAGTAATAAATAATTTCAGTACTTCTCAAGTAAACCAAGTTTCCAATCCTAAGTCAAATTCCATCTTCCACATGGCATTCTGCCATCCCAACCACATTGTCCAATTAATTAAGCTAACCCTTAACTGTAATTCCCGAGCATTGCTCAATACCGCGAGCACGGCTATCCGAATAGTTTCACACTCTGCAGAGGTTATGCACTTTACCCACATGATACAACCAAACACCACCAAGGTGAGTGATTATAACAAAGCCTTTATAATGCGCTGGCTTAATCCGATACTACCCGCTAAGGTTTCAACATCGGTGGGATGGTTACCACATCCGGGCCCCCTCTTGTGCCATGTGAATTACTCCATAACTCGGGAACTCACACCGACCACGATAGTACCAAAATTAAGACATTGCAAATTACTCAGCTAGGCTGGCCCATACCAGACATGTGGTTGCATGATTGATTCAGGTCAAAGGCTTGCAAGGTTAAATCCTTAGTGTGATCAAGGCAAGACATCCACATACCCTCTGCCCATCGGGCCCACCTTGGCATCCTCGCCCCTTGTCACTTGCCCCAATCTAAGTGATAATCACCCAGTTGATTACCAAGCACCACGTGCCATCAACAATTCAACATCGTTGCGTGACATGACTCGCCACAACAACTCAATCTCATCGTGTGATCCCACATGACACACAAGTTCATAACTTTGTTCCATATTCCATTAATCAAGATTAATTATCAATGATTCTGACATATGTGATGACGTGGCATGGCTAAGCAACTAGTACGGACTAATCCTCCAAGGTTGATTATAATTATTAACCAACTATATTTAACCAATCTAGGGTGACAATGGATCATGGCATACAATGACAAGGTAGGGTATAGATCAATCTGGTATATTAGCTAAGCCCAATCTAATTTGAAACAATTGTATACTTGAAATATATGCAATAGGGTAAAACAAATATATCAATTTTATAAACATGGGTTCAACATGATCAAAGCACAACTTGCCTTGGAATAGGTCCTGATCTTGATCTGGAGCTTGCTCTTGAGTTGCTGTATCTTCCTCCGAAGCGTCGCACAATTCAACGTCTACGCGTACCGAAGGAGAAAAGCAAATAAATACCAAAACAGAGAGCAAATGAACTCCAAAAATCAAATAAAATTCACCATTAAATAGATCTCAATTTTACAAATTTTTAGAAACTTGATTCACTCAAATCCGAGTTAAATTGCAAAAGATATAGCCTTTTGAAGTTTGAAATAAATACTGAAATTAACAAAAATCAGAAAATCAGAATTAACAGATTTATTTTTAAATCGAAAAACAGATTATTGCGTCATCATGACGGCACATCAAGTCAGCCACGCGCGCCACCAATCGAGCTTGCCACGTGGTCCCGGTGCATAAACTCGGTCCATGGCTTGGATCTGGTCCACCGTGGACCGGGTCTTTGGCTCTTCGGTACCTGTGCCCGCCACGCGGCACAATCTGGTTGGTTGCACGCACCGCTCGATCTGGTCCGAGGAAAACGAATCGAACGGTCACTGATGGCTCAAGACGTGGCAGCGCATCAACCAACAGATTTAGATCCGACGGCTCGTAACTTACGGATCCGGCGATGGCTACGGACGGCGAGTTCTTCACGGCAGAAGAAGAAGACCGGTAGCGGCGTTACGGCGAGATTCTCGCGGCGAGGCGCTGCGGTTACTGCGCGCGCGCGTCCGGTGAACTTGATGATGGCACCGATGGCGCGGGGACCCAACGGCGGCGACAAAACCGGCGAGAAACTCTCGGGTCGAACCCACTCCGGCGAGCTCCGAGCACGCTCTCGACCGATCTTGCGAAACCTTACCGATCAAAAGCTGCGGCGCACAAGGATGAACCTCGGGTACTTTTTCCCCCCTATTTATAGCCTCGGAACACGCGCTCACAAGGAACCCTAGATCCTCCCGGCGGTGAAGGCGTGTCGGCGGCGGACTCCGAGTCCTTCGCGGAGACGACAACCCCCAGCCACCCGATCTGCTACCAACGGCCCGGATCACTCCTGGCACGATACGATCTGAACCGATCTTTCCAAATCTAACGGCGTGATCTTATCCTTCCCGAATCGGTACGATGCGAACGGCACCGCCTGATCTTGATCGGACGGTCGACGCGAGCATCGACGTGGCGATCTCGGGCCACCGGATGGGAATCGAGCGACTACGAGCTAGGGTTTACGGGAGACACCTTGCGGCCGGTGGGCCGCACCGACGCAGCCTCAAGCGCCTGATGTTGGGCTTCGGCCCAACACTGTTCCAAGGTATTTTTAAAACTTTATTAATTTAAATAATTCTAGGAATTCATTTAATTAGTTTTAGGCAAATAAATTATCAGGAAAAATCCCAGAAAAATCTCAAAAATACTTTGAGACATTCTGGACTCAAATGAAATATTTTTGGCAAAAATTTATTTTAACTTTGCACAGATTTAAATAAATTTGAACAAAAGGGTAATAAACTTAATTTAAAATTAATTCAAATAAATCCAGAAAAATCCAAATAAATTCCAGAAAATCATAAATGCACATTTAAGCAATAAAAACATAATTAGGCCAAATTTTGGGATGTTACAAAACACCTCACAACGCTGATATCTACCTCGAGGAGAAACACGAGGAATATAAAAAGGACAGTGGAAAGACTGACCAAGAGCAAATCTAGGATGAAAAATGAATGAACAATATGAAATCCAAGTCCTGAACGCTACCCAAAAATAGGCGACATTCTATCCTATCTAGCAGCAGTGTGTGTCTTAGTAGCACTCAGAGTCTAAGGATGACTCTGAATACCCCTAAAGGGCATGAACACGCTCGCGCCTCATGATCTTGGCATGCTTGAAGCAAAAATCTACTAGGTGACCATCCTTTTGATAGAAGGTGCATGAGTACTTCACCTTGCTAGATGTAGAAACACCAGAAGTAGCAACCTTCTAGTCAGAAGTCCCATGGACAACCCCAGCAGACTTAAACACAGTGGTGATCACCCTGAGAGCAACCACAAACTCTCCACTCTTGGAGCCACACACAATTGTAGGAGGATGAGCTCTAGCGTGCTCTAAGTAGTCAAATCCTAGACCTTGATTAAATCGGCTAATCTTAGAGTGGTCTAAGATGAGATTGAGCTTCTTCTTGCCTCCTACAAACTTCTCAATAGTGCTCATGAGGTACTCACACTCCTAGAATGGAGAGGCACAAGAAGAACAATGGGAAGAAGATGAAGAAGAGCCATATAAGGAAGAACTACAAGCACATGCATTTTTCTCCCTCAACATGGCTACCTCAACCTTGAGGGCCTCACAAGAAACTCAAGGGACATTTTTAATACTAAGGGTCTGGGCCACAAGCTTCTTTCTAAGCTCGACTTGGATTTTATCCAAATCCCCTTCAATCTTAGCACATCGTAAGCAACTTTCTTGTGACTTAACTAGTAATATCCTCAGTAAGTTCAGCACACTTGACATTTAGGTATTCATTGTCAAGTTTTAGTTACCTACAGCCCTCACATGAGCTGACCGAGTTCTTAAAAACATGCAATTCAAGTTCATTATTTCTAGTAGATAGCTTCCTAAGGTGAGTACTCATGGCATCAATTTCAGTAAGCAATTTAGGGCAGTTTTCACATGACACGCTAGTATGAGCATGAAGAAAACTAGCATCCACAGAAATAACATCAATAGAACAAGTGCTAGTATTGTTCGACCTAAGACTCTCAGGCTCAGAAACTACACTATCATGCATAGTCTTTAGATTCTCAAGCTCCACAAGCAAAGCATCGCAAAGAGTACAATCAGCAGACTATCAGGAGGAACAAGATCTAAGAGAAACTAACTCCCGAGACAAAGTACCTATTTCCTTCTCTAACTCCATACACTGAGCTCTAGGTCTAGTATGAAATTTCCCTAATTTGCAGAAAGCTTTAGAATCGGAGTGACTGTAGAGCTTGGAGTCGCTGATGTCGTTGGCGTTCGCCATGAAACACATCTTGGTGAAGTCATCGCCGCCTTTGTTCTTCTCTTGCGGATCATCCTCACCCTCGTCACTCAAGGTCTCCGTGTTTGAGAGGTTGACATCATCGAGTGCAGCAAGGACGCGGTGGAAGAGCTTCTTGTTCTTTGAGAAGTTGTTGTACTTCTTCTCACATGCCGAGTCACGAATTGGAGGCTTCTTGTTGCATTTCTTGTTGGTGTCGTCATTCTTTCCCGAACCGCCAGCGTCGTTCTTGCCCTTCTCTAGCTTGGGATAGTTCGCCCGAATATGGTTAGGGCCACCACACTCAAAGCAGGTGATGATGCCACCTCTCTTTCTCTTCCTCGCCCTTTACCGATTCTTGCCACGGCATATCTTCTTCCTCAAGTTGCGCTGCCATGATCTCATCTTGACCCGCAACAACTTCTCCTGCCTCTGATCTCTCGAGTTCAAGATCTGTGCAATTGGCTCCTCGTGCCTACTTAAACATTCTCCGGTCACCCGAAGAGCCATGCCTTGCCCCACATCTTCCCTGTAGCTCCACCTGCTCCAGTTTCACTTAATCGCGCTGCCGTTGCCACCATAGTTAGTGAGCTGTGAAAGAAAAAAGGGACAAAGTGAAACTAGCTATTCGGTAAACTTCTTCTCAATATAGCTAACTAGAAGCACTACCTTGACCTCCTTAGTTTGTCCTACCCTTTTATTTTAGACAAAATCACCTGAAAGCTGCTACCACCGCTCCTCTTTGTTCTCAAGGTCGACGCACGGTGGTGGAGCTCTTCGGCCATTCTTCGTTTAAGCAAGGTACAAAAATGGAAACCCCAGAGCACCCTCATGCTTTTCCCCTATTACCCGGCCTTGATCAACCTCTGGTTTTCACCACGGCCGCACGCCATTAACGCTATCACCCAAGCTTGAGGGTAGCTCTCCTCGGTGAATCTCAAGCCCCACCAAGCCTATCCCTAGGAATGCCTCGGCATGCTCTAGCTCATCGCGTGCTCAATCGGGCCAAAGCCTTGTCGGTGAGCCCTAGCCACCTCCCCTGTTTTCTACCACAGGAGTGTGGGACCTCCATGTCATCCACTGGCTCATGCGTGCACACCCGATCGCTGTAACATCCCGAAAAATTCAAAAATGAGGGTCGTTACAATTGGTATGAGAGTCATGCTAACTGTAGGATAAGCCCTAGATTGGTCGTTAATAGCCATACTAACTGTAGGATAAAACCCTAAGTAGAATAGTCATTAGTATTAAGGATGGACCAATTTTTAAATTTATTATATTTGCAAAATGTAGCCATTGTTGTTCTTTCCTCCTTCCTAAATTCTTACTCTTACCTCTACTTTCATTTTGGTTTGTAAACAAATTCCTCTTTCCTTAAAACAATTCTCGTCCATAATTTATTTTCATTAATTGCTGCCAAAGTTGTCCGAGATATGTCACTACCGTTCTTCATGTTCAGCCAAAGAAGACTAGAACGTCTACGCCGACAACCTCAAGAAGATGGACATAACACTTCGCTACCCCCAACAAGGCGGAAGTAAAGCCCAAGATTCTACTCCATGAAGAGCTGATATCACCTAACAGCAAAATGCAGAAGAATAGAGGATATTAGGTTCTTTGTTAGGAAAGGAACCCCTACACATAGCAGTATTATTCTGCTTTAGCTAAATAAAGCATTTTATGTAGTGTTTATATCTTACTATTTGCAATTGGTTTTTATTCTCTTGTCCGGGCTAATTTACGTATAAACTTAACCTCTAGGTTAAAGTTTCATGATAAGTTGCCCTTATGTATGAATCTGGAAAACATTAACCCATAGGTTAGAAGGGAATTTATAAAATAGTTTGTGTCTTCTTTCTATAGAATCTCTCACAAGCTTATCTCTTCTCTCCGCAGAACTTCTCACCTGCATATTCTTTTAGTCATTGACCTTTCCTAAAATCCAGCCTCATCAAAATTAATAGCACATCCTCCATTACTACCCTAGCTGTACTTGAACCTACATCACACATGATTGAACCTAAGCCAGACCTCACTGTATTGGCAACCATCGAGAATACCTAAGCCGCATTAAAATCAGCCACTATTCAATCTTCCCCATAAATATCACCTAGCCATGCTATTGAACCTAGAGACACTCCATCTCGCCACTTCGCCTGGATTGTATACAGTATCTTTTAAGTTGAAGCCAAAGTGGTCCTATGTTTTCCAAGACTGAATAGGAGCCCTAGAAGAAGATTCAGACATTATAAAGTTGCTCCATGAAGAATGAAGGACCAGCATCGTTAGGTGGAAAAAAATAATAAATACACTAAGATAGGTTAGCTGCTAGAGTAAAATTTTAGACCTTCCCCTATTTGCATAGTAGTATTGAGTGTGAGATCTTTTCGCGTTATTAGACTTTTGTTGTATAGCCTTTTGTATTGCTTCTCGGGTTACTCTCATGAATGGTTAACTCTCAGGTTGAAATTCACGATGTGACGACCCTTAATTAATAAGAAAATCTAATTAAGAAAATTTTAAGGAATGAAACATTGCCTTATAAACTGAATAGTAATTACTTAATCTATGTAGAAATTTTAATGAATAGAATGTTACCTAAAACAATATGAATTGAAACATTAATATACAAAAGATAGTCTTGAACTAGACTGCTACCCAGTAACCATTCTTTCCCCTTTAATTTGCTTAAAGTCTAATGATAAATGATTTTAATGGACAAAAGATAATTTTGAACTAAACTACTCTCATATAACTATCTCAATTTCTCTAATCTATAGGGGTTTTAATAATAAGAGATTCTAATGAATTGGAAGTTACCTTATAACCAAACCAATTCTCATCTTACCCATTTCTATCTTACCTATCCATCCAATAATTCCCGGGTCAAGCTCCTCTATCTTAGCCATTTCCTGATCATCCATTTTATTACATTAGTGAACAACACTTCTATTGTCCCAAATAAGATGGACAACGTCACCTCCATCAACCATAAAGAACTATGTAACATCCCAAAATTTGGCTTTAATATTATTTTATTGTTATTTGTGCATTTTATGATTTTCTAGAATTTATTGGATTTTTCTGGAATTTATTTGAATTAATTTCAGAATGTATGTTGGCCTTTTGTGAAAAATAATTAAATATATATATATATATTTAATGTAAATTTTTGCCAAAAATATTTTATTTGAGTTCAAAATGTCTCAAGGTATTTTTGAGAATTTTATTGGAATTTTCCTGATAATTTTATAGCCTTAAACTGATTAAACTAATTTCTGTAATTATTTTAAATAAAAATGCGTTAGAAAAAAGGTATGAATAGTGTTGGGCCAGCCCGTGCGCTGTGCAGCCCAAAACCGCTGATCGGCCCACCTTCTGGAAGAATCTTCCTCGACCGATGGATCACGAAAGAACGGTCGTGATTTGAAGTTGGATTTCTAGAAACCCTAACGTGTGTGCACCGTCGGATCGAGATCAGGTGGTGCAGAATAGATCGGGGAAGATCGTATCTTATCCGATCGTAGCCGTTAGTTGTTGCAAGCCGTTAGGATTGTGACGCGTTAGGAGTTGGTTCTGACCGATGGATCGCCATCGGACGGCTATGGATCGTCGTATTCGCGACGGACTCGGAGCGCGCCGCTGTGTCAGAGTCAGATTTCGCCGCCACGTAGATCTAGGTTTTCCTTTTGTGCATGTTTATCGAGGCTATAAAAGGGGAGGCGGGTACCCCAAGGTTTGCCGTGACTCGCGCATATTTTTCCTTTAAGCATCGTCGCCAGAGTGGTCGCCGTTGAAGCTCGCGAGCTTGCCGAAGTTGAAGCCTTGCTACCGCTATTTTCCGTTGAAGCTCGCCATTTCGCCGTGCCGTGGTCGACGTTGAGGATATTAGCATGTTCGCAAGAGCAAGAGCTACCAGATCTGTGTCAAGCCATCTCGGATCTGTCACAGAACCACAGCATTCGCCGTCGTCTTCCTCGTGTCCAGTGGGTTTGCACCACCGACTTCGTCGTCGCATCGCTCGCCGTTCCGTGGCCGTTGATCTCCAGTTTAACACTCAAGATAGTGCCACATATGCGGGTCGAACAGTAAACTGCTCAATTAGATCACGACCGTCGGATATCATGTACGGTCTAGATCGCGCCGAACCCTTAGCCAATGGAATCTCGACGCGTGGCGCGCACAGTCCAAGGTAGCTGTGGACCGCGTTCACGATGCGCCAGAAGAGGTCTTGTGGACCAAGTCCATGGATCGTGCCACGTGGCGACTTCGCATTGGCCTAGCCAATCGTGACGTCAGCATGACGCAATAATGTGGTTTTTATAATAAAAGTAAGTCGGTTTATTATTTTATTTTTCCAATTTTCTGATTTTTATGATATTTGAATCTTCTCCGAGCTCGTTCTCCCTCATACGAGTTCCGATTGAGGTGATTCAAATTTACAAAAAAAATTAAAATTGAGATCTATTTAATGGTAAATTTTATTTGATTTTTGGAGTTTATTTTCTCTCTATTTTGGTGTTTATTTGGCTTTCTCTCTCGTTTCGCGTAGACGTCGAATTGTGCAAATTATCCGAGGAAGATCCATCAACTCAAGATCAAGGTCCAGAGCAAGAATAAGAGCTTTTATAAGGCAAATTGTGCTTTGATCATGTTAAACCCATGTTTACAAAATCGCTATATTGTTTTACCTTATTGCATGTTATTCCACGTGTATGAATGCTTTCAAATTAAATTGGGACTTAGCTATTATACCAAATTAATCTATACCCTACCTTATCATTTGTATGCCATAATCTATTGTCACCCTAGATTGGTTCCCTATAGTTGGTTGGTATTGAAATCAACATGGGAAGGTTAGAACGTTATAGTTGCTTAGCCATGCCACATCATCACATGTACCTGAATCATCGATGTTTAATCTTGACTAATGGAATATGGAACAATGATATGAACTTGTGTGTCATGTGAGATCACACAATGAGATTGAGTTGTAGTGGCGAGTCATGTTATGCAACGATATTGAATTGTTGATGGCACGTGGTGCTTGGTAATCAACTGGGGTGGTAATCACTTAGATTGGGGCAAGTGATAAGGGGCGAGTATGCCAAGGTGGGCCCGATGGGCAGAGGGTATGTGGAAGTCTTGCTTCGATCATCTTAAGGACTTAACCTTGCAAGCCTTTGACCTGAGTCAATCATACAACCACATGTCTGGCATGGGACAACCTAGCTGATTAATTTGCAATGCCTTAGCTTGGTACTATCAATAGCGGTGTGAGTTCCTGAGTTATGGAGCAACTCACATGGCGCAAGAGGGGGGGCCTGGATGTGGTTTTCAAACCCACCAGTGTTGAAACCTTAGCTGGTAGTACTAGGTTAAGGTAGTGCGTTGTAAAGGCTTTGTCATGATCTCTCTGCGACACACCAAAGGAATTGTGTTAATGATCTTGCACCAAGAGACGATCCTGTCATGTGGGTAAAGTGCATAACCTCTGCAGAGTGTAAATCTACTCGAATATCCATGCTCGCGGTATTGAGCAATGCTCAGGAATTACAGTTAAGGGTTAGATTAATAAAATGAAAACTTGGGTTGGGTGGCAGGTTGCCATGGGAGGTTGGAAACTTAATTGAGGAATGGAAAACTTGGTTTACATGGGAAATGTTGAATCTATCTATTACTGTTATTTGTTTTACTGTCTTTACAATCTACTTATTGTACTTGTTCATAAATGCTGCTTTATTGCAAAATAGCCTTGATAGCCGTTCCTTTGGAATAAGCCTTGCATATAGTTATGTTAGAATTGCATTCTGTGCACAACTTGTTGAGTGCTTTATGTACTCACCCTTGCCAACAACAACATCACCAGTTGAGGAGTCTATATCAATACTGGAGGAGGAGTTCCAGGAGGAGACGAATGTTTAGGGTGCGAGCCTTGTCAGTTGCCTGTGGTATACTGAGGGGTTTATCTACGTTTTCATTCCGCTGCAGTTTAGTTTGTTATTTAGCCTTGTGAGGCATAGTCATGTAAGTTGACCATAAAGTCATTCAACTAGTATTATTTAATATATGATGTCTTTCATAATGTTTTTGCTGTGTATAATTGTGATATTTACCGATGTTGAGCCTATGTGCACTAGCGTGATCCTGGACTAGTGCAGTATACACAGACGATCTGGATTTGCATATTCAGGTCCCGACAAACTAGGACACTTCGCCAACATCTGGCAAGAAGAATTCTACTCCACCTTGTCAACTTCAAGGGAGTTAGTAGCAATTTCTAAGCCGTCTCAAGGACCTAGAAGACATCAAGTTCTCAGAACAATCCCTAAGTCAACATTAGGCTCTAAATGTAAAACAAACCAATATGAATAAAATATCATAAATCAAATGATAAATCATGTAGGTATAATCTCAAAACATCCCTAAAATCAAAATCATATTAGTCGGCAAAAAGGTCTTATTTGAAATAAGTTCATAAAAGACTTCATTTTCCATATGCATATAAACTAAAATATTAATAACTTTCACAAATAAAGGCCAAAAGATGTCAAAACTAGTTTCAAGACACTTCTGAGATCATAACCTGCTAATGCTATAAAAATGATTGCATGATCACGTAAAGTGCAGTCGCAAATCTAAAATGAAGACTTAACCCTTTATAACGTAAACTTTAGAAATATGCAAGATTAAGAAATGAATAGAACATCTATGATAAATATTACTACTAATGGAACCAGCTTAGAAATGCTCCCTAAGGCAAGACTGTCCTATTCTGAAGAAGTAATCTTATTACAACATGTTTTGCATCTGAGTCCTATTAAAAGCATAGCCTGCGTATTATAAACCCTAAAATCCACAATGCAAATAAATGAACTTAAATAATAAAAAATTAGTAATTAGAATATTTGTATCACCAGAACCTTCTTAAAACTATGAATTTATGTCTTATAACAAGCAGCTTTCATTTAGACCTCATATACGTTAGTTGTTAAACAATAATGCCTCGTAATTCATTTAAGCCTAATCATGCGTAGCCCTTGGAAGAAAACACCGTAAAAATCAATGTCAAAATAATCTCGAAACCTCATGTAAGTAGATATAGGGAAATTTAGGGTTAAACGCTAGATGCATATGATTTATCATAGGGTGACTAATGTCTTAATTCTATTAATTCAAATAATTTTAGCCTCTTGAATTTGAGATTATAAATATAACAATACATAATTTTAGCCTATTGAATTCATCAAATAAGGAAAAGTAATCTATAGAAAATAGGAAACTATGTCGTTGCTTAACCTTAAACTACTAGTAATATTTGTAATATATATAAAGAAAGAGTAAAATGCAAGTGCATAAAATCATAAAACCTTTACCCTAAAACCCCACCTATTTCCTATAGCAAGTATTTATTTGGTTTCTATCTGTATTCTTTTTGCTCTTATTGAAGTTTATTATTTACTATGTTACCATCGAACGGCGTGTATAACTCAACGTCACTGATTCTGTCATCGACAATGCCAATTGTGACCTCTACTTCATTGTAAACAACAATAAACAAGGCAAGCACCCCCTTTGATCATATTTGATCCCAGTGTTTTAATTTTCCTTTGTTTTACCAAATCAATTTATGCATGCGTGTATTTTCTGTAAATTTGCTATATTGTGGTATTAGTAGATATACCTGGTATCTCATGGAACTTCCTTAGTAAGTATTGGTATGAGAACCTTGATAACCCTAGAATAAGGTTAGATAATATATAATGTCAACATGGGTATATGCGATTACATATTAAACATGCTTAGCCATGCTTTACTATCAAAAATTAAAATAATCAGATAAAACTACTTCTTGAGAATTTAAAAAGGTTAGATATGAAATTTAAAGTTGTTAGTATTTTGATATAAAAACTCAAAATAAAACTATGATTTTGGCGCGAACGATAATTGGCAATAGCCGGAGGTGCATTGTCTTGCACGTAGTGTAGAGGGAGATTATCTCCCGGGTCGGATTAAGGACCAAACTACTATGTTGTTTTGAAGCCAAGACAACCATACAACCACAAGTGCTAGTATGGGAGAGCCTTAAATCAGTTATCTAGTTTAACTTTGCACTATGGAAGGCTAGAGTAGCATATGCATTTTGGTTAGGTCTGCTTGTAGGGGTTTCTACATACCAATGTAACGGTGTACACCTTGCTATAATGGGGGAGTGGGGACTCAACAGGAGCGACTATTGAGAATACAACATTGTACAAATATCTTTCATTGGAAGTGAGGACTCATCAGGTATAAGCTTGTTGAGAGTATAATGGGTGTACAAATATCTTATACCATCATAGGAAGGGTCTGTCGTCACCGGACTAGTACAAAGTTAACCTAGTTAATGTAAAGATTGTCATCATGAACATTCTGGCCACACGTCAAAGTTGCGTGAAACTTGCGGCAAGAAGAAAAGGTCATGACTTGTGGGTAAAGTTGTACACCTCTGTAGAGTGTAAATCTTTTTAAAAAGCAGCGCGCATGGTCAAGGGCACTTGGTAACGTGATTACATAGTTAGATTTTTGTTATTTTCAAAATGGTATGTTTTAGAAAACTTACCCTGCAGATGATTAATACTATACCATGTGTTGGTAGGTATTGATATCAGCTGCTGAGCCATGTGTAGGCAAGAACTGGGTTATGCCATCATTGGCAATGTACAACTCAAAGCTAACGTCATGGAGAACTGTGCGTTGTTACTTTATGCTTTACTTAATTATTATTTTCATATCTGTCAGATTTGCTTTTACAAATTCCAACGTGATTTATAAATTAAATTTTGCTTTATGCAAATTAGCCGTACAAACCTCCTTTGACATTGCCAGCATTTCTGTATTTTGCAAATACACCTTAAGTCTTGCTGAGTATGAAAGTACTCAACCTTGCATAATTTGTTGTTTTATATGGAAAAGAAAATGAATCCTGGAAGATTACATTTCGTCGCAGGATACGGGAATTTCGATGATGCGACTTTCTAGGCATCATGCATTGCCAGTTGCCTGAGGGTTGGATGAGCACACTACAAGACTTCTGCTTCTTTCAGGTGCTATATACTCTACTTTGTAAGATCTAAATGTATATATTACCATATGTAATGATGAGTATGGATGTGCTATCAATTGTTGTTTATGTGCGTACTATTTACTAATCATTTGACTAGTACTGTATGCACATAGATTCTAATTTTAGCATTTTACGCAAAAATGAGGGTCATTACAACTGAAGGTTGTGCTGTCTTGTGATCCAAGACTCCTGCCGCGCCGGATTTTGTTGCCGTAGCTCGTGCTTGTGCTCGTCAATATGCGGGGACACTACAACCATATGTTGCAAAATCGTGAAATGCGCTTAAGTAAATGCAACTGGATCAAGCATGATTGCTTTCCTTCCTATGGTTCTGTAACATCCCAAAAATGAAATAAATTGAAAATGTATATTTTGAATTTGAATATGATTATTTCAGAGTTTTCTTGTCATTGTTGGAGTTTATTTGAATTTTTCTTGGATTTGTGTATTGTGAGAAAATCTAATAAAAGGAATTAATGAATGGATAATGGTAACAAGATAAAAAGGCAAAAGTAAAATCTTCAAAAATTTGATATTAAAAATCCTGAGCACTCAGGTAAATCATTTACTCTGATAAATAAATTTTAATGCACAAAATATGAGAAGATAATTGAAAAGACATCTCTTTTGACTGGAAATAGTGCATAGTCAGAATTAATATAAAATTTAGAACATTATATTCATCTGAAAATTTTAATATACCATCCTCAAGACATTATTGACCTGTGGTAAAAATATCAGAAATTAATAATGTAATTTATGACTTTTTGAAATTCAAAAATATAAACTATGAATATTTGAAAATCATAATGTCAGAATTTTTATAAAATAAATATACAACTTTTAGGGTTTAATTTTTTATGGAAGAATTATACGATAAAATATAACTCTAATAAAAAGTATCAAAAATAATTAATATAGTTTACATCCTCAAAAAAAATAAATTCAGAAAGAATATTTTAGACCAGTCACTATTGTCTGAATATTTATAATTTTTGGGTAATATATTTTAACCCAGTATTTTTACCATATTACAAGCATTATTTGGGGACTTAGGTCAAAAAGTTTGGAAAATTTCCTCCATGCTTTGTAGGCCAATAAAATCAGTCCTTGAGCTGTCCGAGCCGGTGCATTCCCCAGCCGTCCTGTTTCGCTGACGAGTGGGCCCGCCACTGTGCTAACTCCGTTTGCTGGCGTGCAACGGAAAGCCTTTTGATCACTGCCCGGTGGACCCTGGCCCACCCGTCATGCCCCTCCCCTCCATTCTTTTCCCCGCAGAGACGTGCTACTCGGTCAAGACTCCCGATCCTTCTCTCAGTCTCTCGCGTGCGCTCCTCTCACCCGGTTCAGCGCACCGCCGCGCTCGACCATTGCCAAGCTTGTCCTCGTCGCTCTGCACCGACTAAGCCTTGCGCCATACCTCACCGGTTAAAACCCACGCCAATTCATCGCTAGCAGCAAAACCGAGCAGCAAGACCGAGCGAGCGTTCAAACACTGGTGAGACCGCCTCAGCCAGGCTATAAATATTGCCTTTGTGTCGCCATTGAGACCTCCCTCCATTCTTCTGAACCTCATCCGAACCCACTTCTTAGCCATCCACTGCACCAAGCACAAGACTGAAGCCCTTTCTTCGTTTTGCCGCAGGAACCCGAAAAGGGCAAAAACGGCAAAATGGATCAAGTTGGTAGCAATCTTTGGTATCAGTTTGCCCTAAAGCTTCACAATACCTCATAGAATGCTGATCAACCTTTGCTTGCTGTTTATTTCAGCCGCAGCCTCCCTCTGTCACTGCTCTTCTTCCACAACTTCGGTTCACCGGTGGCGAGCCACCACGGCTACTCTCGCCTTCATTAATTGGAAGAATAGAACCCCTAGCATATCCTGATGCTCACCTCGTTACCCATTCGAGCCGAGACCGACTCATTTTCTTCCCCGACGAGCCACCATTTCCACCGCCGTGGGACCTTGATGGCAGGCCATTCCGGCCATCCTCTGACCAAGGTAACCACTAAAATGGATTCTAATCTGCTCATGGATGCTCATCCACTTGATAATGAAACTGTGAGATCATGTGCTGAAAAATTGGCTTAGTAATGAAATTGGCATTGCAAAGTGGTTGTGTTCATGGCATGTGTTGTGCTTTTGCATGTGCTATTTCAGATGTTTACTTGATATGCTTGTGATAGCATGATAATAGTTTTGTTCTACATAATGCACTCGTGTGAGTGATTAGATGGACTGACTTGTTTTGTTTTATGCAATGCGCTCGTGTGAGTGGTTGCATGGATTGATGTTGAGTCAAGTCGTGGACTTGTGCTCGGAATTGTTTCTTGTTTATTCATGTGCAGGTGTTGCTTGAGGGCGAACGTGGTCGATGACGGGACCGGAACTAGGTTCATGGAGGAACTGAGGTTCGGAACTAGGTTTAGGGAGGAACTGAGGTCCTAGTGGTCAAGGATGTCATGCAGGACGTTCGGGCTAGAGAACGGTGCACATGGAGGCTGGTTAGTCACGCGAGAGCGGCAGATGGGCCGTACTCGTGCATGCGTGAATTTTGGGTAGTTTGCATGTATTGGGCCATGTTAGGCCAGGTGGATATGCATGCGAATTGTTGCTCATTATAAATAGGAGAGGGATGCCTCCTATTTAGATGAGAGAGCTAGGTATTAGGGTTTGTACTCTTTTGTTTAGAGTACTGTAACCAGACTAGCCAGAAGAAATAAAAAATTAGGTTTTCCTCGCCCAGCCGAACGCATGGATAGAGATCTTCTCGCGTAGCTACAGTAACGCGATGCTACAGTAATTTGGCGTGGTACTGTTCACGGGAGGTTTGCTAAGTACCTTCGTTTTGATTGCCTTATTTTGTTCTTATAGATTGATTCATTGTCTCTCTTGATTCAACGAGTTTAATCTTGATTTGATCCATCCAAAACCTTCCTAGGGCATCAACTTAGTGTCTCTCAAAGTTTCGTTGGTTAATCTTTTGTAGATTGTGATTAATCACGAAATTAGGGTTTGATCAGTTCTCGTCATAATCTGTCACAGCAAGCTTGCGAGGTTAATAACTTTTGATCTTTTGATCCGTTGATCCGATCGATCTGATTCTTTTTTTGTTGGATTCTTATTGGAATCTAGTTTCTACAGTTAAAATTACAGGTCAATCCGACAGTTGGATCTCCAGGAATTAGCGATTTACCGAATGCATCTAACTCTATTTTGTTGAATACGAAGCAATTATTTGAGTCCGAATTGGGGCGAATTTTTAGTAGATCAAAAATTTGGTTTTAGCTTCCGCACAATCATTCACCCCCCTCTGATAGCTAGTTTAGTATATATCGATCCTACAAGTGGTATCAGAGCACGATTTTTCTAATTTATCTTAACCGGTGATTAGATCAATGGATCATTATTCGACAAAACCGTGTGTGTTCGATGGTGTTGATTTTCAGTTTTGGAAGGCCAAGATGGAGGTGTACATCCAAGTGCAGGGCTTCACAATTTGGGAGAAGTTTTACAAGCCGTACAAAGTTCCTGAGAACGACAACGTCAACGACGCCAATCGCGCACATGTTGAAGCAAACAGCAAGGCACGCAACTTGATCATCCAGGGCTTGGGACGCAGCGAACTTCGATCGAGTGGTTCATCTTCGATCCGCATATGAGGTATGGAAATCTCTTTGTGATTATCATGAGGGTTCTAACACTGTCAAAGAGGTTCGTCAGGATATATATGTAGCATCCCAAAAATCTGCCAAATAGAGTTTTTATTGTTTAAAAGTGCATTTGTGATTTTCTGGAATTTATTTGGATTTTTCTGGATTTATTTGAATTAAATTCAAATCAAGTTTATTGCCTTTTATTCAAATCTATTTAAATATGTGCAAAGTTAAAATAAAGTTTTGCCAAAAATATTTTATTTGAGTCCAGAATGTCTCAAAGTATTTTTGAGATTTTTCCTGGATTTTTCATGATTATTTTATTGCCTAAAACAAATTAAATGAATTTCTGGAATTATTTTAAATGAAAAACCTTTTGAAAAGCGTGTGAACAGTAGCGGGCCGGCCCATGCACTGTGCGGCCCAGATAGCCCGTGCGGCCTGTTTCGGCCAAAACCCTAAACCTAAGAAATCCTGACCGTTGGATCGAGACCCAACAGCCGAGATCTCGCCGCGTCGTCGAGCGCTCAGGGCCGTTGATTGAGCGACGCGTGGACGTCCCGGATGAAGCCGCGTCGTCTTTCCGAGTCGCCGCCGGAGTCCGCCGCCGCCACGAGCCGTCTTCGGAGTCCGGGCCGGACACGCCTTCCCGTGCAGCTATTTAAGGCGCCGACGCGCGACACGGAACTCCTCACCTCGCGCGCGCATCTTTTCCAAAGCCCGAGGCTCGTGTCGCCGTCGTTCGCGAGAGAGCTCGTCGGAGTGAAGGTCCTTGCCGTGGTGGTTTCTGCTCGGTTTCGTCGCCGCCGTTGATCTTCGCGTCGCCGGTGCCACCATCGAGATCGCCAAACCGCGCGCGTCGGATCCGTGAAGAGTCATCGCCGTTTAAATCGCCGAACGCCGTAGCGAGGTCGTCGTTCTCACGTCCGGTGGAGTTGCGCCGCCGCGTTGCCATCGTTACGTTGAAGCTTCGAGCCGTCGGATCTCGGGGAAGGGTCTAGATCGTGCCACGACGCCGCATGAGCGATGAACGTCTTTGGTAGCGGCCGTTAGATCTAGATCCCGCGGCGGGTGTGCGGCCACGTCGCGCGTGAGATCGGTAGCCGTCCGATCAAACCCGTGCGCTCTAGATCGCACCGTCGTTGCAACCAATCGTGACTCGCCGCGTGTCGGCGCAAGCATCGAGCGTCATGGACGCGTCTGCGGTGAACCAACCCAACGCCGTGGACCGGTCTATCGCCGGGACACGTGGCAGCGTCGATTGGTTTGAATCGGGGCTGATGTCACGCGACGTCATAAATCGGTTTTTCGGTTTAAAGATAAATCATTAATTCGATTTACGATTTTACGATTTCATATTTATTTCAAACTTCAAAAGGCTATATCTTTTGCATCGTAACTCGGATTTGAGTGATTCCAGTTTCTAAAAATTTGTAAAATTAAGATCTATTTAATGGTGAATTTTAATTGATTTTTGGAGTTTAATTGCTCTCTATTTTGGTATTTATTTGCTTTTCTTCTTGATGCAGCGTGAGCGTTGAATTGTGCGACGCTTCGGAGGAAGATCCAGCAACTCAAGAGCAAACTCCAGATCAAGATCAGGACCTATTCCAAGGCAAGTTGTGCTTTGATCATGTTGAACCCATGTTTATAAAATAGCTATGTTTGATTTACACTATTGCATATATTTCAAATATACAACTGTTCCAAATTAGTTTGGGCTTAGCTAAAATACCAGATCGATCCATACCCTACCTTGTCATTGTATGCCATGATCCATTGTCACCCTAGATTGGATAAATATAGTTGGTTAATAATTATAATCAACATTGGAGGATTAGTTCGTATTAGTTGCTTAGCCATGCCACGTCATCACATGTGTCAGAATCATTGATAATTAATCTTGATTAATGGAATATGGAACAATATTATGAACTTGTGTGTCAGGTGGGATCACACGATGAGATTGAGTTGTTGTGGCGAGTCATGTCACGCAACGATGTTGAATTGTTGATGGCATGTGGTGCTTGGTAATCAACGGGGTGATAATAACTTAGATTGGGGCAAGTGGCAAGGGGCGAGGAGGCCAAGGTGGGCCCGATGGGCAGATGGTATGTGGAAGTCTTGCCTTGATCACACTAAGGACTTAACCTTGCAAGCCTTTGACTGAGTCAATCATGCAACCACATGTCCGTATGGGCGACCTAGGTGAGTAATTTGCAAAGTCTTAATGTTGATACTATCGTGGTCGGTGTGAGTTCCGGGTCAGAGTGTAATTCACATGGCGCAAGAGGGGGCCACGGATGTGTTTCTGAGACCATGATGTTGAAACCTTAGCGGGTAGTACCGGATTAAGATAGAGCATTGTAAAGGCTTTGTTACAATCTCTCGCCTTTGTGGTGTTTGGTTGTATCACGTGGGTAAAGTGCATAACCTCTGCAGAGTGTGAAACTATTCGGATAGCCGTGCTCATGGTATTGAGCAATGCTCGGAATTACTGATTAAGGGTTAGTTTAATAAATCGGACAACTTGGTTGGGATGGCGGGATTGCCATATGGAAGATTGGAACTTGATTTAGGATTGGAAACTTGGTTTACTTGAGAAATCTTGAATTTATTTATTATTGCTATTCGCTTTACATTCTTTACAATCTATTATTGTATTTGTTCATAAATGCCGCTTATTGCAAAATAGCCATGATAGCCTATCCTTTGGAATAAGCCTTACATATAGATAAATAGAACTCGCATTACATGCACAACTTGTTGAGTGCTTTAAGTACTCACCCTTGCCAAACAACAATAATCAACGGTTGAAGAATCTACACTGTGTTGGAAGATGAAGTCCAAGAAGACACGAGTCATTAGGGTCCGAGCCTTGTTGGTTGCTGTGGTGAACCGATGAGCTATCTACGTTTCTACTTTCATTTGCTTAATTATTAGTTTATATTCTCAGTCTTGCCCTGCGTGGCTTAATAATGTAAGTTGGTCATAAGATCATACATTTAGCTATATCAATAAATGAACTATTATTCTATTATCGTTGTGTATGATGTGATATGTACCAATGTTAAGCTGTGTGCACTAGCGTTGATCTTGAGACTAGTGCGGTAAACACAGTGGGTTCGAATCAGTGGATTCGGGTCCTTACAATATATAAGAAAGAATACATGCGATTTGAGATGAAAACTGGTGAGTCGCTAGATGATTTCTTTGCACGTTTACGCCGGGACCGAATGCGCAAATCCGACCCTCTGTGTATTCTGTGCGATCCAGATCACGCTAGCACACACATCATCTGAGGTTGCACATTACAGACATTCACAAAGATATAAGAATAAATAGTGCAAACATGTATATAAATCGAGTTATGCGACCTTATGGTCTCCTTACAGATAAGTCACCACACAGGCTTACATTATTCAAAGTAAAGAAATAGCGGCGGAACATAAGTAAAGGTCGTGGAAGCCTTCATCTTGCCACAGGCAACCGACTGGGCTTGCCCCCTAGTTGTTCGTATCCTCGATGTACTCCTCCCAAACTGGTGTAGTCTCCTCCACTGATGTTGGGGTTGATAAGCAAGGTGGGGTGAGTACACAAGGCACTCAACAAGTAATGCATGAATGCGATGCTATTACTACATGCAAAGGTTATTCCAAAGGGTTGGCTTAAATGGTTCTTTTGCATCAAACAGCAATTTTAAACCAATATCTTAATTAGATTAAAGCATTGGAGCAGTTATAAGTAATACTAATTTCTTCAAATGGTTTTTCTTGAAGATTCTCGGCACACACCTTAATAGTTCATTTTAACACTTGGCACACAGCCACCCTTCCCATATTTTGTTTATGAAAATCTACCCTTGTTGTAATCTCCGAGCAATGCTCAATACCGTGAGCACGGCTATTGAATAGTTTGACACTCTGCGGAGGTTGTACACTTTACCCACAAGATACAACCGCTCACCACACAGTGATTATGCGCAACAAAGCTTTTCAGAACTTCTACCTTAATCAAAGAACCTCTCGGTATTGCCTTCACTATCACTTCCCTCACACAGAGCCAAGTATAGGACCGGCCAATCACCGTTGGATGGGCACCAAGCCGTAGCACAGTGCGCTCCCCATACAGATACACCCACGTGTCTTGTCACCCCGAGGTATCAAAGGAAGATATCGTAACCCTAGTCAACTAGGTGCATCCCATATCGGACATGTGGTTGTACGGGTGACTCGGATCAAAGGCTTGCAAGGTGAAGTCCTTAGCGACCAAGGCAAGACTTCCAACACTCAACGATGGCACACGGCCCAATGTGGTACAGACTCACATCACTCATCAACCCAAAGCCACACAGCCCACCAGCACACACCTCTTGCCACTTGCCCCAGTCTAAATCATTTCCCACCCGGTTGATTATTGTGCAACACATGCCAAGAATAACTCAACATCGATGCAAACCACACAGTCATTGTACCTCAATCTCATCATGTGGCATCATCACACCACTTTTCAAAATACATTCAATGTCTTTAATCGATATTGTAGCATTTTTCCGAAAGATCACTCATGATTCGTTGCAAGGCTAAGCATCTACTCACGGTCTAGCCTCCCGTGTTGGCACAATATTAACATCCAACTAATATAATCAAACTTAGGGTGACAATGATTTAGGGCATACAATTAAAAATTCAAGGTGGCATAACAAAATGGGTTGATTAACTACATTATCCCGAATCAATTTAAATTCATTTTAAATAAATAAGCATGCATAGTTTCAAAGCATAAACTACATTTTAAAAACCTGGGATCAAAATGATCAAAGCAACACTTGCCTTCAAAGAGTTGCTGGTCTTGTTCCGAAACTTGGTCTTGAGCGACGAATTCTTCCTCGAAACTTTCCGGCAAATTTGCGTCTACGCGTACAAACAAAATATGCAATAAATAGCTAATACAGAAGACTAAATGACCTCAAAAATTCAAATAAAATTCACCATTAAATAGCTCACAATTTTATGAATTTTTAGAAATTTGAATCGCCCAAATCCGAGTTAAAATGCCAAAGTTATAGTCATTTGAAGTTTGAATAAAATCTGGAAATACAGAAATTAAGAAAATCCGATTTTTCTGAATTATTTTTATACTGGAAATTCGCTTTTATGACGTCAGCACCACGTCATGATGATGTCAGCACAGAAATGAAATTCGGTCGAAATATTTTTATATATAAAAATATTTGTGACGTCATCGCTGACGTCAGCTCGACACGTGTACGCCGCAGGCCGCCACGTCGTTACGTCTATGGACTGGGTCCACGGTTCGGCTCTGGTCCACCGTGGACTTGGTTCACAGAACAGTGCAGCCACGCGGCAAAATCTAGACCGTTCGCTAAAATCGACGGTCAGATCCTATGCCTGCGCGGCTCGGCGACGCCTCGATTTCCGCACGGCCACGCGTCACGCATCGAACGGTCCCCTCGGATCAACGGCCAACGCGCGCGGACTCGGCGGCGCCGGATCTGCAGCGACACGCGGCGCAATCGCAACGGCTCGTTTGAAATCAACGGCCGAGATTTGTCACGCCGGTCAAAGGAAACACACGGTACGCGCGATTGGTTGGAGGTGCGGCGCTATCACCGCCGCGTTCAAATTTGAGCGGCGCGGATCCTAGGGCAAAACCAGATCTGAACTCAACCGTTCAGATCCGATCCAACGGCTCGAGTTACGGGTCGTTTACTATACATGGCGCGACGTGGCTCAATCCTCTGCGTACACTAACGATCCAACGGTGAGTTGAAACCAAGTTCTGAGACTAGATCTAATCTCTACCGTTCAATCCGGATCTAGCAGTGCAGATCTACTCTAGAAGAACATAAAGAAAAGTGAGCGTGGGCGAACGAGCGTGCGATGAAGATCGGACGACGCAGCGAAGCTTCGGTGAAAGCGGCGGCGCGAAGAAAAGGTGCCGGAGTTGAGGAAGATGACTCACCCACGGCGCTAAGGGGCTTCTCGGCGTGATGAAGTGGCTCGTTCGACGCGGCTTGGCGAAAGGATTACTCCGGTGACCTTGGCGGCGGCGGAGAAACCGCGGCGAAGTAAGCGGCGAAAAACCGCGGCGGCACAAAGACGCAACTTCTGGCGAGCTCGCTCAGGCGCTAGAGAGGGTCTCGGCGTGCGTGCGAGGAGTCAAAAGACGCGGCGTGAAGGTCTCTGCACAACGCCATCAACGGGGATTTAAGGGCTGCCTCGACGTGCGCGAAACTGCCGACGGAAATCACGGCCATCAAAGCCCACGTCTCTCCGGCGATCTCGCGGGGACGAAGTGACGTGGCGCAATCCTGCGCGTCCGTGCGGCGACGATCCGAAGGCTCACGCATGCAGGCGACGTGGCGCACTCACAGGCGTTCGATCCGGATCGGACGACTTGGGCTGGGGCGGCGCTAGGGTTTCGGCGCGGGTGGGCCGGCGACACGCACGATAATGGGCTCGGCCCATTCTTATTCATCCGATTTTAAATCATTTCACATTTAAAATAATTCTAGAAGTTCAATTAAATCATTTGGAGCTTTTAAAATAGCAGAAAAATTCCAGAAATTACTTTGAGATGTTTGGAATTCCATTAAAATATTTGCAATAAAACTTTGCAAAAACTTTTCCATTATTTAATTGTTTTCAAGAAAAGTCATATTTGAATAAATCCAAATAAACTTAAATAAATTCCCAAAAATTCAAAAAAATCAAAAATACTCCAAAATTTAAATTAGAGCAAAAATTAGGGTGTTACAGTTTCAATAAGATTCTTAGCAATTTACGTGCTGTTGGAGTTAGCTATGACGATGCTGCTAATGCTAGACAATTGGTTGGTGCATTAGACATGTCTATTTGGGAGATGAAAGTTACATCCATTAGAGAATCAACTGTCATGAGTACACTTACTTTAGATGTTCTTTTCTCTAAATTAAAAACTCATGAATTGGATGTTCTTGCTAGGAAGAATGATCATAAATCAATTGCTTTGACCTCCCAATCTAGCATGTCTCATAATAATGCTTCTTCAAGTTTTGCTTTGTCTTTCTTGTCTTCACTAACCGATGAACAGATTGAGGAATTTTCGGAAGAAGACTTGGCATCACTCTCTTCTCATTTTAATAAAGCTTTGTAGAATGTGAGAATGAGGAAGAGAGTTGGTGGTGGCCCTCCAAGATGCTATGAGTGTGGTGATCTCAACCACATTCGTTCAAATTGTCCTAAATTTGCTGGTAAAGCATCAAGGGAGGAGAAGGACAATGACAAAAGAAAAGAGAAGAAGTTCTCTCCAAGTGATAGAAAGAAGAAGAGCTTCATCAACCGCAAAGTTGTCCATCGGGTTCTTTCCGCTCTTGAACAAGTAAATCGAGCGATGTGGATTCGGAGAGCGTTGAAGATGACACAACAATTCCAAGCAAGCATGAATTGACGGGGTTGTGTCTCATGGCTAAAAGCGGCGGCTTCACCGATGATGATCATGACAATGACTTCAATGAGGTAGAACCTTCTTACGATGAATTAGCTATTGCTGTTGCTCGTCTTGGTAAATTTCTTTATAAACGTAACAAGAAAATTAAAAAACATGAGGTTCTTGTGGAATTTTTTAATGCTGAAATTGCTAGACTTAAATCTTTGATTCCTGATGATGATGCTTGCAAATCATGTGACTTAATTTATTCTGAGCTTACTTCACTAAGAAATGTTCATGCTTCAACTCTTGATAAGCTTAGAGATGAAATTGAGAAGAATGAGAAACTTGTTGCTTTGAATTGCAAACAAATTAAAAATGCTAGTTGCTCTACTTCTGATTTGGATGAATCAACTTCTTGTTCTAAATGTTCAATTCTTGAATTGAAGTTGCATGATGCTAATGCTAGAGTTCATGCTCAACTTGTCGCAAGCAAAAAGGAAAAGTGGACGTTCCTTGTAATAATTGTTTAACTCTTTCTCGAAAGGTTGATTACTTGGAAAAATCTTTAGAACGTTTCACTAAAGGAAAGAAAAACTTAAACATGATTTTGGATCAATCAAGGGTTAGCACGCATAACAAAGGTTTAGGTTTTTATTCTTATGCTCATCATAAATCACATGCTCCCACTGTTGTTAAGTCACTTGAAAGTGGAAAATTTGAAATTGTCAATGAGCCTAAGAAAACTGTTTTTAAGTCTGCTGGAGTTTTATCTTCTACTATAATGAATGCAAATGTTGCTTCTACTTCTAAAACTAAACATTGTGTTAAGTATGCTTGCACTCATTGTGGTAGAGATGGACACTTAGTAGATTTTTGCTTTAGACTAGCTAAACAACAGAAGAAAGAAAAGGCTAAGGCTAGGTCTAATTTCAGACAAGCACGCTTTACTCCTCATTATGTGCCTAGGGTGATGCAAACACCTTTTGTTGCTGGAAACACGAGACATGTTAAAACTACTTTTGTGTATAAGCATACTCGTGTTGTGCCTACTCGTCATGTGTCTCAATACTGGATTCCTAAATGCTTTATTTCTAACCCCGGTGCCGAGGCTTCGAAATCTTCTAGTGCTATGTAGGTTTTTCAGATACGGGTTGGAGATTAGAAGCTTAGTGGATCTTGGTCTTTTGCAAGATGTGATCAAGACTTTGATGGTTCTCACCCTTGAGATGGCCTTCAAGAGGCATGTGCGATAATTCTTCATCTACTTTGTGAGCTATTTTATACACTCATCTTTTACATTCACAGATATCTAATTGTGGTACGAGATGAGATGTTTGCTTATATGCTCATATGTATCCCCTGGCATGTTCAATTATGTTATATCTTATATCATGCTTTTCATGCTTAGTACTTATTTATCTTAATTCATGCTTATGCTTAATTGAACATACCTTGATAACTCAAACACATGTATATCATCACCTCTCTTTTGATTTCATTGGTTATTCATTTGAGGGGGAGTTAATGAACTTTTGGTGAAAATTTCTTTCATTTGCTCTATTGGGAGGATTGTTCTTTCAGACTTTTGTTTAAAAAAATTAATCCCATTGTGTGACAATTTTGAAGAAAGTTTTTAAGATGGTTTGTTTTGAGGGGGAGTTTTTGAAAACTTTGTAATATTTTGTAACATACTGTTTGCACCAAAATTTGGCAGATAGGGTCAAAATCGGCAGTACAAGATCAATAAGATACGATTGGATAACGGATCAAGATATTTGGAAACAAAACAGGTTGTTAAGGAAAGCACCCTCCAAATAGAGGCCGATACGGATTCTATTCCTAACATGTTGTACCAGGACTCTATCGGCCAATGGCTATAAAAGAGGTCTAGAGGTGATCAGAAAAGGCTGCCCAGAGCCAACCAACCAATTCGCGTCTACTTTTCATCTACTTTTCCGTCGACTAGGAGTAGTTCTTGTAATTTAGTCTTTGTAATTCGATCTTGATCAATAAAGTTGCGCATCGCCGATTGTTGATCTTCTTCAAATTACGCCCCAGATTTGATTTATTCTGATTTTGTTGCGCATCGCCTTCTTCAGAATCGATCTGCCTTTATCCTCTGATTAGCCTTAATCGGCTAGTTGGACTTACCCTGTTACTTTGATCTTGATCGGCTTCAAGCTGATTGAGTCTAAGCCGATTGATCGTTACGATCGGCTTTGAGAGAATTTTATCCTTTGATTAGCCTTAATCGGCTAGTTAGATCTATTCTGATACCTTGATCTTGATCGGCTTCAAGCTGATTGAGTTTAAGCTGATTGATCGTTACGATCGGCTTTGAGAGAATTTTATCCTCTGATTAGCCTTAATCGGCTAATTAGATCTATTACGATACTTTGATCTTGATCGGCTTCAAGGTGATTGAGTCTAAGCCGATTGATCCCAACGATCGGCTTGAGTGAACTTTATATCTTTTACCTTGTCGATTCTGAGTCAAATCGACCGCGCTCTTGAACGGTGTTTATGCGGTGTCTTTGCTATCGAAACCATACTTCAAGTTTTGGCGTCAACACACTCTTGCACGCCCGGTGGGACACGATGGCGACATCAAGCAAATCAATTCCACCATCGATCTCAACGCTGAGGCTATAATCGTCCCAACGATGGGCGATTTAATGCCGAAACAGCGAGAGAAATCGAAGATCGAAAAGCGCCCTAGAAGAGATGATCTTTGAATTGCTATCAAAAGACTAGGCGTGGCGTCATTCAAAAGCGCTTGCCGACGGTCAATGCCCTTGGCGATCTGGTGTCACGGATAGTGCGTAAGTTCATACCTACCCACTCAAGCGAATTATCGGCTATGATTAATCAATCTATACATCACGCTTGGTAAATCAATCATCGACTCTTGTTACAGCGCTAAAGCCGATGATTGCGAATAGTGTGAAGACAATCGCTCAAGAATTGGCATCATCTGGGAGTCTGCTTGACCCGATGCAAGCTCTGCCAAGCTATCCTGCTTTTTCAATAGCGTAAACTACGCAGAGTACGTCAGCCGATCCAAAACCATCGGCTATAACTTCACCCCCAACCATGGTGCCGACTCAACCTACCATCGTATTACCTCGAAACTCACACCCTAGCGGGGTCACATTACCAGCGTACGCGATCTTTGCTAGACATAACGTGTCGGCTACTTTGCTGCCGTCAGCTCCATTTAATATTTTCCCACAATCGGTCTCGCGGCCGATTGAACAAATTAGGCACGTCCAGTACCAAGGGTCTATTCTGCCCAGGAATCCGGTCCCTCATAAGGTCATAACCTATGCGAGCCCTTTGTCCTGTCACGAGAACCACCGGTTAGGAGGTATAATGGGTATGATCAAAACCAACAAGATCCATCGGCTCGGTCTAATCAACGGCCCGAGTTTGCACTCGAGGGCGAAATACTAGTCATGATCATTGGCGAGCCTTGATACCTTGTCGGCTAACAACATTAATTGGGTGACGAGTTTACGCCGTGTTGAGAGATCAATTCGACACAACCAAAGGTAGAGTCATCGGCTATAGAAAGCCGTATCCGGATTATATAGATCGCATGCAATATCCACATAATTTTAAAGTTCTGATTTTGCCAAATTTTACGGAATGATTCGGTCCACGACCTTAGAGCACGTCGGACGCTTTGTCGCTCGGTGTGGCGAGGCAAATCGATCCGACGGTGAAAATTAGATTATTCCCTTGTCTTTATCGGAGCTGCTTTCACTTGGTTTACTAGTTTACCTCCAAATTCGGTTCATTTTGGAGCGATTTGGAAAGCCGATTCCATGAGTACTTTTTCTCCGTGATCGGAACTCGAGATTTGGATCTAAGTTACATCCAGCAGATGACCGGGAATCGGTAAATGATTATGTTAAGAGATTCAGAAGTGAGAAATAGGTGTTTTAGTGTTACCTGCTCGATAATCGGTTGGCGATTTAGCTTTCGAGGTTGATACCCCATTAAGAGAGAAATTCGTGAGGCGAGAATTCACCAATTTAAGTCATCTCCTACAATGAGTATCGGCTCAAGAAAGCCGTTTCTCCGATGATAATGGCTTCAAAGATGAATTGAAGAATAACAAAGACAAGATACAATCGGCTATAGAGGATGACCAACTAAAATTTGCGGAGGAGCCGACGATGCGGTGGGACGATCCTTTTCCAATTAACATGGTTCATTCTTTGTAAAAAGAAGGAAAAGCCGACACAAGATCACGAGCCTAAGGATCAAATTCATATATTATCGGCTAAAAAATGACACGTCAAGCGATGTACAATCAAATTCGATGGCAATAAGACACTCATGATTCTTGTTGGCTCTATACAAATAAAAGCCGAGCGTGAAGGGAAATTTTAAAACAATCACACCAAAGGGTTATCGGTGAGAGAGCATTGCCACTCGTAAGCCGTCTGATCAAGCCCACTTTTTCCCAACTACTAGCAAAATATGAAAGGAGGAATGAAAGGCCACGACGAAGTCCTCCACATCGGCGATTAATAAATATCGTCCAAGCGGCCTGGAAGAGCTCACCGATGGTGCCCTTTTGGCAATTTCTTTGGGAGAAGGATTAGCTTTGCCATCACCAAACACATGTCCGATCAATATTACCCATGCCAAGGTGATAGCGATGGTCGGCTAAAGATAGAATTTCTAAGCCGACCTTAAGTCGAAAACAAGACCAAGATGAAGGGTCTAACACTGCGGCTAGTATGGATCATTAGAAAAAATATGTAAGTCGATCGAACCAAAGCCGAGATGGTGTCCTCGAGGTTTAAGCCGATCACAAAGAAGAAGACTTGAGCGCTAAGGACCCAAGAGATGAGGAAGTGAACAAGAAAAGCGAAGGATAAAACTTTTAATGAGCTTCATCCGATTAAGATTGCGAGAAAAGAGTGGAGGAAGAAAAACCGGATTCGCAAATGATTTTTGTTCGACGAAGCCGATCTAGTCTGGAAAATCATACCACCGTCATTTCGTGATAGCCGATTTGGTAAGGGATCAGCGTGGGATCGTGTAGCGTGCATCGGTTTGTCAAAGTCTTGGTTAGGTCTTGATTGGCTAAAACTCAAATCGAATATCTGAGTTGGCGATTCTGAGCACTGAAAGCCAAATTAAATCGATCGATTAAAAATTTGGCTATGGTAAGAAAATATATGTTCAAGTCGATGATGAAAATTTTTGGAAGATAACATGTTATCTCCCAAAAATGGGGGGCATATGTTTGCACCAAAATTTGGCAGATAGGGTCAAAATCGGCAGTACAAGATCAATAAGATACGATTGGATAACGGATCAAGATATTTGGAAACAAAACAGGTTGTTAAGGAAAGCACCCTCCAAATAGAGGCCGATACGGATTCTATTCCTAACGTGTTGTACCAAGACTCTATCGGCCAATGGCTATAAAAGAGGTCTAGAGGTGATCAGAAAAGGCTGCCCAGAGCCAACCAACCAATTCGCGTCTACTTTTCATCTACTTTTCCGTCGACTAGGAGTAGTTTTTGTAATTTAGTCTTTGTAATTCGATCTTGATCAATAAAGTTGCGCATCGCCGATTGTTGATCTTCTTCAAATTACGCCCCAGGTTTGATTTATTCTGATTTTGTTGCGCATCGCCTTCTTCAGAATCGATCTGCCTTTATCCTCTGATTAGCCTTAATCGGCTAGTTGGACTTACCTTGTTACTTTGATCTTGATCGGCTTCAAGCTGATTGAGTCTAAGCCGATTGATCGTTACGATCGGCTTTGAGAGAATTTTATCCTTTGATTAGCCTTAATCGGCTAGTTAGATCTATTCTGATACCTTGATCTTGATCGGCTTCAAGCTGATTGAGTTTAAGCTGATTGATCGTTACGATCGGCTTTGAGAGAATTTTATCCTCTGATTAGCCTTAATCGGCTAATTAGATCTATTCTGATACTTTGATCTTGATCGGCTTCAAGCTGATTGAGTCTAAGCCGATTGATCCCAACGATCGGCTTTGAGTGAACTTTATATCTTTTACCTTGTCGGTTACAAGTCAAATCGACTGGCACGCTCTTGAACCAGGTGTTTGTCTGGTGTGCTGCTGTCAGAAACCATACTTCAAGTTTTTGACGTCAACACATACTTTTTATTTTGTGTGTCTCTTAAATGAAAAACAAAAAAAATGAGAAAAATAATGAAAAAGTAATGAGCATTGTATTTGATACACATATGTCATTTGAAGCCATGTTTATGCTACAAGGTCTTTGCAACTTCATATTTATGCATATATGGTGTAGTTTATATCATGACTATTTAATTGGAATGACAACTTGAATTAAATCTTGTCATGGTTGAACTTTCTTGGTTATCTTGATCCTACTCAAAAAGTGCTAAATATGAAATTTATCAAAATTAAGTGCTAAAGCTCAAATTGTGATTGTTGATAAATGCAAGATCAAGGTTATGTACTATCGCACTTCTTCTTTATGAGACTGCTTATCATTGCACTTTGATATGAACTTGGAAGAGGCTGTGTATGATCGAAACCATGAAACCTTAAGCTTATGAAATGAGGCTTGGCATGGTTGAAAAGTAAGGCTGATGGTGCATATAATTCCTTGAAATTGTTATTGTTGCAATCAATCAATGAATCAGTTTTTCAAGTATAAATAAAGTGCACAAAAATTCAATGTTTTTAGGTTTTGAGATTGTTGAGAAAGGGAGATCATGCCATGCAATAAATTGTTAATAATACTTGATTTCTAGTTATGCTTACTCTACATTGTCTTTGTGTAGATTTGAGGGTGCAAGTATTTTTGATAGCAAGGCTTGGTGATGAATTTGCAACATTTGTGGAGGACTTAGAATGCTCATTACATACAAAAAATGTCAAACTTAAAAAAAACAAAAAGATTTTATTTTCTCTCTTTTGTATTCTTGATGAATCCATTGTCAAAGGGGGAGAATTTTGCCACTTTGGAGAATTTTGGAGGAGAATTTTGCAGAACTTTATACATGTTTTACACATGCACATGTTCTTGTTCAAGTGGTATTCAATCATTCACACATGTTCTTGTTTAAGTGGTATTCATTCATTCACTCACACTTTTCTTCTTAGGGGGAGATTTTTCTTATTTTCACCTAGGGGGAGTTTTTCACTTTGCATATTTGTCAAAGGGGGAGATTTTGTGTTTTTCACTTTGGCTTTTGATTTTAAAACTTTTTGAAGCCGAACGCATGGACAGAGATCTTCTCGCGTAGCTACAGTAATGCGATGCTACAGTAATTTGGCGTGGTACTGTTCACGGGAGGTTTGCTATAGACCTTCGTTTTGATTGCCTTATTTTGTTCTTATAGATTGATTCATTGTCTCTCTTGATTCAACGAGTTTAATCTTGATTTGATCCATCCAAAACCTTCCTAGGGCATCAACTTAGTGTCTCTCAAAGTTTCGTTGGTTAATCTTTTGTAGATTGTGATTAATCACGAAATAGGGTTTGATCAGTTCTCGTCATAATCTGTCACAACAAGCTTGCGAGGTTAATAACTTTTGATCTTTTGATCCATTGGTCCGATCGATCTAATTCTTTTTTTATTATATTCGTATTGGAATCTAGTTTCTACAGTTCAAATTGCAGGTCAATCCGACGGTTGGATCTCCCGGAATTAGCGATTTACCAAATGCATCTAACTCTGTTTTGTTGAATACGAAGCAATTATTTGAGTCCGAATTGGGGCGAATTTTTAGTAGATCAAAAATTTGGTTTTAGCTTCCGCACAATCATTCACCGCCCTCTGATTGCTAGTTTAGTATATATCGATCCTACAGAAAACAATTTTTTACTCATCTTCCTTCTGGCCAAACCGCCATTTTTGGCACCACGCGAGCTCGGTGGCGCGCTACTTCCGACCGTCACTGGTCGCAATCAAACTGCTCTCTAGACTCCTGGAGGCGCTCTCTTGCTCTAAGTGCCGACGGCCGCACATCCCCGTGCCTCCCTCGCCGCCGGTGACTGTGGCGCCACGCTACTTTGTTTTGGGTCTCTGACCATGGGGCCCCTACTGTCAGCCAGATGCGCAAGAACCAGTTGAACCGGTAAATGCGTAACCTAGTTCAGAAAGCGTATTTCATTTATTCTCAGATTTTACAAACCCGAAAACATCCAAACAATTATAACTTTTACATTTCTCATCCCAATTGAATTAAATAAATTTCTAAAATCATATAAAATAAATTAATTTCATAATATGCAAAAATATTTTGAAAATGAGCTCTAGGTAAATTTGAAATTCAAATTCAAATAAAAATCCTAAAGATATGCTACATATAAAAATGTTGCAGACAAACTTAGAATTGAATGGAACAAATTTTAATGGATTCCTTATGATACCAGCAACTCAAATATATAAAAATATTTAGATTTCAATTTTGTTTGGATCATTTTCTATTAAAGATTAATTTCAATACATTAAATATTCAAAAATGAATAATTTGTGTAAAAGAAATCTAAAATGAGTAAAGATGATTTTTGTACACTAGCATGTCAGTAGGGCTCCTAAATATGTCAAAATATTTAAATAATAATCTTGACTTGAATTGTTTAATGAATAGAATGAAATCCTAAAGTAGAAGATACATATGTATATGCATGTAACTAGTAGTAAAATCTATATACATGTATATATGCAGAATGGACCATGAAACTAAGTTACTTTATAGTAACAAAATGTTTAATAAACTTGTGTTGAATAAGTCTTATAAATAGAGTATAACCCAAATGTAAAGGATGTATGTAAAATACATATATATGTGCACATGTATAATAACTAACAGTAGTATAGATATGTGCATGACCATGAGGTTGATTTAATTCTGTTAAAACATTTTAAAGACAGCAACAAAAGATTGTATGTGCATAAACTCAATATGTATAAAGAATATAAGCTTTATCCATGCAAAAGAACTTACATATGTATGCATATAACCTTTTAAATTGAGTAGCAGAATAGGTAGAGCTAATCTTAGCATATTTCTTAAAGATAATGTCGTGATAGTTGGCAAAAAAGAACTAAGTTGGATTAAATTTATAAAAGACTTTAATCTTCATATGCTTATAAACTATCTCGGATAAAAGCCAAATATCACGGAACTAACTTTAAAACACTCTTAGAGTCATCCCCTATTAATGCTAGAAAAATGAATGAATAATAATGTATAGTGTAGTCGCAAGCTTAAATCAGAAACCGAACCTTTTATCGCGTAGATTTTAGAAACACTAAGTCGGCAGCCTATAAAGTATCTTGTCTTAATGCAAATATTATAAAGATCAGTTTAGAAATGCTCTTTAGTATATTGACTACCATATTCTAGAAAAATATCCTTATAGCAGCTTGCTTATCATCTTAATCCAGCTAGAGCAATAGCCCTAAGTGTTAATCGTACACTCCACTTTACTAATTTGATTCCTTAAACATAAATCTTATGATACCATATAAGCTATTTCAGCAAAGAATAGAATGTCTCATCTAAATCCTAAAATTTACAAAATTAGCTTAGGAATACTCTCCAAAGTATAGACTACCCAATTCTGAAGAAATAATCTTGTTTCATCATGTTGTGCATATAAATCCTGTTACCCAAATAACCCTAAGTATTATGATTTCTAAACTTCATATTGTGAATAAACAAACTTAGTAATAATGAACAAATCTGTAATTACGATATTTGTATCACCAGAACCTTCTCCAAGACCTTGAAAATAAGGCCAGTAGCCTAATCCTATAAATCTAACCCATATAAATTGTTTTCATACAAAAATGCTTAAGGTTAAGTGCTATTCACGCATAACACTTTAACTAATGTTTAATTATATTAGTCCAAATAATTTTAGCATCTAGAATTCGAACTTATAAATACAAGAATACATAATTTTAGCCTCTTGAATTCGTAAGTCAAGAATAGATAATCTATAAAGGAAACCGTGCATCGCTCAACCTAAAGGTTGTTATCGATATGAATGCTTAATCACCTCGAACACAAGAATGTGGAATCATGCAACTTAAACCCTAATCCTCGCCTGTTTTCCGCGGTGAATCTTTATTTAGTTTTCTATCCATTTTCTTTTTGCCCTTATTGAAGTTTGTTATTTGCTATATTTTCGATTGAACGACGTGTAGAATCTGACGTCATTAACTCCGTCGTCGACTCCGTCAACCGTGGCTTCGACTTCTTCGTAAGCAACAAATAAGTAAGGCAAGCACCCCCTTTGATCATATTGTTCTCAGTATTTAATTATCATGATGTTTATCAAATTGTTTCATGCATGCGCTTATTTACTGTAAACATGCTATTTTGGGGTACTAGTAGATATACCTGTTGTCTCATGAAACTTCCTTGATAAGAATGGACATGTGAACCTTGATAACCATAGATTAAGGATAGGCATTACTTAATGTCATCATGGGTATATGCGATTACATCTTAAGCATGCTTAGCCATGCTTTAGAACCAACGATGGAAATGATCAGATCAAAATTGTTTCTTGAGAAAGTGAAAATGTTGGTTATGACACTGTTGGTTACTGCTATTTTGATTAAAAACCCAAAATCAAAACTATGGTTTTGACGCGAGCGATTATTGGCAATAGTCGGTTGTGCAGAGGGAAATGCACATAGTGTAGGGTGAAGTATTGCACGTGTCGAAGTAAGGACCGAGCAATGGGACGCTATTGATCCAAGAAACCCGTACAACCACAAGTGTTGGGACGGGGCAGTCTTAAACCAATTAAGTTATCTAGTTTAACTTTGCACATTGGTAGGCTGGAGATGTACGAGTTGTTTCTTAATGGATTGCTCGCAGGGGCGCCCACACCGAGGTGTTGGGAGTCACGTTTGCTGATACAACGGTGTACACCTTGCCATGAACAAAAACGTTGTATTGGGTGTTACGTGAAAAGAACCACGTCTTGGGTGAGTGTTTCTGTTTCTATGGTGAGGGCTTAACGTCCCGGGCTGGTGCAAAGTTGACCTAGGTAATGTAAAGGTTTTCGACATGAATATTCTGGCCACAGCCAAAGGTGCGTGAAACATGCGGCAAAAAGAAAAGGTCATGACTTGTGGGTAAAGTTGTACACCTCTGCAGAGTGTAAATCTAATCGATTAGCCATGTCCATGATCAAGGACACTTGGTGAAGTCATTCCAATGTGAGATTTGGTATTTTCTAAAAATGGGTTTTGGTGTTAACCTGTTTACCAACTGTCACTTTATGTCAAAGGGCCGACATTGTTGGATTTCATGATCTGGATTATTCGTTGCTCACGAAGGGTTGTGAGTATTACTTATGCTTTACTTATTTCTTATCGGTCAAACTTGCTCTTATAAATTCCGTTTGCAAATGACAACTTGATTTACAAATTCAATTTTGCTTTATGCAAATTATCCGTAGAATCCTTTCCTTTGAAATGGCCTGCATATATTATAGGTTTTGCTAAAGTCTTCTGGAGTACGTAAAGTACTCACCCTTGCTTAATATGTTGTTTTAGGTGGAAAAGTTAGCGAAGCTTCAAAGATATCTTTCCGTTGCAGGTTGCGGGAATTTCGATGATTTGATCTTTCTAGGGATTATGCCTTGTCAGTTGCCTGCGGGTTGGATGGGCACATTACAAGACTTTACTTCTTCTGTCGCTATATAAATGCTCTGAGTTGTAAGATTTCTTTGTATAATAGATTCCGCTTAATAATATGTTGTATGGTTGTGGTTCCAATTGTTGAATATGTGCGTACTAGCTACTAATCATGGGACTAGCACTGTTTGCACATTAGATTTCTATTTTTGTATTTATGTGAAAATGGGGGTCGTTACAGGTTCCTATATCATGGAGCCGTCCTTCATGCTGATATCGAGGCACATCTGTAACGACCCCCATTTTCGAATAAATGCAAAAATGGAAATCTAATGTTAAAACAGTACTAGTCCCATGATTAGTAGCTAGTACGCACATGTTCAACAATTGGAACTACAACCATACAATATTTTATTAAAGCGGAAGCTATTATACAAAGCAATCTTACAACTCAGAGCATTTATATAGCGGCAGAAGAAGCAAAGTCTTGTAGTGTAACCATCCAACCCGCAGGCAACTGACAAGGCATAATCCCTAGAAAGATCACATCATCGAAGTTCCCGTAACATGCAACGGAAAGATATCTTCGAAGCTTCGCTAACTTTTCCACCTAAAACAACATATTAAGCAAGGGTGAGTACTTCATGTACTCGAGAAGACTTTAGCAAAACCTATAATATATGCAGGCCATTTCAAAGGAAAGGCTTCTACGCGTAATTTGCATAAAGCGAAATTGAATTTGTAAATCAAGTTATCATTTGCAAACGGAATTTATAAGAGCAAGTTTGACTGATAAGAAATAAGTAAAGCATAAGTAATACTCACAGCCCTTCATGAGCAACAAATAATCCAGATAATGAAATCCAACAATGTCGGCCCTTTGACATAAAGTGACAGCTGCTAAACAAGTTTCAAACCAAAACCTATTTTTAGAAAATACCAAAACTTTTAACTAGTGCCAGTTCACCAAGTTTCCCATAACCGAGGGGACGGCTAATCAATTAGATTTACACTCTGCAGAGGTGTACAGCTTTACCTACAAGTCATAACCTTTTCTTTTTGCCGCATGTTTCACGCACCTTTGGCGTTTGGCCAGAATGTTCATGGTGAAAACCTTTACATTACCTAGGTTAACTTTGCACCAGCCTGGGACGTTATCCCATACTATAGTAGAAGAACTCGGAGCATAGAAATGATGGAACTCCCCATAGCATGGCGTACACCGTTGCATTGGTAAGTAGAAACCTCTAAAAGCAGACCTAGAAAGGAATGCCTGTGCAATCTGCCGCCTTCCGTAATGCAAAGTTAAACTAGATAACTTAATTGGTTTAAGGTTGACCCATAGCAACACTTGTGGTGGTTGTACGGATTTATCTTAGATCATAAAACACTATGTTCGGTTCTTAATCTGACGCGGGCAATACTTCACCCTACACTACGTGCATTTCCCTCTACACAACCGGCTATTGCCAATAATCACCCGCGTCAAAACCATAGTTTTGATTTTGGGTTTTTAATCAAAATACCAGTAACCAACGGTGTCATAACAAACATTTTCACTTTCTCAAGAAACAATTTTGATCTAATCATTTACATCGTTGGTTCTAAAGCATGGCTAAGTATGGTTAAGAGGTAATCGCATATACCCATGATGATATTAAGTAATGCCTATCCTTAATCTATGGTTATCAAGGTTCATATATCCATACTTATCAAAGAAGTTTCATGAGACAACAGGTATATCTACCAGTATCACAAAATAGCGAATTTACAGAAATAAACGCATGCATGAAACAGTTTGATAAACATCATGAAAATTAAATACTGGGATCAACATGATCAAAGAGGGTGCTTGCCTTGCTTATTTGTTGCTTACAACGAAGTCGTAGTTGCAGCTGACGGAGTCGACGACAAAATCGGAGACGTCGGATTCTACACGTTGTTCAACGAAAATATAGCAAATAACAAACTTCAATAAGGGCAAAAAGAAAACAAATAGAAAACCAAATAAAGATTCACTGCAGAAAATAGGAATATTTTAGGGTTTAAGTTGCATGATTCCACATCTTGTGTTCCAGTTGATTAAGCATGCATATCAATAACAGCTTTTATGATGAACAAAGCACGATTTCCTTTATAGATTATCTATTCTTGACTTACGAATTCAAGAGGCTAAAATTATTTATTCTTGTATTTATAATTATGAATTACGAATTCTAGATGCTAAAATTATTTGGATTAATAGAATTAAAACATTAAACAATATGTTGTATGCTATGCATGAATAGTTCTTGACTACAAATGATTTGCATGAGAAGTAGTTTCATATATGTTAGATCTGTTAAGTTAGGCTATTGGTTATATATTCAAGGTTTTTAAGAAGGTTCTGGTGTTACAAATAACTTAATTATTAATCTTTCTCTTATTATTAAGTTTGTTTACACGTAAAATGGATTTCAGATATCATAACACTTAGGGTTGTTTGGGTGATAGGATTTATATGTAGAACATGATGAAATGAAGTTATTTCTTTAGAATAAGGTAGTCTATATTTTTGGGTGTGTTCCTAAGATGATTTTATAAATTTTTGGATTTAAACAGGATTTTTTGTAAGCTATCGAAATGGCTTAATCATTTCTAAGGTCCAGAAATCCTAATACTTAAGGTTATTTCACTAGCAAGATTAATATGCAAACTATGACAGAATGAACTTGTTTCTTCATAACATAGTAGTATGTACTTTGGAGAGTATTTCTAAATTGATTTTATAAATTTTAGTGTCTAGACGAGTTATTTTATTTGCTGTTGAAATAGTATAAATGATCATAAAGTTAACGTTATAATGAGTCAGATTTCGATTTAAGCTTGCGACTACACTATACATGATTATTTACTCATTTTTGTGGCATTAGTAGGGGATGATCCTAAAAGTGTTTTAAAACTGGTTTCACAATATTTTTCTTTTATTCGAGATAGTTTATAATTATATGAAGGATGAGGTCTTTTACAATTTTAAATCAAATTAGTTCTTTTTGCCAACTATTATGAGCTTATCTCAAAGAATATACTAAGATTAGCTTTTTATGATTCCATCCTAAAATATATGCATTTATACATATGTGTAGTACTGCTAGTTACTCAATATATGCATATACACATATATATATTTGTATCTTCTACTTTAGGATTTCATTCTTATTCATGAAACAATTTAATTCAAGATCATTATTTTATTTAGAAGCCCTACTGTCATGCTAGTATACAGAAATCATTTTTACTTATTTTAGATTTTTTTTACACAGATTATGCATTTTTGAATATTTAATGTATTGAAATTAATCTTTAACAGAAAATGATTTAAACAAAGTTGAAACGTAAATAATTTTATATATTTGAGTTTTTGGAAGAATAAGTATTTCATTAAAATTGGCTTCATTCAATTATAAGTCTGTTTGCAAAATTTTTATATGTAGCATATCTTTAGGCCTTTTCTTTAAATTTGAATTTCAAAACATCACAGAGATCATTTCCAAAATATTATTGTATATTCTGAAATTACTTGATTTTAGATGATTTTAGAAATTTGTTTCATCTTATTTGGAATAGAAATGCAAAAGTTATGCATATATGAATTTGACTCGGGTTGGAAAATGCATTGAGAAAACGAATTACGCTTTCCTCTCTTGAAAGCGCATTACCTCTGCTCTGTTTGATTTCAGCCCTGCGTCTGACCTGCTGGTCCTACAAAACAGCGACAGAGAGGCAGAGGAAGACTTGGCCCGACTTGCCGTCGGCGAGGGGAGACCGGAGTCAACGAATGGGTTCCACGGCGAGCACCAGGGCGACGATGCGCACCTACCAGAAGGTTTTCTCACTGCCGGAGATGGCTGGAGCTATGGCGCCACTGTGCGCCAGCGATGGACACGGCAGGGGCTAGCCGGAGGTGATGAACAAAGCAAGGGGCTTCGGAAGAACGGGAGGAATAGCTTCCATGGGTCCTAGGGAGTCCGTTTTTCTGCTTGGCTTGGTTGGAGATTGTCTGAACTGCTCCACCACTGATCACCGGTCTTGAGGAAGAAGAAGAGGGACACAGCGGTGCTGCAGCCGATGAAGTTTAGAAATAAGGTTTGGTGAGTATTCAGGGATGTGCTAAGAAGCTTTTGACGCAAGGAATCGAAAAGTTTCTCACCGGCTAGCTCGAATTGCTTCTACTCCCTTTCAGATGAACTACGGCAATGGTGAGTGGATGCCTCTCTCTGGATTGCAATGGGTTGAATGGCTATGAGGATTGTAGTGAAGCTCTAGGGTGAACTGATTCAAAACATTACCACCGGATTGTCACAATTTGTCTGTGTCCTCACTTCGGGCTCCCGTGGCAAGACGAGAAGGGAGAGCTTCGGCTGGAGTGCTCAATTCAAGAGATGTGCAAAAGAGGAGAGGACCTCATTATGATGCTATGCCGATACTTATAGCCAAGAGGAGTCGGTGGCGCTAGTGTTTGAACACACGCCTGGTCTTGCGGCTCGGGGTCAAGGCTCGCGCACGCAATTCAAGTTGGTGCGGTATGGCGCGGGAGGGTCGAGGCGTGCTGTGGCAGCAGCAAGCCGGAGTGACATGACTAAACGGTCGAGAGATGGAGCACGCCGAGACAGACGTGACCGAACGAGCTGAGAGGTGGCTTGACTAGGGAAGAATCGGGAGATAGCGCGACACAGAGCACAGCGCATCTCGGCTGGGAGCGGATGAAGGAAAAGAAAGTGGCACTGACAGTGGGGCCAGGTCCACCGGGCAGCGACGGAGCGGGATTCTCTGTTACTTCCAGCGAACAGAGTCAAAACAGAAGACAGGCCCACTCGTCAGCGAGAGGAGTTGGCTAAAGCGATAATCCTAGCTTGGACAGCACATGACCCGAATTTATTTGGCTATGAAACCTTGGAGAAAATTTTCCAAACTTTTTGACCTAAGTCCCCAGTTAAGTCTTTTTGTCTGGTAAAAATTTTGGGTTAAAATATTTTACCAAAAAATTATAAATATTCTAACAATAGTGACTGGTCTAAAATATTCTTTCAGAATTTATTTTATTTGAGGATATAAACTATATTAATTATTTTTTAAACTTTGTATTAGAGTTATATTTGATCTTATAATTATTTCATAAAAATTTCAAGTCAAAATATTTTATATTTATTTTACAAAAATCTCAATTTTCAGATTTTTAGAGTTTCTATTTTTGAATTTCAAAAAGTCTTAAATGACATTATTAATTTATGATATTTCTACCAGAGGTAAATAATGTCTTGAGGATGTTTTAGTAAATTTTTCAGCCAAATATAATGTTCTAACATTTTATATTAATTCTAACTATGCACTGTTTCCAGTCAAAAGAGATGTCTTTTCAATTATCTTCTCATATTTTGTGCATTAAAATTTATTTATCAGAGTAAATGATTTACCTGAGTGTTTAGAATTTTTAATATCAATTTTTTAAGATTTTGCTTTTACATTTTTATCTTTTTACCATTATCCATTCACTAATTCCTTTTATATCATTTTTCACTCAATACACAAATCCAAGGAAAATTCAGATAAACTCCAATAATGCCAAGAAAACTCAGAAATAATTATATTTAAAATTCAAAATATATATTTTCATTTTATTACATTTTTCGGGATGTTACAACATCTATCAGTTCGACCTAAATCATGTAATCGACGTAGAATTCGACGACCTCTTCGATTGCATAAACTTCGACAATGCTACTCTTCAACCGAGATCGACTTCATACGTAGGACTTGAGAATTCCCAAACACCTCTTGAATGGGTACATGCTACGTAGGAACATGGGTCCGCACATCTTTATCTCTCTCACAAGGTGAACAATGAGATGGACCATGATATTAAAAAATGACGGAGGAAAATACATTTCAAGATTACACAGAGTTATCACCACCTCGGCCTGCAGAACATCTAGTCCTTCGGGATTGATGACCTTCTAAGCAATATGTTAAAGAAATAACACAGCCTCGTGATTGTCTCTGGAACTTGATCGGCAAAATACTTTTAATTGCGATAGGGAGCATCTGTGTCATCAACACATGACAATCATAAGACTTCATGCTAGTTATTTTCAAATCTTGCATCGAAACAAGTCTCTTCTTGTTGGAGAAGTAACTGGACGAAACTTTCACACCATGCAAGCACTAGCACAGTTCAGTTCTCTTCGCCTTTGATAGAATGTAACAAACAGGTTCGCAGTACGTTCGGCCTTTATTGGTCTCTTTCGATGCTAACTCAGGTCTTATGCCCATATCGACCAAGTCAAGCCGTGCATTAATACCATTCTTTGTTTTGCCCTTAATTTTTGATCTGCGCTGAGTTTTGAAACATCATCAGATTCTCATTCAATTTACAAATAAGACATAAATTATACCCTCTTATTAAACATATCCTCCTCTGCAGCTATTATAAAAGTAGAGACGCCATTAATGTACTCGGCACTCGCACGGTTCTCAGCGTATATCTAGCTTCGGTACATCTATGCTACACATGTAACAATTTATGTTAAATATTGAAGTACACTGGAAGCACACATTCTTAAATTAGAGCACAAATGAACTAGCTAAACCCTACCCTAAATCATAAACCATGCTAGATCCATAAAATCTTCTCTCTGTACCAAGCTAGCTAGATCTAAACGAAGCATCATCAATTCTCGCTTTACCAAGCTAGCTACATCTTGAATATAATGTAATTATAACCAATTACTACCTTAGATCACAAAGAACAACTGGATCTACAAGCTAGATTAAACAATATTCAATTCTTCTTTACCAAGTTAGATCTTGAATATAATGTAATTAAAGCCAATTACTCATCTTAGATCACCAAAAAAACAAATAGATTTACAATCACCCTTTCAAATCAATGGTCTCCTTTCACCAGATCGCCTCACAACCGCAGCCACCTCAAAATTATATTTCGAAACGCTAAAAACACTAAGTAAGTTGGGGCTCTGTATTATCTATGGTAAGTCAAATCACTGACGCTTTTTGGGTAAAACCATCAGTGATATACCGACAGTGATGTGAATTTATATCACTGTCGGTTTTTGTTTAAAACTGTTAGTGATGACTATCATTATCATTACTGATGGTTTAGCCAAAAAAATTGTAACAGCCTCAAAATTAAAAAAAAAATAAAAGTGAATTAAAAATCTTTTATTTATTGCTTCTGAATTTTCTGGAATTATTGGACATTCTTTTGGCTTTTCCTTAATAAAAGAAAGTGAATTAAAGAATATAGTAAAATGGTAAAAGTAAAAAGTAAAAATGCCAAGTCAACAAAAATTTACCAAAGTCATAAAAAAATCTAAGGGCTCTCCACAGCCAGATTAAGTCGGTGGAAGACCTGGATCAATTAAAATATAAATTAATTAAATCAAATCCTGTAAAAGAAAAATCAGGGCAGAAGGTAAAAGAATTTTGTAGAATTCTCAGGAAGTTATCCTGAGTCAAGAGTTTTACCTATAGATATCGATCTGATAAAAATCTCGATAAAAATCAAAATTTACTGATTCATTTTATAATTTTAAAAATTCGAAAACAATGAATAAATAAATTGGAAAATAGTAATGTCAGAATTATTAAACCTCCAATATTAATAAATAAAACCTGTAACTTTAAAAAAGGTGTAAAATACCATTTTAGACTCTCATAAAAAAATTTATAAAATTTTAGCTTCATTTAGATCATAAATTAAATGAAAAACAGAATAGGCAGAAAAGCAACAGCTGCATTGTTAGAATTATTTAAAATGGTGCACAGAGAATAAAATGGCAAAAAATTTATTGGAAGCTGTTAATTTCCTTGCCTACTCATGGTAAAATTTTTATAAAATTTTGAGTTGTTTTGACCGACAAATTCTCCGTTTCCATCCCGTTCTGTCCAGAACCTGGCCGAATTCTCTTTTTCTCGGTCACTGACTTGTGGGCCCGGCGTGTCAGACAGCCAAGCCCACCGACTCTCGCTGCCATCTGGCCCCCGCATGCCAGCCTCTCTCTCGCGTTCTTCTCCCCTCTCCCGCCGACACCAGCGCAGAGACGATCGCGCCGTCTCGATCTCTCGTCGCCCTGTGCTGCAACCGCCTCCACCACCCTATAAAAGCGTCACCCATTGTCTCAAGACGCTACTCTTCGCCCCGGTTGCCCCATTTCGCCGCCTCGCCCGCACTTCTTCCCCATCTCCGGCAACCACCCGAAAAGAGAAAAACCACCCAAACTCACCCTTCGCCGAGTCATTCCACGAACCATCACGCCTGAAGTGTCCTAGTAGCACGCAGAAGCTTTCCCCAACATCAATTGAGAGTCTTCTTCCACGACGAACCACCGCGCCTAGCTCCTCTGTCCGCCGCCGCGTTCGCACGGTGAGGGCTCTACTCCTCCATCCATTCTTCAAGGTTATTGATGAGATCGAACCCTTGAGTCATGCAGATGCTCATGGAGGTGAAGGTAGGCCACGGGGATCGCTGTCGGTGCGTCGCCATCGCTCGGCCATGGCCGCCGCTGCCCCCACACGGTGGCGTGCCGCTGCGGGCCACCTCCGGCCGAACCACTACCACCCACGAGTGCGCACGGACTCCCTGAAGCCCATGGTGGAACCCATTCCGCCTCTCAGGGCCTCCCTCACTGGCGGCGAGCTCGGTTGAAGCCAACTGGGTCCCGTTAGTCGATCGCTCACGCCGCTTAGCCATTTGCCTTGCGGGCCCGCGCCTGTCGACCACCCAGCAGCGCAGCAAAGCGTGAGCCCATGTGTCGGTTGCATGCACGCCACAGCTCAAGTGGGCTCACTTATCGTCTCTCGGCGTAGCCAAAAGTGGAAAGCAGCTTTCGGATCTAAAGGCGTACTTTCCATTTTCAGTAGTTTTTCCAATTTTCTGTATTTTAACAAAAGCTAGAATATTCAAAATTTGAATATCTTTTGAACTAACTGTCCAAATTATATGAAATAAATTTTTAAATTCATATAAAATCATGTAAATTCATAATATACAAAAATATTTCAAAATTGAATTTTATTTGAATTTTGAATTTAAATTTAAAGAAAAAGGTAGAAATATGTCATACATGGAATTTTTGCAAATGACCACCAAATTTAGTAAAATAAATTTTTTTAGACTCCTTGTAACCTCAGGAACTTGAATATGTAAAAATACTTAGGGTTTGTTATAAGAAAATTTTAAGTTGTTAAATATGTGATAGAATGGTACAATAACGATTAAAAAAGATTAAATCTTTTAAATTGCAAATAAGAACAAATAATGCTTGCAGCCACTTCTGAATTGTGAAGTTATTTTATTTGAATATTTCCATCTGATTTCTTTTTGGCTCTGTTGAAATTTGGTATTTGTTATGTATTGCCATACGACGTGTAGAACCCGACAAATCCGGTATGATCGACGACCAGGAATACGACGTCGAGGGGAATCAACAAGGCAAGCATTACCCTTGATCATATTGATCCCAGTTTTATAAATGTTTTAATTAAATGTTTTATTGCATTCTTTATTTTATTAAAGTCTGCTATATTACGGATAATGGTAGATGTACCAGTAGTCTTATAGAACTTCCTTGATAAGTAGGAAATCGTGAACCTTGATAACCCTAGAATGACGTAGACAATATGTGATGTCAATTTGGGTTACTCACATCTAGTGTCATGCTTAGCCATGCTTAAATAAAAGTAAAACATCGACATGATTAAAAATGTTGGATATGACATTTAATGGGTATGACCTCTTTTTGTGGTTGGAATTTTGATCAAAAATGGAAAATAAAACTATGGTTTAGATGCGGGCAATTATTGGCAATAGCCAGGAGTGCATGTCTTTGCACGTAGTGTAGGGGGAGATTGTTGCCCGTGTCGAGTTAAGGACCGAACCATGGGTTGTTTTCAGGCCAAGAATTATCATACAACCACAAGTGCTGGTATGGGACAGCTCTAACTTATTAAGTTATTTAAAACTGGCTTTGCACTTGGAAGGCCGAAGTAGTACGAGCTGTTTCTTAATGAATTGCTCGACAGGACGTCCACACCGAGGTGATCATGGAATAAACGTCTACCAATATAACGGTGTACGCCATGCTGTGGGGAGTTCCATCATTTCTATGCTCTGAGTTCTTCCGCCACAAAATGGGTTTATCGTCACCGTGCTGGTGCAAATTCAGGATTAAGTAATATAACAGTTATAACATGACTCTCTGCGACACACCAAAGGAAGTGTGCAAATATCGATTGCTCAAAGAGTCAGTCATGTCTTGTGGGAAAAGCTGTATACCTCTGCAGAGTGTAAAACTAATCGATTAGCCGCGCCCGCGATAATGGGCACTTGGTAAAGTCATCACATAGTTAGCAGTTTTGTTTATTTTCATAAAATGTGGTTTCTACCGTGTGTCGGTAATTTCTACTGTGTGTCAGTAGAATGGTTCTTGGACGTGGTCATTATACCCAGGTTTGAAATTTCGTTTGCTTGTACTTACATATTGTCATTTTATTTAATCTGCTTTGAAGCGAATTTTATTGCAATCTATTATTCTATATTTACATTTCAAATTGGCTTTCTACAAATTAACCATAATAGCCTTTCCATTGAAATGACCTGCATGTATCATAGGAATTGCAAAAGTCTTGCGAGTACGTAAGTACTCAACTTGCCTATGTTGATGTTTTTAGGTGAAGAATCGGATTATCCCGACAACTCATACGTTGATGCAGGATACGGGGAATTTAACGATGAATTTTTCTAAGGTTTTACCTTGTTAGTTGCCTGTGGGACAATGGGTTAAAAGGCATACTACAAGAAGTTGTCTCCACTGCAGTTTTACTTTTGGTATTGTAAAAATATTATGTAACTTTGCTTCCACTGTGTAATAAAGTTTGTGTATGACTGTGATATCAATTTATATTTGTGTGTACTAGCTACTGATCAAGAGACTAGTACTGTATGCACATGGTACCTATTATTAGTATTTTTTATCAAAAATGAGGGCCTTACAAAAACCATCGGTTGAATTTATAGCATTGACGTTTAACCATCAGTGGTGTGAATTTATAGCACTGACGTTTTAGCAAAAAAATCAGTGATGTGATAGTTGACTGTTTCAAAAAGCCATCAGTGATATAATGTCTAGTATAGATCTTTCTATAGAAACGATCACTACTATAGAATAGCACATCACTGCCGGTTCCAAAACCCCATCACTGCTGGTTATTGGCGTCGGCAGTGATTGGTCGGCAGTGATACTCGGGGGTTATCACTGCCGGCTCAGGAACCGGTAGTAATAAGGATTATCACTGCCGGTCCTACCTACAACCGGCAGTGATATTGGACTATCACTGCCGGATCAAACCAAAATCCGGCAGTGATAAGGATTATCACTGCCAATTCTACCTACAACCGGCAGTGATATTGAACTATCACTGCCGGATCAAACCAAAATCCGGCAGTGATGATCATTATCACTACGGTTATACATAAAACCAAGAAGATATCGAACTATCACTGCCGGTTGTACCATAATCCGACGATGATATGTACATATCACCGCCGGTTTTCCAAGAACCTAGTAGTGACAAGCTTGCATATTTTTGTGCAATATATATATTTTTATACAATTGTTTATACAAATGTCCATATGTAGTATATAAAGCATCGTTCAAATCATAATTCAAATATATCCATGTATATATGAAGCATCGTTAAAATCATAATTCAAATATATTAAATTAAGCATCACAATATTTTGTTTTTACAATGATTTGTTTACAATTAATGTAGCTCGACTACATCTCATCCCATTCACTTTGATTCGCAAGGACTACGATGCGAAGAGTCAAGTAGACATGTCAGCGTATAGGTCGAAGGAATGAGGCGATGAGGCTACTCGTGGAACTCGCCGTTTGGATTGATGATCTCATCATGAATGAATCCGCGATCTGTTCTTGAATTGCTATAATTTCATCGAAGAATAAATTATTGGTTCTCAGTTTGGAGCGCTGTTTTTGAAGAAAAAAGGAAGTTAATTAATGATGATATTTGTTAAATGAAAAAAGGCATCAATGTGTAATTACGTACCATGGCTTCGTTATAGCCGACACTCTCCGTGACAATTGAATGCATATTTGTACATACATAGTATGCACATAAATTCTTTCCGGGGTCCTGCCTCATGCATGAAAGTCATTTATTATTTCAAAATTTTTCCTGTATGGACGATACTGAACACTTTTCTTGCGATCGCAAGTAAAGCCCCGTGAATGATTTTGAATAGTAATTAAACTTAAATGCAATAGAATGGAATTTTGCTAGAGTAATAACGCAACGATCGAGTTTACATTGCTCAAATGTCCCAAAGGTCTTGAGTATGAGTTAGTTTGTTTTCTCTGAGTCCAAGACAAAAATCTCGCTAGCATCTAAGCGGATGACGAGGAGGACCCAAAGAAACCTGCACATATATGTCAACGTAGTCAATTACTCCCACATCGTGCGTGTTACGCAAAAATAGTAAAACGATATTAGAAGTAAGGAGAAACGTGCTTGAAGTTATAGGGTAAAAGTACGGAGGTTTTGTATTGCGACTTCAAAAAAGTATTAAATAAATAATCTTCAACGAATCGTGGATTGTCGTTCACAAGCTTCGTTGATTTGAGCCCGGATCTAGGAATGCTAGATTGTCATTGTTATTTCTTCTACATGTCGTATCTCCATTCTACATAAGAAAGAAGTTAGACATGCAATTAAACAATACAAAAATGCTCAACGATATACGGACAAACTTACAAAGTCCATAGTCTAAGTATATTCACGTCCAGGGCATCTTGCTGGTACAACATATACAGCTCCATGAAAAGAACCCAGCAGATGTTATCCCCATTGTGGAAATCTTGCTCTGTGTATTTGACTGCGAACGCCTCCATACCATCGTTGAGTGCCGCATGTACCAGCGATGGACGCTACCGCATTGTGTTGTAAGGTTGTCGAAATGAGCCGGTTCAACCAGCGGTTTTCCCATAACGAACTTCCACCTTAGACCGTGCGCCAGAGCATCTAGTTGAGCAACATCTGCTTGAGCATCCCGCTTTAACATGTCGGCACTAGCCGCCTGCAAGTATTGCTTTCTGGATATGCGCTCGTAGTCCGACATTTTGCAAGGTTCAGAAGCCTGCCCCGTCTTTTGCACTTTTGCCATACTCAAGAAAAACTTTTGCGCGTCAGCATCAACTTTAGTCTTCTTACATGATGGCACCTTTTTAAAGTGAGATGTTATGCAGGCGCTTACATGCTTTTTCCATTCTTCTTCAGTCATGTCAGCTGATAATTTCTTCTGGGATTGTCCTGGGTTCGCAGATGGTTGAGATTTCTTCGAGGACGGTGCCAACTGCCGAGATGTTCCTGGTGTTCGATTCTTTTCAGATTTTGGCGGAGGAGTCGGGCTTTTTGTGGTTGGTGCCGGCGGAGGAGTTGGACTTTTTCTGGTTGGCGGCGAGAAAGGCGGGAGGTCTCTATGTGGAGAGTGCAGTTGATCATCATCTTCGTCGCCCTCATCGTCCGAGCCAAACTTAATTAAGCTCTTGCGCCACGCGAGGAAGCCATGCACGTTTTCTCCTAGTTTTTTGTTTCCATCCTCGCCAGGGATCTCTACCTCCATTTTTCGGTATTGGCGACTACACTGTCCACTTCGACCCTAGCGAATCCTCTTCATCGGGCGGCGATGCAAAACCCGTCTCTGGAATGGCCAAGCCCGCCTCGGCCACCTTTATGGTAATGCCATGTGCGGCCAAATGTAGCTTGCAGTGTCGGTTCTTTGATGTCATCCACGGAAAATGCGTCCATGCTCTTCGGAATCCACAGTGGGCGCGAAATGCTCTTACGAGCACCGGACCGATGAACTCGGGGCTTTCACCGGTGGCGATCGTGGTGAGAGCTTTCAGATGCGGCTTGCTCCACGGCCTTATCTAGTTCCGCTCTGTTCCTCTAACGCTCTCGCCACAAATCTTTTATCCGACGTTCCAGTTGATCTTCTCTTAATCTCTTTGAATGCTTGTACAACCATGTGTCTGCGGGGAAGGCCTCTTTCCACGTGACCAAACCAACTCCTCTGGTATGACCTGGATGCTCCTTGTTACCCAGGGCTACGGTTAGCTCGTCATTCTCCCTTCATGGCGTGAAATATCCTTGGGAAGACTGCATGTGAGCATCTGTGATTACGCCGGCACTTCTCGCTCTCTATCGCTTCTAAAGCTTAAGCTGCCATCATCCGAGATAGTAGCACCCGTCCCAAGCAACCAGTGCTTTGATCGTTCGCTTAAGGCGGCCGTCACAGGAATTATACCCTTGCGGGTTAGTTCTTCTTCGGACCGATCCCATGCTGGTATTTTCTTCACGTACCCTCCTGTTCCAAGTCTGTGAGGGTGAATATTCTTATCCGCGTTTGCTTTGTTCCTTTGACTTACTATGTGAGCTTCTTTAGACCTCTTATACGCCACAAATTCATCCCAAAACTCCCTTAACTTTGGGTACGTGTCAAAATTCGGCGTTTCATTCTTCTTCACATAATTCTTGTTTAGTGCTGTCTTCCAATTCTTCCACGCTGTGCACATGATGCAGAATGCTCGTTTCTTTGCAACCAGCTCGGTCCCTTGGGGGAACTGGAAAACTTGTTTCAGCTTGTCCCATAACAAGTTCTTCAGGTCATTGGGTACCACCCATGGGTCACCTCCGCGGCCAATCCATGATCTATAGCTGATGGGCACATCATCCCTAGCAAGAACCCTGCAGGCTGTTCTATACGGCCCCAATGATGACTCTGGTATAGCAAGTTCCCCGACTGCCGAGAGCTCCACTATGTTAAAAATTCCCTTAGGCATCTTGTTCGGACCACAACTTGCACGCTGCCTTCGTTGATCAGACGTTTGAGCCTGCAATTTGATCTTCTTAATTATTAGTCTTCTGGGCCTACAATGTTTTGGGAACCACAGTGTACTAAAACTTTACCTCGCCTACGTTAGTAACGTCAGGTTGGTCCATGGCAGGATCCTGCAAGTTCAGATAGTACGTTGGGCTATGGTTCGGGCTACCCCTTCCTCCTTCGTCCATATTTGAGGGCCCAACTCCCTCCGGCACTTGTCCTTCGTCGGAGGCCATTCCTAGCAAGTTTACGAAATTTCAAATTAACAAGGTCATTTTTAAAGACACATACAAATGAAGATTGACATTAAAGTTAATCCGTGATAAGATGTTTACATATTCGACCTCAGAACATGCTTGTTTACTAAGTTTTTTCCCAAAAGGCAGGTGCACAACTACGACTGTGTGACAAGTATGACAGCAAGTGCAACAGGATAGACAAAGGCAAATCATGAAGAAGTGGCAAGTATAAAAAAGGCAACCTAAACGTCGACATGTGGACTAAATAGTCATATATCCAAATCATCTTAACACATTTTGTATGCCTTAAACATGAATGTACAGAACTTCAAATACTTACACCACAGACATCTTTCCAGGATACATACACATATACATCTTTCGGGGATATATACACATATACATCTTTCGAGGATACATACACATACACATCTTTACAACAGTTCTAAGTTGCTAACATCTAATCCACCAATTGCGATAATGGTTCATGAAGAACTAATTAAAACATCGAAGAGGCAATATCTAACTTTTGGAGGCCGAGAATGTTTAAATCAATTAATGTCCTTAAACTTTTTTTATCATTTTCTAGAAACATTTCAGTACAGAGCTTTGCTCAGTTTTGTGACCCTTGAATAATGTACATGATCAAAGACAACCTCCAGAAGACATGATGCAGGTATCATGCACAACTTTGCTATCTGTACAAGAGAGAAGAATTATACAAGTGTTAATGATTTAAAGTCACATAATTTAGCTAATGATTTAATGTCACATAATTTCGCTAACTCATTTTGCATTTTAGTATCAGTCTAGCCAGAAAAGACTACAAATTCATAGCAGGAATGGCAAGTTAATTATTGGGTACTACTTGTAAGAGAATAAAGACTTCTTATCAGGAGCTCATGACTTTTGTATCAATGATATGAGATCATCTATTTCTTAAACAACCAGTTACATATGAAACCATTGAGCTTAAATTTCATTACAAATATAAAATGCGTATTTGAGTTTGCATACAACAAACAAAAAAGTATTTTTTTGGTGTATCTCCATGAGTGATTTCTCTTTCATCTGCTATACACAAACTCAATCAGTTGTAAAAGAATAGAAAAACTATCAGTTTGTCCATGATTCATCTTTAATATCACCTTGAAGAAAAAGAAAAAAAAAGTTTGAAAGCTACATTAGCGATCTCATTTCCTATTTACATCTGTATATTTGTATTTGGTTAACACTCACAACGTGCCAATCCTACCCCCTTGCTTTAGTTATCTATAAATGAGCTGTTCACATTTAATCTACATGGGTAGCAACGAAATAACACCTTATCAATCGTGATTAAGGAAAATGAGATGAATTCGAATCTTGAATGGAATGGACATGATCCAAGGGTTACTTACATTACATCGAATTTGTCATTTGAACATCACTACATTAAATTCTAAATTCACACAATTTCGGGCATTAGCACACAAATATCATAGAAATTTGTATTCATTGTTTAAAGTTTCGAAAAGTGCAAGGTCAAAAGCCTTAAAGAACTAAAACTTTCAAGAAGGTAGAGCGGATAACGAATCATCAATATTTGAACTTTGCTAAGCGCACCATCGCCTAAGCAAAATCATACAACATAACCCAAGTTCCATCCAACCTGTATGCTAAATTCTAATAATCACTGAATCATCCAAACCTATTAATACCCACTATGATCAGTACTGCAGCTAGGAGGCGCACTCCGAGGTGATGCGGCGCGGGGAGGTCGAGGTGACGGCGGCGCACTCTGACGCGACGGCGAGGCGACGGCGGTGCACTCTGAGGCAACGGCGGAGAGATGGCGGGGATGCGGCACAGTGCGAGGCGATGGCCTGGGCGGGGAGGTCGAGGTGACGGCGGCGCACTCCGAGGCAATGGCGGTGCACTCCGAGGCGACGGCGGGGAGCTACGAGGAGGTGGCGGCGTTAGGTCGAAGTGGAACTGAGTGGAGGGCGCGTGGCGTTTCAATATATATAGGACTGGACTATCACTGTCGGGTCTCCACAAAAACCGGCAGTGACTAAATATCACTGCCAGGTCACATTTATAACCGGTAGTGAAGTTGACTTATCACTGCCGGGTAATATGTAGAACCGCAAGGATGATATATATCACTTGCTTGTTATATAATTAACCGGCAGTAATTAACCTAAATTTCACCATTCCTTAATCATATGTCTGAAGAAACATGCAGATATAATAATAATGTTTGCTATCATGGCCTAAAGAGCAAGCTTGAATATTTGGCAACAGATATATTGTCCATCTCTATATTACAGAAACAAGTATTATCCTGTTAGTACAACAGGGCATTGAGCATGACTCACAATGCATGTCTCCATTAACTACCTCAACAATTTTCACATAATCTAAATTGTAACTCAGAAACCAACAACAAACAAATCTCAATACACAAAACTTGTGCTCAAATTAGCACTTGATTCCTAGAAAGATTGAGACAAACACAATTGTATAGTTTTATTGCTTAAACTGCCTTGGACTTTAGATCCAGTTCGTGTGCAATCCAATTTGGTTTGATCTGGCAGTTCCTCATCCCTACATTCGTTGGCTATTATCATAATAGTTCCTTCTCATGAAGTGCATTCTGATTGCTTTTTTTCCGGAATGATATAGCCTTGTTCTTTTTTCTCTTCACTGTACAGGGAACACCGTTGCAAAATAACATTCTGAAACTACTTCCAAACAACCTCTTTATAATTGTACTGCTGCCCCAAATTCCAAACTAAATCAAGCAATTCTACTGAATAGAAAGCTATATGGCACAGTAGTAGTAGATCAAGCAATGAATGAAGCCTGAAACAATGACATTACTGATGGAAACTGAACGGCGGGGAGCTGCGAGGAGGTGGCGACAGGGCGACGGCGGCGCACTCTGAGGCGACGGCGGGGAGATGGCCAAGAGCTGCGAGAAGGTGGTGACGGGGCGACGACGGCGCACTCCGAGGCGACGGCGGCGCACTCCGAGGCGACGGCGGAGAGATGGCGGGTGTCGGCGTTTTCGGGAGCGCCGGCAAGTAAATTTGTAAGTCTAGGGGGTCGCGCGTTCCACTCCCTGAATGGTTAGACTCGTGAGTCCAAGATGTATACTGGTTCGGGCTGAAGGTCCCTACTCCAGTTCGTGTGGTGGTGTTGTATTACTCTTGGTACAGATGACTGCACAAAGTTTTACAAGCGAGAATGCCAATGGCTTAGCGAGATGGGTTTGATAGCGCTCTCTCCCTTTCTCGTTCTCCCTTTTTGCCCCCTTTGAATCGTTTAGCCCTGCCTCCTTTTATACAGAAGGAAGGGGCAGGTTACATCGAGAGTTAGGAGGAAAAGCGAGGTGACCTATGCTAGGAGCTCCGGTCCTTCGTCACGTGGACTGTCGCCACCCGTCTTGCCCATCTTTGGGTTGGTAGCCTTGGTGGTCGGGGAGGTTAGGTATTTCCGAAATAGCGTGCTTGCCCTCTGTGATCCTTGCGAATCGCCGCGTCGAGTGCGTGGCGTTGGTGCTTTGCCTCGGGAGGAGCGTGCGCTCGTCTTTATGCGTGGATCGTTGATGGGGCCGAAGCTTTGTCTTCTCAAATCACCGATCTTCTTGGGAAGGAGCCACCGCCTTGTATAGTCGCTCGATTGACCTTATTCGGGGTGCGTGTCGGTAGGCCGATGAGGACGACACGCGGCACTCGGCGCTCGTCACCTTGGTTTGGTTGGAGTCGGAGATCCCGCCCGCCAAGAGGGGTCGGGGCGTATGCAGTCGGATTCGCTTCCCTGGCGGTTGGGAGCGGATGCCTTCGCGGCGATCTCCGCAGCGATTCGGTCGGCGGTGGGCCGGGCGCGGCCTGTTGGGCTGGAGATATGCTTGAGGCCGCTGGCTCGTCGCTTCGGGCTGTTGGGGTATCCTTTTTATTAGTATTCGTCAGTAGCCCCCGAACTCCCAAGCGATTTCGCGGATTCGTTGGGGTTGAACTTGACGAAAGTGGTGGCGGGCTGTAGGTCGGTCCACCGATCCGAAGCGATTTCCGTCGGTGTGCCGTTGGATCCGACGATCGCCCCGGAGTTTGGCGGGGTATTTGAACCGCAGGGCTTTTACTCGCCTCGTTGCGCATGCCGAGTATAGTTTGGCGCGCCGCGCCTGCTCGTCTTCTTGACTGCCTCGGGTTTCTGGTGAAGGATGCTTCGTTTTCGGCACCCGCATTTACTCTGGAGACGCTTAGCCTCCTTCGTCCGGATATATATATCGTGCTTGTAGCTTGCTTGAAGGGGATGAGAGCTTTTCTTTTGTTCTTTCAAATGGCTTCGAGACACCCTCTAGTCTTTAGCTTCGGCGATGGCGTCGCGGTGGAAGAAGAAGATCCTCTGGCCGAGCTTTGGGCTGAGTTCGACCAGGCGATGGCCGAGCTCAGGGAGGAAGAAGCTGCAGCCCGCGACGCTGCTTCTGTTGACGCGCTGCTCGAGGCCGTTCCGAGGCTCGAGGTGGTAAGGGGGGCCCTTCTGGAGGCGATGGCGCAAGGGCGCCGATCAGAAGTTGGTGCGGCAGCGTCGATGTCGCTAAACGGCGCGGAGGCATCGGCGTGTTAGCCAGCGGCGTGGCGGCTGTCCGTCGACCGAGCAAGGGCCTACCGAAGATGCCGCTTCGGTGCCACCGATGCCGCACGGATGTTTGATAGGTTCTAGGCGTGGGTAGAGTCCTGCCGTGGTGCAGCGTGGCCACTCTTGTATCTGTCGGGTACTGTGTGTAAAGTTGTGTAAAGTTTGAGCCTGTTGGCCTATAATGAAATTTTCTTTTTCTTTATGAAAATGTCTTTGCGATGAGTTTGCTTTAATTTTAATCGTTGTGGACGGCGCCTTGGTCGGCAGGGCGACCGGATGCCTCTGTGAGGTTCTGGTGTCCGAGTGCCTTGGTCGGCAGGACGACCGGATGCCTCTGTGAGGTTCGGTGTCCGAGTGCCTTGGTCGGCAGGACGACCGGATGCCTCTGTGAGGTTCGGGTGTCCGAGTGCCTTGGTCGGCAGGACGACCGGATGCCTCTGTGAGGTTCGGGTGTCCGAGTGCCTTGGTCGGCAGGACGACCGGATGCCTCTGTGAGGTTCTGGTGTCCGAGTGCCTTGGTCGGCGGGACGACCGGATGCCTCTGTGAGGTTCGGGTGTCCGAGTGCCTTGGTCGGCAGGACGACCGGATGCGCCGTGAGGTTCGGTGTCCGAGTGCCTTGGTCGGCAGGACGGCCGGATGCCTCTGTGAGGTTCGGTGTCCGAGTGCCTTGGTGGCGGAGGACGGCCGGATGCCTCTGTGGGGTTCGGTGTCCGAGTGCTCGTTTAACGTCGTAGCTAGACGGTGCCTTGGTTGGCAGGACGACCGGATGCCTCTGTGAGGTTCGGGTGTTCGAGTGCTCGTTTAACGTCGTAACTAGACAGTGCCTTGGTCGGCGGGGGCGGCCGGATGCCTCTGTGAGGTTCGGTGTCCGACTGCCTTGGTCGGCAGGGCGACCGGATGCCTCTGTGAGGTTCGGGTGTCCGAGTGCCTTGGTCGGCAGGACGGCCGGATGCCTCTGTGAGGTTCGGTGTCCGAAAGTGCCTTGGTCGGCGGGACGGCCGGATGCCTCTGTGAGGTTCGGTGTCCGAGTGCCTTGGTCGGCAGGACGACCGGATGCCTCTGTGAGGTTCGGGTGTCCGAGTGCCTTGGTCGGCGGGACGACCGGATGCCTCTGTGAGGTTCTGGTGTCAGAGTGCCTTGGTCGGCAGGACGACCGGATGCCTCTGTGAGGTTCGGGTGTCCGAGTGCCTTGGTCGGCAGGACGACCGGATGCCTCTGTGAGGTTACGGTGTCCGATCGCCTTGGTCGGCAGGGCGACCGATGCCTCTGTGAGGTTCGGTGTCCGAGTGCCTTGGTGGCGGGACGACCGGATGCCTCTGTGAGATTCGGGTGTCAGAGTGCCTTGGTCGCGGGGACGGCCGGATGCCTCGTGAGGTTCTCGTGTCCGATCGCTTTGGTCGGCGGGACGACCGGATGCCTCGTGAGGTTCGGGCGTCCGAGTGCCTTGGTCGGCGGGACGACCGGATGCCTCTGTGAGGTTCTCGGTGTCCGATCGCTTGGTCGGCGGGACGGCCGGATGCCTCGTGAGGTTCGGGCGTCAGAGTGCCTTGGTCGGCAGGACGGCCGGATGCCTCTGTGAGGTTCTCGTGTCCGAGTGCTCGCTTTAACGTCGTAGCTGGACGCGTGAGTGCCGTTCTACCGTCGTGGCGGGCGTGAGTGCTCGTTACCGTCGTGAGCCGGACGTGGGGCATCCTTCTCGAGTCCTCGTCGGCGAGGGTAGGCTGCGAGAGGAATGGCCGCCGTCTATCCCACATGTATACCCCATCCGCAGTGTGGGACTGGAGGATGGCGGCGCGCGTTTACTGCGTTGGTTTGAGCGCCGTGCTCGTGGAGCTAATAGCGGGTAGTCCGAGTGGGTCCCGGGAGTTCCGCCAAGGGGGACCTTCCGGCGGACGGTCCCAGAGTAGGGTGTCCTGGCCCTGCTGTGGGGCGACCCATAAAAAACCTTTCTCTACTCAATCCCGTATGGACTCTAGGTCGTCCGCCGACCCAGAGCACAGCTGGCTGTCGCTCATTGATGAGCTCCCGGGAGAGTGTGAAGTATGGTCTCGGACGCGAGTAGAGGTGATTAGGCCGTCAGTCGACCTAACCGAGGGCCCACCGTGGGGCTCACCTCATACCTGCCCCTTGCTCAAGTTTTGCTGGGGCGGCTTTATACCCATCTGGTGGGGTAGGCCTTTTTGAACCCACAGCTCCTCGCTGGGCCCCTGGCGCAAGCCACAAAGCTTTTGCCGTCTTGGGGCCGCAGCGGCCCAGTGGGCTTCTCGCGCGCGCCCCGGAGCAACCGTTCCGGCCTAAAGGCGGAGACCGAGAGGTTACGGGACACGTTGTTCGGGGGCGGCGTCTTTATGGCCCTTGACGCCTGACAAGACAGGGATTAAAAGCGGAGTGGTATTGGAAACCGGAGTTACGGTGGCGCGCGACAGCGAGGGTGGTCGCGACGCTTCGCTTGACGGGGCGCCTGCTTGGCCGGCGTTTGCTCGTCCTCTATAAATACGCCCGTTGGGTGCTTTCGAGTGGTCACGCTTTCTTGCCCTCTCTGTCTCTGCCCTGAAACAAGAAAAGCACCAGAGAGCTAAGGAAAGAAAACCCCAGCCTTTCTTTCTCACCTTCCAGTCGTCTCCCCTGTGAAGATGTCGTGGCGAGTGCTCGCGCAAAGACAACCGTGCGCTCGGCTTGGTGAAGAAGGGCTTCCTCATGCCGCAGGACCTTTCCGGCTGGAGGGTGCCGACCGGGGCTGCCACCCCCGCGCCGCGGGGCGACGAGATCGTGGTGCCCGCCTCGTTCTTCGAGCGCGGCTTTGGCCTGCCGCTGCACCCGTTCGTCCGGGGGATTGTTTCATTACAAGGTGGAGGTGCACCATCTCAACCCCAATGGGGTCCTCCACATCGCCATGTTCATCACGTTGTCGCGGCCTTCTTGGGGATCGAGCCGCGACTGGCGTTGTGGAGGCACTTCTTCCGAGCAAGGCTCGGAAGGACGGCCGTCGGGCCGCGGCGCCCTGGGTGGCTCGCCCTCCGGCCGCCCGGTCGAGCACGGAGTACTGGAGGTAAAGCCGCCCTCGTCCAACAAGGGCCGGCGTTCGAATGGCTCTACGTCAAACGTCGGCGATACCGCTCGTTTCACCGCGAGCTTCCCATGGCGGAGGAGCGGTGGAACTGGGCGCCAAAAGAGGGAGAAGAACAAGCCGCCCCGATCGTGGAGCGGTCGGGGCTCAAAGCGAGGCGGGGCTCACCGGGACGTGGTTGTGCGCGCCTTCATGGGGATGCGCGGCAACCACTTGTGCACAGCCGCACTCGCTCCGTATCTTGGGCCGTTCGACCGGGCGAGGATGGCGTAACCCGAGCTGGCGCGTCTCGAGGTGGAGGCTCGGGTGGCGGCCGTTCGGGCGAAGCGCCACGGTGGCATGGATGGCCACCCGAGCCATTCTCGGCTTTTCCGCCAACTCGTAAGCGGTGAAATTCCTTTCGCTTCTCTTTTCTTTGTCCTTAGCACTTGACCGACATTCCCGCATCCTCTCGAGGGCTCATGGGGATGTCTTCCGCACGCCGCTCCCGGGATAAGGAAGCGCGGCGTCGCCGGCGAGGGCGGAGGTCGACTCCTCCATGAAGAAGCGGAAGGAGGAAAGGAGGAGGAAGAAAAGTAAGGAACGCATGCGGCAGCAAGGCATGCGAGGATGTGTCGGAGACCACCGCCGTGGGGACAACCTCCATCGACAACATGGGAGTGCCTCCGGCCACCCCTATGGTGGGTTTTTCCCGACTGCCGATCGGGCGGCGGCCCGGCGTGGACTCGGCCGAGGCGGCATCACGGGCCCGTGGCCACGGATCCCAGTGGGGGTGATCTTGCGCTGCGATCGTCGCGGCGTCTCGGTGGAGGTGGCTTTAGGAAGCGACCGGCCGACTGCCTTGGCGGGGACCGCAAAGAGAGCGCGCGTGCCACGCACCCGCGGCCTTGTAAGTGTATTATTATTATTATTATTATTTTTTTATTGGAGCATTTTCTTTTGGCAAAGCCGCCGAGCGACTCTTGAATCTTTACAACGTCAGCGCCATCTTGGTGGGTGACCGTGGGCGTGCCACATCGGCCCGCAAGTAACTGGCGCCGGTGATTTCGGTGACCCGGTTGGGTCGGCGAAGGTCGCGCGGTCGGCCCGAGGGCGCGGATCGCCTCGAGGGGACGGAGACCCACCCGAGGTCGTGCCAAGAAGAACTTTCGCGCCTCGGCGGGACCCCTCCGACGACGTGATCGTCGTTTGGAGGATGAGACCATGGCGCCGCCCGGTGATCGCGCCCGATCGTGGCGAGCCGGCGACGGAGGTGCCCACCCTCGTCCCAGGGAGGTGCCGACCGATGCCCTCGGCGCAGTCGCCGAGGGGTTTCGAAGGTTGACCTCGTCACCCTTGCCCATGGTGCTTTGGACGGCGACGTCCCGCCTGAACAGGCGAAAGAGGCGCGCCGCGAGTGTAATTCGGGTCGGGCATCATGGGTGAGGCGGAGGAGAGCGAGTGGGCCGCCTTCCGGCAAGGCGCTACCGGACGCCGGGCCGAGATAGGCGGTCGTGAAGGTCCGGCCCTTGCTCAAGTCTTCCACCGTATACCGGATATGATGGTCGGGAGTCCAAACCCGATCGCCTGTAGGTCACCAAAAGTTCGATTCGTTGCACATTTTTGATAGTTCTTCCGTCGCGACTAACGGAGTGTCCACATTTTTGCAAAGACTTGCGTGCTCGCCGTAAGTCCAGTTGAGCTCTGCAGCGCTCAGACAATCGTGGTAGTGCGGCGGAGGAGTGCAATGTGCGCCTTGAGTGCGCCTAGCCCAGAGGCCACAGGCATTAGGCGGTCGGAGGCGTGGTGATCCGCCAAGGATTTGAAGAGGCCACAAAGGCCCTTCATGATGAGCGCCTAGAGCCGAGGCTTTGAGGGCGAAAGTGGCGGGCTGGAGTCCTCCGACGGAGGTCACCGAGGCCAAGAATGCCGCCGTTGCCGCGGAGGATCGCGCAGACGCAGTAACACGTCTGCGACCGAGCGGAACAAGGCTCGAGGGACGCCGCCGAGTTCGCTCGGCGAGCGGCGATCGCCGTAGGAGCCGGCGAGTGAAGACTTCATCGAGGCGCCAAGTCGGAAGCGCGCAATCCGACCAACTCGCGCCGGTAAGTGTCTCAATTCTTCAATTAAGTTTGGGGGTGCGACCCGCAGGCGAACTTATCCAAAATCTCCGCAATCTGCAGAGGCGCAAAAGAATCGAAAGTCGCCGTGGAGGCGCGAGAACGGCCGGATGCCCGCGACGTGGCGATCGTGGCCGGGGCGAGGCCCGGCGGCGTTGAAGGTTCTTGAGGACGGTCGGGCCGAGATGAGCGCCGAGCCGAGGCCCTCCGCAAGGCCGGTCGGGTCTGCGACCGCATCCTTGAGCCGGGCAGCCCGAGTGCCTTGCCCTGCCCGAGTGCGGACCGTAGAAGAGGCGGTGGTCACCGCGCCGCGCTTGAGTTTCATCGGTGGTCAACACCATCTCGTATTACGACGGCATCGACCTCGCGGTGGTGGGGCGGCGTGGCGGAACCGGATCGACGAGGAGATCGACCGGTTCGAGCTCTGGTCGAGCCGCGCCCGGGAGATCGCCAACGCATCCGCCGCAGCCGCCCTCCAGAAGCGAGGCGCCAACTCTCCGCCGCCACGGCCGCCGCCAAGAAGAATAGAAAAAGTTAGCTTTATCCTTCTTAGATTGTAAAGACCGCTATTTAAACAATCTTGAAATTATCAAGTCCCGTAATCGTCCCTCGTCCTTTTTCGTATTTAGGATGAGCGTTTGGCGACCATAGCCTTAAGGACCGCGAGGGCCACTTATGCGTGGGTCGGGTTGTTTTGGGAGGAGCGAGGTGGATTGGAGACTTGGCTATGCAAGATTAGGCGCACTTGTGAGGATAGGAGTGTTCTAGACCGGCGAGGATCTTTCCACTCGGGCACTTCCTTCTTCCGCGAAGTGCTACTTAGCAACCATAGCCCGGGGCGTAGGCGTAACACTTGGGTTGAGAGGGTTACTGCTCGGGATGGACCTCATGACCACCGGGTCACGTACCCTCATAAGCGCATGGGATAGGCGAGTTCGTGCGGGGAGGAGTGTTCCTGCCGACCCAAAGGTCACTCCACTCGGGTACTTCCTTCTTCCGCGAAGTGTTAGCAACCATAGCCGCTGGGGCGTAGGCTGTAGCACTTGGGTCAAAGGAGTTACCGCTCGGGAAGGACCTTGTGGTCGGTTGGGTCATCAACCCATAGCGCCGACCGGGAGCAGGCTGAGCAGGGCGCCGAAGGCAGCCCAGTCGTCGTCACCGCAGCGACAGTGCTCGGAAGGAAGAAAGTAAATAGCATGCTAGGAAGAGGAAAAGAGTTTAGGGATAGAATCGCCTTAACTTTTCTATATTCCATGCATTTGGAAGGATCGCGACGTCGGTGTCCTTGGCCGAAAGGTGCGGTAGGAGGATCTGCACGACGGTGAAGGGCCTTCCTGAGGCGGCGGCTTGTGCTTATCCTTGCCGGTGCGGACCCGACGCGAGACCGGTCGCCCGATCTTGAAAGACCGCCCTCGAACTGGCGGTACGTGGTAACGTCGCGAGCTTGTTGATATCGGCCGATCGCGGGGCGGCCCGCTCATGCGCCTCGTCGATCCGGTCGACGGAGTCTTGTTGTCGGCGAGCCCCGAGCCTCCTCGAAGCTTGCGGTCTTGGGCGCCATACTCGGTGCATCGGCAAAGCGGCCTCGGCCGTATACCATAAAACGGTGTGAACCCGGTCGCCGGTCGGCGTGGTTCGCGAGCTCGGAGGGCGGAGGGTAGCTCGGTCGCCCGCGCCTGCGAAGTGCTTGAGCGGCGAAGATCCGCGGCAGGCCCTTGAAGGATCATGCCATTTGCGCGCTTCGACACGGCCGTTGGTCAGCGGATGTGCCACGGTACGCCCAATCGACGCGGATGTTGAAGTCATCGCGAACTCGAAATTCCTTCCCGTGAACTGCGTTCGTTGTCGGTGATGATGGAGTTTGGGACTCGAATCGAAAGACTATGTCGCGGAAGAAGATGGCGCTTGTGCCGGCGTGGCGCTTCGACCGGCAGCCTCTATCCACTTGGTGAACTTGTCCACGCGACGAGCAAATGGGTAAAGCCCCGGGCGCTTTCTTGAAAGGCCGACGGATCGAGCCCCAAACCGCAAAAGGCCACGTGATGGGGATTATGCGCAAGGCTGGTGGCGGATGTATGCACTGGCAAAGAATTGGCATCCTTCGCGGTCGCGTGCGATGCGCTCTGCGTCGGACACGGCGGTCGGCCAATAGAAACCTTACCGAAAGGCCTTTCCCACCAGAGATCGGGGCGCAGCGTGGTGACCGCAAATTCCGCTGTGTATGTCGTCCAGTAGTTGTTTTCCTTGGTCGGCCAGAATGCACTTTTGGAGGACCCCGGAGGGGCTCCTTTTGTAAAGGTCTGGACCGATCAGGACGAAAGACTTTGCTCGCCGGGCGAGGCGCCGGGCTCGGTCGGTCGAGGAAGCGACCCGTCCGTCAAACGATCTATGAATGGCTTTCTCCAGTCGGATTCGGTTGCTAGCACGCCGTGGCTCGACCCGGCCAAGTCTACGCCCGACCGCGCGGCGGTCGGGGCGACCGTGCTAGGTAGGTCGGGGGACCGTTCGGCCACCGGGCCCAGCTGGATGGAAGGCCGTAGGAGGTCGCAGACGAAGATTCCGGGCGGGACCGGCTCTCTGGAGGCAGATTGGCGGTAGTCGGCGTCGCTATTGTGGCGTCGGTAGCTATGGTGGCTTCGAAGCCCTTGAACCGCGCCGAGCCCGCACACTTCTCGGCGATGCAGCGACCATACGGGCGTCTCGGGGCTCTGCGGCCTTCATGACTTGGTCGACGACAAGCTTGGAGTCCCGTGGGCGTAAGTCGGCGAGCACCGAGGTCGGCAGCGATCCGGAGACCGTTGACGAGGGCCTCGTACTCGGCAACGTTGTTGGTGGCGTCGAAAAGCAGCCTGATGGCGTACTGGAGCTTGTTCCCAAGTGGGGAGATGATGACAACTCCAGCGCCCGCGCCATTCTTGTTGTAAGACCCATCGAAGTACATTGTCCAAGATGCTCGGGTCTTGATCATCGGCGGTGCACGGGTTTGATCCACTCGGCGACGAAGTCGGCTAGGCTGCGACTTGATCGCCGTCAGGGCGTATGTGATGTCGTGGCGGCGAGCTCGAGTGCCCACTTGGCTATCCTTCGGCGTCGCGGTTGCGGGCGATCTCGCCTAACGGGGCGTGGTCACCACGGTGATGTTGTCTTGTCGAAGTAATGGGCGAGCTTCCTCTTCGCAATGAGCACCGCGTGAGAGTAGCTTCGCACTGCGGTGCCGAGTCTTGGACTCGGAAAGGACCTCGCTAATGAAGTAAAGCGCCGTTGTACCTTAAGCTCGCGGCCTTCTTCCGCTCGCTCCACCACGAGGGCGGCGGCGACTTGGTAGTGGCGGCGTGAAGGAACAGCTCCTCTGGTGCCGGCGACCGGGGCGAGGCGAGGCAGGAAGGCCTTGGTGGTGAGGGCCTCGTGAGCTTCGGGGTCCAACTAAAGCGGTCGGATCTCTTGAGTAGCTGTAGAGTGGCATTCGCGCTCGCCGAGCGAGACACGCGAGCGGCTCAAAGGCGCTGAGGCATCCGTCGACCTCTGGACCCCCTTGAGGTTCTTGATTGGGCCCATCCTTGCGATTGCTAATATCTTCTCTGGTTGGCCTCGATGCCTCGCTCGGAACAATGAAGCCAAGGAGCTTCCTTTGGGGACCCAGCGCATTTCTCGAGATTGAGCTTTATGCGGAATCGTCGAAGGTTCGCAAAGGTCTCTTCAGTCGGGGGCGAGTCGTCGGCCTTCTTGGTTTTTACGACAATATCGTCGGCGTACACCTCAGCGTTACGGCCGATCCGGTTATTGAAGCACGTTTGCATACATCGGTGGTATGTAGCGCCCGTTCTTTAGGCGAGCGGCATCGTAGCGTGCGAGAATGAGCCGAGCGGGGTGATGAAGGAAGTCGCGGTGGTCGGACTCCTTAAGCGCAATCGGTGGTAGCCCGGTAGGCATCCGAGAAAGAGAGGACTCGCACCTGCGGTGGAGTCGATGACTTGGTCGATGCGGGGGCAAAGGCGGATCTTTGGGACATGCTTTGTTGAGACTCGTATAGTCAACGCACATCCTCCATTGCCCATTTTCTTTTTACAAGTCGAGGTTGGCTAGCCACTCGGGGTGGCGCATCTTTCTGAACCTGCGGCCGAAGTTTGGCGATTTCCTCCCTATGATCCTGCGCTTCTCCTCGTCGAGTCGGCGGCGCGCTTTCCTATTTGGCGGGGCGTGGCTCGATCCGCACGGTCTTGATCGGATCACGAGGATCGACCGCGACCTCCTTCGTGTCCTCGGCGGTTGAAGGATCCGCCCCGACTTCTTCGGACTCGGGCGGATTCGGAGGCTTCCTCACGAGGTTGTCGAGCTCGGCGACGCGATGACTGCCGAGCAAGCTCTAGCTAACTGCGCTTCGCGATTGTAGGCAAAATGGAAGAACGATGCCACGGTGATGACTCCCGTGGCCTGGCATCTTCACTTGAGGTAGGCGTGGCGGGGACCGCCATGAACTTGGCGTAACATGGCCGTCCTGGATGGCATGGTAAGAACCGGGAAGTCCACGACTTCAAAGCGAGGGTTTCGTCGCGAAGTTTCCGGTTCCCGAAGGTAACGGGCAGGTCGATCTGCCCGAGTGGATGGGCCTGCTGGCCAGGAATGACGCCATGGAAGGGCGCCTTGCTAGGTCGGAGGGTGGAGCGCGGGATCCCCATAGCATCGAGCGTCTCGACATGAGGATGTTGAGGCCGCTGCCTCCGTCCATGAGCACCTTTGAAAGGCGCTTCTTCCCCACGACGGGGCTGACCACCAGGGGGTATCTCCCCGGCTGTGGAACGTGGTCGGGGTGGTCGGTCCGATCAAAGGTGATCGGGAACTCCGACAACCGGAGGTATTGGGGGACGAATGGCGCGACGGTATGGACCTCGCGATAAGCGAGCTTGAGCGGCGCTTGTCGGCATAGCAGGCCGGTCCTCCAAAGATCATGAGGCGGCCGTCGGGTTCGAGGAACTCGTCGTGCGCCTTTTCTCTCACGACCAGCGGGGCGCGTGAACTTCTTCTCCTTGCCACGCGGCGTTGCGGGACGCCGGAGAGTAACGCCTCGAGACCTCGCGATCCGGTACTTGTGTTTGACGGAGAACCCGTGGTTTGGGCGCGGCCGTCCATCAATTTCTCGAAGTGGTGGTAGGCGCGACGGTCGGTCGCTTTGCTTTATGGCGAGGCGGTCGGCGACGGCGACCACTTGGGGCTCGCGGATCGCTTCCGTGCGCTTAGTTTGTCGGGCGGTCGAGAAGGGGACCCGATCGCGGGCGCGGGTTACGGTGAGCCTTTCCTCCTCGAAGATGGCCCCACACCTCCTCGCGGGAGGTGTGGTTGGTGGCGATATCGAGGAGCTCCTTGGTAGTTACGGGCTTGAGACGGCCTGGTTTGTGTACCAAGGCCTTGCGGAGGTGCCGTAGATGAATGCTCCCACGACATCGGCGTCGGAGATGTCGGGGCTCGTTACCTTTGGCGGAAAACCGCGGATGTAGTCCCGGAGGGTTTCCCCTGGCTGCTGTTTGCAGCCCTTCAGTTCCCAGGAGTTTCCAGGGCGCTTGTAAGTGCCCTGGAAGTTGCCGACGAAGAGGGCCTTCAAGTCGGTCCGATCCACGATGGTTTTGGCGGCAAGTACTCGAGCGAGGCTCGGGCGAGTCTGCGAGGTAGATGGGAAGGTATTGGATGATGAAGAGGTCATCCGTTGCTCCTCCCGCCGGCATGCGGCCGGTAATCTTGAGCGGACACACGGGTTTGTGGCCCCGTGTATTTGGCAATGTTGGTAGGCGCTTCGGAATCGGCGGGAAGTCCGCTGGCGGATCCTCGGCGAACGCTCGGTCCAGGACCGTCGGGGCTCGGGCTGCGATGGTGGTGCCCGCCGCCCGCAACCCGTGAGTGGGCGGCCTCTTCCGCCATCTTTCTCCGCGCCTCAAGGGTAGCGCGAATGTCGTAGGCATCACCGAGCGTTAGCGCACCGAGCGCGCGAGGCTGTTGTGGCTCAGCGGTGCGGCGGCGCTGTCTTGGACCCATCCGGCCGCCGCAAATGCGGGCCCGGTGGCGAGTGGCTCGGGCGATAGGGCCGGGCGTGCATGTCTTTACGGCCGCGTGCTCTACCAGCCCCCGGAGGTTTTGGTAGGTGGCCTTGGCCTCCGGGTCGATCGGCTCCGGGAGGCCTCGAAGCAGCATTGCGGCCGCGCGTGCGTTTTGGTGGCGTGGGGGAAGAAGTGAGGACCGTCGGACCCTTCCGCTTTCTTGGGTGTGCTGACGCCGCGTCTTGTATGCGTCGCCGAGCACATGCGGGCCTCGAGCCCCTCCCTCCAGTTGGCTGGCGGTCGAGCTCGATCGCCGTTCCTCCAACTCTTTCTGCGCTGTTGTTGGGCTCGGCGCGGTCCGAGGCGGCGCGTTCGATGCGCTCCTGCTGGCACTCCTCCTCCTGCGCTGAGTCGTCGGACGGGAGGTCCGCGGCGCGAGGGCCACGGGCAAATCGGCGGTGCCGCCATGTTGCACTCGCGAGTGCGCTGGGCGGTACTCGTGTCGGGCCGGAGTCGCGTCCGGAAGAGTCTTTCACTCGTGGATGGAGGCCGGCGGTAGCCGACCATCGCCACCGATCGCGAGCCTACGGGGTGACATGGTCACCCGCCGGGCCTCTGGAGTTTCGCCCGACCGCGGCGAGCACTCCTCGGGTTCGGCCGGGGCTGCGGGCGCCAAGCGGAGCTTAGCGGTCGCGGAGAGGACGCCCAAGCTCTCGTGGCGCTGTCTTCGAGAGGCGGGGACGCAGCGTGAGCCCTCCGTCGGGGTGGCGGCGGTCGAGGAGCCGGCGGATCCGGTTCCCGGCGCGATCATGCCGTCGCAATGGGTGGATGCCATCGAGAGATAAGCGGAATCGGAGATGGTGATGAAGGCGCGAAGTCCCCTACAGCGCGCCAAGCGCCGGCATTTTCGGGGCGCCGCAAGTAAATTTGTAAGTCTAGGGGTCGCGCGTTCCACTCCTGAATGGTTAGACTCGTGAGTCCAAGATGTATCTTGGTTGGTGAAGGTCCCTACTCCATTCGTGTGGTGGTGTTGTATTACTCTTGGTATGTATGATGCACAAAGTTTTACAAGCGAGAATGCCAATGGCTTAGCGAGATGGGTTTGATAGCGCTCTCTCCTTTCTCGTTCTCCTTTTGCCCCCTTTGAATCGTTTAGCCTGCCTCCTTTTATCTGAAGGAAGGGCGGGTTACATCGAGTTAGGAGGAAAAGCGAGGTGACCTATGCTAGGAGCTCGGTCCTTCGTCCCGTGGGTGAGTCGCCACCGTCTTGCCCATCTTTGGGTTGGTAGCCTTGGTGGTCGGGGAGGTTAGGTATTTCCGGAAATAGCGTACTTGCCCTCTGTGATCCTTGCGAATCTTGGCGTCGAGTGCGTGGCGTTGGTCTTTGCCTCGGGAGGAGCGTGCGCTCGTCTTTATCGTGGTAGTTGATGGGGTGGAAGCTTTGTCTTCTCTGATCACGGATCTTCTTGGGAAGGAGCCACCGCCCTTGTATAGTCGCTCTGATTGACCTTATTCGGGGTGCGTGTCGGTAGGCGATGAGGACGACACGCGGCACTCGGCGCTCGTCACCTTGGTTTGGTTGGGTCGGAGATCCGCCCGCCAAGAGAAGTCGGGGCGCTGTGTCTGTCGGATCGCTTCCTGGCGGTCGGGAGCGGATGCCTTCTGTGATCTCGCAGCGGTCGGTCGGCGGCGGGCGGGCGCGGCTGTTGGTGGAGATATGCTTGAGGCCGCGGCTCGTCGCTTGGGCTGTTGGGGTATCCTTTTATTAGTATTCGTCGTGGGGATCTGCGCGCGATGCGGCGACGGCTGGCGGAGGTCGGCGGCGGCGCACACTCGAGGCGACGGCGGGAGATGGCGGGAGCTACGAGGAGGTGGCGGCGTTAGGTCGAAGTGGAACTGAGTGGAGGCGCGGCGTTTCAATACATATAGAAATGGACTATCGCTGCTAGGTCTCCAGAAAACCGGCAGTGACTAAATATCACTGCCGGGTCACATTTATAACTAGCAATGAAGTTGACTTATCACTGCCGGGTAATATGTAGAACCGTAGTGATATACATATCAACGCCGGTTATCTAATTAACCAGCGATATACTAAATATCACTGTAGGGTAATATATAGAACGGCGGTGATACTAAATTTCATTGCCGTTATCTCATTAACCGGCAGTGATAAGGCCACTATCACTGCCGGTTAATGAGATAACCGGCAGTGATATGTAAGTTCAGGTCAATGAAGTCAAACCTTCAATTTATTTCTTTTTCAGAGGCTGATTGCTTTGGGATTTTTGAAATCCTAACAAACTTCATGACATGTAATATTTCTCTTAAATATTTCCCCTTGATTTTGACCTTCGTTTAAAAATCGAAAAATACAGATTGCTCACTGTTTTAATAATTTTAATATTTTTGATCAAATAATGCTTAAAAAATTCGCACAAATGCAGTAGACCAACCATTGCTTCAAAAATTCACACAAATACAAAAATTCACACAGATGAAGTTTAATTCACACAAATTGTTACATATGAGAAAAAAATACATTAATTGTTACATATGAGAAAATAAACATGTAGTTAATTAGGACAACTAAGCTACGATTCGACCTTCGTTATGATCGCGGCGTATGTACGTAGCTTCGTCCTCACTCTCTTCCATGAGACCTAGGTCAACGTCCTCTTCGAAAGGAGGAAGCTCATCGAATTGGTTGTACTCTTCCTCGTCGACAACATTCTCAACTCCGACAATCCTTCTTTTTCCTTGAATAACCATGTGGCGCTCCTTGTTAGCTGGATCGGTTACAAAAAAGATTTGTGTAACAGAATTAGCAAGTACGAATGGTTCTTCTCTGTATCCGACTAGTTTGAGGTCCACGGTAGTGATACCATACTTATCGATGTTCATGCCCCTTGGATGTCTTACCCATTGGCACCGAAAGAGAGGGACCTTCAAAGGTCCGTAATCAAGCTCCCAAATCTCTTCTATGAATCCGTAGTAGGTTTTTCTATTTTCGTTGCTGTCGTAGGCATCTATACGGATACCGCTATTTTGGTTGGTGCTCTTTTTATCTTGTGCTCTTGTATAAAATGTAAAACCATTTATATCGTATCCTTGGAATGTCCGAATTGTAGTTAACGGTCCTTGAGCCAACACTTTCAACTGAGCGCACTCTGTCTCCGTATGCATCATGTGCCTACGCAACCAATCGCCAAAGTTATGTCTATGCTCTCTTGCGATCCAACCCTCTGACTTCGCTGGGTTTGTTCTGGATAGCATGCTCTTGTGCATGTTGACATACGGGGCCACCACAACTGATTGTCCCAAAACTGCGAAATGTGCTTGTGTGAATGAAGCTAGATTGTTTGTACGGAGTGATTACTCGCCCAGTGTCCCTTTTCCCTGTAGCCTGCCCTCATGCCGTGATGTAGGCACACCAATCGGTTTGAGATCCATGTAATCGACGCATAACTCAATGACCTCCTCGGTTCCCCAACAATCTGCAATGCAACCTTCCGGCCGATGTTAGTTACGAACACATTTCTTTATAACCCCCATGAACCTCTCAAAAGGATACATCTGATGTAGAAACACAGGACCGAGAATCCGTATCTCTTTCACAATGTGAACAATGAGATGGACCATAATATCAAAAAAAGATAGAGGGAAACACATCTCGAGCTTGCAGAGAGTGTGGACCACGTCTTCCTGCAGCTTATCTAGTTTCAATGGATCGATGGTCTTCTGTGAAATCGCGTTGAAGAATGAACACGACTTTATAATTGGGTCTCGAACTTTCTCTGGCAGAACACCCCTAATTGCAATTGGAAGCATCTGGTCATCATCACGTGCCAATCGTGAGACTTCATGCCAATTAATTTTAAGTCTTTCATTGAGACTAGTCTCTTTATGTTGGCAGAGTATCCGAACGAAACTTTCACTCCGTGCAAGCATTCGCACAAGCTAATTTTTCTTTCTTGCTCGAGTGTAGCGGTGCGGGAAGGTACTTTTCCTGTATCCATGTCTTTGTGATGCAGCTCCTTCCCGAGTTTCATATCTTCAAGGTCCATCCGTGCTTGAGAGTATCTTTTGTTTTGCGGTATATCGATAAGATACCAAGCAAGTCGTCACACACGTTCTTCTCTATGTGCATGGCGTCGATTGCGTGTCGAACTTCCAAGTCTTTGCCGATGGTAGGACCCAAAATATCGATCTCTTTTTCCACAAAGGAGCCTTATCACGGAACTCGGGATAGATGTCTTTGCTGCTCCCTTTCCGTGAATAATTTTAAGATCCTTTACTGACGCAAATATCTCTCTCGGTGTGATTCTTGAAGCTAAAGCGGTCTCCTTTGTCCGTCAAAAGCTCTCTTATTATTGCGGTATGGGTGATCCTTGCGGAGGAACCTACGATCTGCATGTAAGACATTTTTAGACAGTTCTTCAGCCACCGACTAGCTATACCATCTAAGCACTGGATGCATCTATTGAAGCCTTTTGTCGTTTGGCCCGACAGGTTACCAAGGGCAGGGTAATCATTGATGGTTACGAACAACAATGCGCGTAGGATAAAGTTCTCTCTTTTATACTCATCCCATACCCGTACTCCATCGTTCGACAAGATTAGAAGATCCTCAACCAATGGTTTGAGGTACACATCGATATCGTTGCCAGGTTGCCTGGGCCCTTGGATCAGTAGTGGCATCATAATGTACTTCCGCTTCATACAAAGCCAAGGAGGAAGGTTGTAGATACATAGAGTTACCGGCCAAGTGCTATGACAGCTACTCATGTTGCCGAAAGGATTCATCCCATTTGTACTCAACCCAAACCTTATATTCCTCACATCATATGCGAAGTGCTTCTTATATTTTCTGTCGATGTTCCTCCATTGCACAGAGTCAGCAGGGTGTCTGAGCATTCCATCCTTCTTACGCTCTTCGACGTGCCATCGTAGCAATTGGGCATGCCTTTTGTTCGCAAACAATCGATTCAGACGGGGAATTATAGGAAAATACCACACCACCTTACGGGGGGATCTCATCTTCTTACGCTTCACCCCGACATCGTCATTATCGATGTCATCATCGTTGCCCTTATACCGCTTTGCTTTGCAAACATCACAGCCATCCAAGTCCGCAAACTCATTGCGATACAACATGCAATCGTTTGGACATGCGTGTATCCTTTGTATTTCCAGTCCCAACGGGCAGACAACCTGCTTGGCCTGGTACGTACTTGTAGGCAACACGTTACCCTTTGGAAGCAAATCCCCCAAGAGACATAATAGCTCAGTGAAGCTCTTGTCGGACCAACCATTGCTTGCCTTCAACTGCAGTAGTGTAAGCACGGTCTGCAATTTTTTGTACTCCTCCTTGCAGCCTGGGTACAATGGTGTTGTGGAGTCCTGTACCATATGTTGGAACTTTTGAAACTCTTTTTCACTCGTGAAGTCTCCCTCCCCCTCACGCAACATTTGATCCAGATCGTCGTCGTGGCTATCGACAAACGTATCTTTGACTGCCGTCATATCGTTGTCCCCGTTATCTTTAGTAATGTGTCGCCCTTCATGTACAATCTCATCTTCGCCGTGCTTGGTCCAACAGTATAGCCACCTTGAAACCTCTTGAAGCAAGTGTACGCGTATCGACTCTATGGTAGAAAACGACTTGATTTTTGCAATCAGCGCATGGACAGCACATGTAGTCCGTCGGGTTCTTCAACTTGCGCGCGCGATACGTTTAGAAAATAACTCACACCATTAAAAACTACGCCCATAGCGGTCCGTGTCATACATCCACCTTCGGTCCATCTACAATTAATTAAATCAAACATTACATAAAGCATATAATTGCAAATAACAAATAATTGTAAACGATTAGATTTAAAAACCTATGTAGCAATTTTGACTATATTAAAATACATCAACCTTTTCCGTTATGTAAATATCCATGTAGCAATTTTTAGTATTGTAAAAATGAAAATAATTGTAAATAGTTAGGATATATTTGGACTATATTAAAATATATCAATCTTTTTCATTAAACAATATCCATCTTGCAATTTCTTATTATTTAAAATTTTTAAAAAATTGTAAATACTTAGGATATACTTTGAGTACATTAAAATACATTAACATTTTTAATTAGGTAAATATCCATCTAACAAGTTTTATTATTTCAAAATTTGAAAATACATGAACCTTTTTCATTATGTAAATATCCATGTGGCAATTTTTATTATTTACAAAAATAGAGATCAAATTACTAACCTCGAAAAGAAGTACAATATGAATTTTAATAAATTTTTCAAAGACAAATCGTCGCAATCTACAAATCGAGCAAAGACAGGCGCCTCTCTGTCTTTGCTCGATCGGTCGAGAGGCGGGGTCTCGATTATATAAGCGACTTATCACTACGGTTCTGCGCGAGCCGGCGTGATAAGCTTCGAACAGCAGAGGAAAATCATATTGCGCGGGAAAATAATATCACTGCCGGTTCTAGTCTCAAATCGGCAGTGAAAATTCAAATACCACTGCCGGTTTAAGGACGACCCGGCAGTGATATATCTCTGCCGGTTGTTGTCTCAAACCGGCAGTGATATCTTACTTTTTACTGTCGGATGGTTGCTTGAACCGGCAGTGATAAGGTCTCCCCTCAACTTAAGTTTCGAACCGGCAGAGATATGTTATCACTGCCGGCTCGGTCCTAACCGACAGTGATATGCCGGCAAGGATTGCCTGTTGTGGAGTAGTGGATGGATATACATGAGTAGTAGCTAGATTTTTACATAGCTTCCCCGACAAGTCAAAAAAAAAAATCACGATACACGCAATGATAAGTAGCTTCCCCGACAAGTCAAAAAAAAATAACCATACACGGAATGATAAGTACTATTGTATATATTTAAAAAAAGAAAAAGAAAAAGAGGTACCAACGTGTGGCATGCAATATATTCTTTACTCATGGGTTGCGTGCGGGCATGTCCACCCTGCAACCCTCTCCTCTATATAAGGTGCAACAACGCTTCGTCTGAGGCCACAAGCTAGCTAGACTTGAGCAATTGTAGACAGCTAGCTATATAGTAGCTTAGCTTGGTGAGTTCGAGAGATATCAGCGATCAACAATGGCAGACGGAGTGGTGAAATTCGCGGTGGACAAGCTGGAGGAGATGGCTGTGCAGGAGCTGAAGCTGCAGACGGAGGTGGGGAAGAAGGTGCTGGACCTCAGGCACGAACTGGAGTGGATACGCACCTTCCTCCGCGACGCAGACCGGAAACGCCGCCAGCCGGCCGAGGACAACGACCTCATCGAGGTGTGGGTGCGCCAGACGCGGGAGCTGGCCAACGACGCGGAGGACCTCCTCGAGGAGTTCTTCCACAAAGGCGAGCTCCACTGCCACGGCTGCTTCGACCTGCCCTCCTTGCTCCAGTGGCTCCGCCACTCGGCCACCGGTCTGTTCACCCGCCATACCATCTTCGACGAGATCGAGGACATCAACAAGCGCATCGACGAGATCAAGAAACAGCGGAAAGAATACCAGCTGGAGAAACTCTCCAGCGTCTCCAAACCTCACAGGAAGAACTACAGTGACTGGTACATAAATACGTACATATATTTATCTTTACTAATTTGTGGCCTTCCCTCCAAGTCCCACGTTAATCCTAGCAGGTAAAAAAAATAGAAATTCCCATATTAATTAAAGAAAAAAAAGCTAGGACTTCTCTCGTATTAATCAAAGAAAAAGGAAAGAACTAAGCTATCCATATGGTGCATCTGCTTATTTATGATGGCTCTGATTTATTATGCCACCAAAGAAAGAATAACCTGCCGTATAGAATACCAAATTAAATCTTGGACTCCAACTCTATTCCAAGGTGTTTATTAAGGAAAGAAGAATTATATGATATATGTACACGGTAGTTAGAAAGAGAGAAAGAATAACCTGCCATGCATATATATATAATACAAGATGCTGACTCCAATCATGCTTGCATGTATCAATCATGCTAGCATGTATTGATATGCAAGGTGTTTGTTAAAGAAAAACGGAAAACAGGATAAATCTACGCAGTAATTAAAATTTTGGCTGAGTTGAGTTAGACACAAATGTACTCTCGGTTCATGAGAAAAACCCATTATTTTATATACTAATTGGAGTCATCCTAATTCCTAAAAGCCACCATGTTAATCAGAAAATACTAGAAATTCCTACGTTAATCTAAAAAAGAAAAATTACTAGAAAATCCCACATTATTCTAAAAAAAGAGAAAATCTTGGTCAACCAATCTCCTTAATCATTTTCATCCATTGCTTAGATCTATTTATCTATTCATAAGAGATATATGGTAAATCAGAGAATTATCATATGTAAGGGAAAGCTTAGATCTATTTATCTATTCATAAGAGATATATGATAAATCAAAGGAGTATCATATGGAAGGGAAGGCTTAGATCTATTTATCTATTCATAAGAGATATATGGTAAAATAGAGAAGTGCTATATAGAAGAAAAGCTTTGTTTTCCTTATCTACTCGCCATCTTAAGGAACCTAATAAAGGAGCAATGACTTGAAAATAGAAAGGAAGACAAGAAGATATTATTGCATGCGTTACAAATTAGATCTATTTATAGAAATTGCTAGTTGTGCAGGTGCACGGGTCCATGACTAGTGCATGCTAATTGTACTTTATGAGTTTTCTTGATCAATCATTCTATTAGCAAGTTTTGCACTACCATGTGATGCTGGTGTCATATTAATGCAAAAGTATATTCCATAATTACCACAAACTTAACCAACATAATTTAAAGCTTCACATATAAGACTGAATTTAATTGAGTAATTAATATATTCAAAATCAAAATTAATTCAGAATATATAAAAGGATTTGGAATAAAGAAATGCCCAAACAAAATGCATATAAATTAAAATTTTAAATGATATATGAATATATAATTGTGGTTACTAAAATTTTAACTTTTTTATATAAAATTACAATATTGAAAATTTAGACTTTTATAAGCTTAAACAATTCATAAAAAAACTAAAATTTGAAATAAGAATGTAGCTACCTAAATTTATATAAATTTTGAACTAAATTTACAAAATTAAAGGATCATATGTTACAACTTGGGAAAATAGTTTGAATAGACTACACACTAATTAGTTGAATTGGAGCTCAAGAAATGCAACCTGGCCAGGTCAACTCGGACCTGGTGGGTCTAGAGGAGCGGTCAGAGATAAAAAAAAAAGTTAAATTAGACACTAGAATTAATCAATTAAATATATATATAAGAAAAAATAGCTCGTCCTAGTCAAGGAGGAGATCACACACCATCAGAAGGCATAGCTATTGGTCAGCAAGGAATGGGAAAATGGCGCAAATTACATGTCCTATGATGAAAAATAAAAAGAGATCTAAAGCACGTTTTAGTTGTTGAGAGGAAATTTCAGCTGTATATTGAATAGAAATATAGTGACTAAATAGATAAAAAGAGCTATAACATATTTTTACTATGAATCCTAGAAATTAAAGTATGTTGAGAGGAAATTTCAGCTGTATATTGAATAGAAATATAGTGACTAAATAGATATAAAAAAGCTATTACACATTTTTACTATGAATCTTACAAAGTCAAATGAAAGCAACAAATGACTTTTCATTCTAGCCCATGCAGAAAGCACGGGTCGATGTTCTAGCTCAAGAAGTGCACGGGTCGATGACTAGTGATTCTAATTGTTACCTATCTTTCTCTGGCAGTTTAAGCTTTAGGTTCAACCAATCGGTACATAAAGCATAAGGGAAAACATTTTCAGTTCATTTAGAAAAAACAGTCCGAAATCTATCTATATAAATAAAAACAACAATGATATTCAAGGCATCTCATTCGTCTTAAGGGCAAGAAAATCTCATAATAATTCTAAAACAAATTCTATAAAATTCTCGGATTAATTAAAAGAAAAAGAGAAGGATCTCCACCACTTATTTTGGTGAGATCAGATTATAGCATTGTAGATTAATCATATATAGATATTAGAGAGTTATATAACAAATATACTTGTATTTCAATTACCGGAAGTAGAGTCGTTGTATATCAAAGACAACTGTAACATAATATTTAGTCAGAGAGTTGTGCGAGTAAATATGATAGTTCGGCTTAATTTTGCCGGTTCTAAGATGAGAATGTTTTGCCTGCTCGGCATAAATAATTCTCTTGATTGATATGGCTTACTCTCTGAGCCACGGATATTTTTATCTCTTAGGGGACCTTCCCTTACTGAATTTGTCGTCCAACCATATCATGTTTGCGATGTGTGCCTACGTACATAGTTTGTTTTCTAGTCATTGAATAGAGGGTATTGCAGATCTCGAGGAGGAATGGAGGGACAGATGGAGTAGAGACAAGTTCACTTCAAGAGTAAAAAAGGTTTTCCCTTACTCTTCGCTGTGCATGTAGGTCTACAATGAACGAGAGAGACATAGAAGAAGAGCTGCATGACATTTGGCCCCACTGCTACCACGAAGACATCAAGAACTGGCTCCTCGACGAGGAGGAGACCCGGCAAACCGTCATCGCACTCACCGGCAAGAGCGGCATCGGAAAGACGGCTTTGGCCAGCTTCTTCTACGGGAGGAGCTACGTCCGGAAGAAGTTCGACTGCGTCATCTGGTTGCACGTGCCCCACAATTTCCGTTTTGTCGACCTCCTCCGCGACATCATCCGGCAAGCCTCCGGCAAGACAACGGCCATCGAGTCGCAGCAGGAGCAGGAGAAGCAGAAGCAGAAGCAGAAGGCTTCCGTCGTGGCAAGGAGTGGAGGAATAGAGGAGGAGCACATCAAGGAGGACATCGCGGCGGAGCTCGGGACGAAGAAGTACCTGATCGTGCTAGACGACGTACGTTGCTGGGAGGAGTGGAACTTCTTCCTGGCCACGTTGCCGGCCAGCAATGGCAGCCGCGTGCTTGTCACGACGCAGCTCAAGGTCCATGAAGCAAGCAGCAATGGCTACTGCCTTCGCATCAAGGTGATCGAGAAGCTGAACACCGAATGGGCCAGGCTGTTGTTCTGCAAGAGAGTCTATGGCAGCAACAAAGAATACACTACAGCAACCAATGACAAGCTGATGAAACTGGAGACGAAGTTGCTCCAGGGCAAGAGCTTGCCACTCAACGTGGTCATGCTCGCCGGGCTCCTGAGGTCCAAGAGAGAGGATGAGTGGGACGACGTGATTGAAAACCTCGCTTCCTCTTCCTTTGAATCCCCGGACATGGATAGCGCTCGCGCCCACGATGGGCGGCCGTGGAAGAAGAAGCCGGCGGCTGCATGGACCAAGAAGCCGACGTCGAGTGAGAAGATCCTCGCGGTATGCATGGACGACCTCCCGCCGCACCTCAAGCCGTGCTTCCTCTACTTCGCCGGGTTCACTGCCGAGGCGGCCATCGACGCCCGGAAGCTCGTGCGGATGTGGGTGGCCGAGGGGTTTCTGCAGGCCAAGAACGAGCAGACGACGGAGGAGTGCGGCATAGAGTGCCTCAAGGAGCTCATCTCCCGGTGCCTGGTTCACCTTGTGGAGACGGACGCCGCCGGCAACATCGTCGCCGTCAGCGTCCACCAGACCGTGCTCGACTTCATCCAGGCGGAGGCGCGCGATACCAACTTCCTCCAGGTGCACAGCACCACCGCCGACCTATCCCGAGGCGGCGTCCGCCGCCTCGCGCTACGTAACACCTACGACACCTACGTCAGCGTCGTGCTCTCGGCACCTAAGCTCCACTCCCTCCTCTGCGACATCCCGGAGAGCGCCGGCAAGGACGGGAGCTCAGCTGTCGACCCCTTGCAGTCATCTGCCAAGACGCTCTGGAAGAGAGCACGGGGGCTCATCAATGGACGTGTCCACACCTTCTCCGTCCAGTGCTCGAGGTTCCTCCGCGTGATGGACCTGAAGGGCGTGCAGCACCGGCACACGCTGCCGGAGGAGATCGGGTGGCTGATCCACCTCCGGTACCTGGGCCTGTCGCACACCACCGTGAATCACCTCCCCAAATCCGTCAGGAAGCTCCGGAACCTACAAACGCTGGACGTGTCGAACACGCTCGTCAACGAGGTGCCGTGCCGGTTCTGGTGCATCCGGACGCTCCGGCACGTGATCGCAAGGCGGCTCCGTGACGGGCCGAAGGAGTACCACCCCCTCACAAACGTGCAGACGCTCCACGGAGTGCCGTGGGGCAGGTGGGCTCATCGCGACGCGGCCATCAAGAGGATGACCAACCTGCGGTCGCTCAAGGCGTGCAACATACCCAGAGCCGTCGACGCGCTGCTGCCGGGGCTGGCCGGGCTGGAGTGCCTGAGGTCGCTGGACCTGGAAACGGCATATGACGCGGAGCTCCCGCTGCAGGAGATCCTCGCCATGCTTGGCCTGCGGCAGCTTCAGTACCTAAGGCTCCATGGCAAGGTGGCGGAGACGAAGCTGGCATTGCAGGGCCACCAGTACCTGCTCCCGAACCTGGCCAAGCTGGAGCTCTACGGGTCGGGATGCCGGCGAGGCCACATCGACGTGCTCGCGAGGCTGGCGAACCTCTCCGAGCTGGTGCTCGGGGAGGGCTCCTACGCCGACGCCTACATGGTGATCCCCGCCGGCGGGTTCCTCATGCTCCGGAAGCTGCAGCTGGAGGATCTGGCGGAGCTGACGGAGTGCACCGTGGCGGGAGACGACGACACCGACGCGCTCCCGCAGCTGCAGCACGTGTCCGTGTTCCAGTGCAGGAAGCTGCGGAAAGTGCTGCCGTCCCTGCCGAAGCTGAGCCTGCTGACCGTGTCGCCGAGCATGGATCTTGACGGGCACAAGTTCATGACGGGGGGGAAGCCGGCCGACGTGGTGTGCGGCAGGATGCCCAGCAGGAGGCGGCTAGCTCGTTAGTTGATTGCATAACCATGCACGCATGCATTGCATGCTATTGAAGTATGTGTCGGATATATGATCTGCATGCGACAACATGAGTAGTCATATAAGTTAAAATTTTAAATTATACCAAATTAATATATTAAAATCAAAATTAGTTTGGTATATATAGAATGAGAACAAAATTCATATAAGTTAAAATTTTAAATTATATATGTAACAGCCTCAAAAATCATAAAATAAAGAAAAATGAAATAAAAATCTTTTGTGTATTATTTTCTAAATTTCTGAAATTTCTGGATCTTCTGAATATTCTTTTGGCTTTTCTTTAATGCAAGAAAGTGAAACAAAGAAGATAATAAATGGAAAATGGTAAAAAGTAAAAATGTTAATTCAACAAAAATTTACCAAAGTCACCATAAATATCTGAGGGCTCTCCTCAGCTTGCTTAAGTCGGTGAGTAACCTGGATTTATAAAAATAATAATTAATCAAAGATAATCATGTATAAATATCTCAGGGTAAAAGGGTAAAATAATTTGGTAAAAATATCTGTAGTCATCCTGACCCAATATTTTTATCTTTCTGACATCAAAACAGTATAAACATCCAGTAAAAATATCAAGAATTTAAAATAATAATTAATCAAAGATAATCATGTATAAATATCTCAGGGTAAAAGGGTAAAATAATTTGGTAAAAATATCTGTAGTCATCCTGACCCAATATTTTTATCTTTCTGACATCAAAACAGTATAAACATCCAGTAAAAATATCAAGAATTTAATAATTCATAATTTTAAAAATTCAAAAACAGTGAATAAGTAAACTGGAAAATAGTAATGTCAGAATTTTTAAAAATTAAATATTAATAATTAAAATATTTAATTTTTACATAAGGTGTAGAATACCATTTCAGACTATGATTAAGAGTTTTGTAAAATAATCACTTCATTTAAATCACAAATTAAAAGAAAAACCGAATGGGCAATGCAGCAACAGTTGCATTGTCAGATTTTTATTAAAATCTACATGAATCATAAAATATCTAAATTTTTACAGGAAGCTGGTAATATCATAGCCGACCTATGTTAAAACATTTATAAAATTTCGTGTCGTTTTCACCGTCAAAAACGCCGTTGAAATCCCGTCCTGTCCCGAGCCTTCGCGAGTTCTTTTCCTCTCACGACATGTGGGCGGGTGTCGGTGAGACACCTCGGTACGGCCGCGCCATCGGCCCCAGCGTGTCGGCGTTTGACCGCGTTCTTCTTCCCTCTCTCGCCTCTCTCCCGCTTGCGACGCCGCTTCTCGGATTTTCTCGCACTGCGCGCCAAACCGACTTCCTCTCCTATATAAACCCTCTCATTTAAATCGCGGCCGACCCAATGCCTCCACGAGAAGCCATTCGCGGCTGCTTTGGTCGTCTTCTCGTGACGGCAAAAACCGAAGAGGCAAAACCCCAAATCTTACGCCACAAACCATTTCGTCCAAATTAACTTCGCGAAGCTCCTCGTGCTTCCGGAGCTCATCCCGAACCTCGTGAAGCTCTTTCTTCCCGTGAGCTCCTCGCGTGATCTTCTTCCGCCGCGCGCAAGCGGTGAAGCTCCTCCGCCATCCATTCTTGAACCAAAGCGAAATGGAACCCTTGTAGCTCATCGATGCTCGTAGTGGTGATCTTCAAGCCTAGGATAACCGTTTGCGGGTTCGCCGCCCGCCGTGAGTTCGCCGCCCCTCGCGGTGCCGACCGCCTTCTCGGCCACCTCGGCTCACCGCGCGCCACCCAAAGGTGCGCCTTGGTCCGCTGGTGCCTCGGTGGAATCGATTCCGTCGCCGGGCGTGGTTCGCCACCGGCGAAGCTCGGATGTGCCGCGCCTGCTGCGGTCACCGCCAGCGAGCCCACCTGTCGGCCGCCGTGCACTCACCACCATTGCCGTCGGGGCCGGTGTCGGCCGCCACGCCTAACACGATCTTCTGCGTCGCGCCATCTGGGCCCGGTCGGTCGACCTCTTCTTGCGCCGAGCCGCGTCACCGCCAAGCTGGCCCGACTAGTCGATCGCGCGCGTCGTTAATCGCTGCCGCGTGGACCCGGCCGGTCGGTCGCTTGCGCATGCGTGAGTCGCTGCCGTCGCCCCGCCCGTCGACCTCGCGCGTCGTGCGACCGTAGCGTCGGCCGCTCGCGGCCATGTGGGATGACGACACTGTGGACCCGCTTGTCAGCGCCTCAGCGCGGTTCCGCCCGAAAAGGGAAAGCGCATTTTCCCCGCGAAAGCGCACTTTCCATTTTCGGCAATTTTCTGATTTTTCAGTATTTATTCAAAACCTAGATATTCAAATAGCTATAACTTTTGAATCACTTAACCAAATTTGATGAAATAAATTTCTAAATTCATCTAAAATCCAGTATATTCAGAATATTCAAAAATATTTCATAATTGAATTTTATTTGGATTTCGAATTTAAATTCAAAGAAAAGGTTAGAAATATGTTATACATGAAAATTCTGCAAATAACCTCCAAATTTAGTAAAATAAATTTTATTAGAACCCTTGTAATCTCAGGAACCAGAATCTATAAAAATACTTAGGGTGTGTTAGAAGAAAATTTTAAGTTATAAAAATGGGTAGTAAATAATACAATAATGGTTTAAATAGATTAAATCTTTAAATTGCAAATGAGAACAAATAATGCTTGCAACCATTTCTGAATTTGTGAAGTTATTTATTTGAATATTTCCATCTGATTTCTTTTTGGCTCTATTGAAATTTGGTATTTGTTATATGTCGCCGTACGACGTGTAGAATCCGACGAACCCGGTGTATTCGACGACCAGGAGTTCGAAGTCGAGGATACTCAACAAGGCAAGCAAAACCCCTTGATCATATTGATCCCAGTTTTATAAATGTTTTCATTAAATGTTTTATTGCATACTTTATTTTATTAAAGTATGCTATATTTCAGGTAGTGGTAGTTGTACCAGTAGACTTATAGAACTTCCTTGATAAGTAGGAAATTGTGAACCTTGAAAACCCTAGAATAGCTTAGACATTATTAATGTCAATCTGGGTTACTTACATTTAGTGACATGCTTAGCCATGCTTAAAGAACATAAAACTTTGACATGATTAAAAATGTTGGATATGACTTTTAAATGGGTATGACCATTTTTATGGTTGGTATTTGGTTGGAAAATGAAAATAAAACTATGGTTTAGATGCGGGCAATTATTGGCAATAGCCGGTTGTGCATGTCTTTGCACGTAGTGTAGGGTGGAGATTATTGCCCGTGTCGAGTTAAGGACCGAACTATGGGTTGTTTTCAGGCCAAGAATATTCATACAACCACAAGTGCTGGTATGGGACAGCTCTAACTTATTAAGTTGTTTAAAACTAGCTTTGCACTTGGAAGGCTGGAGTAGTACGAGCTGTTTCTTAATGAATTGCTCGACGGGACGTCCACACCGAGGTGATCATGGATTAAACGTCTACCAATATAACGGTGTACACCATACTGTGGGTAGTTCCATCATTTCTATGCTCTGAGTTCTTACTCCATAGAATGGGTTTATCGTCACCGTGCTGGTGCAAAGTTAGGTTTAAATGATGTAACGGTTATAACATGACTCTCTGCGGCACACCAAAGACAGTGTGCAAATATCGATTGCTCAAAGAGTTAGTCATGTCTTGTGGGGAAAGCTGTATACCTCTGCAGAGTGTAAAACTAATCGATTAGCGCGTCATGATCATGGACACTTGGTAAAGTCATCACATAGTTAGCAGTTTTGCTTATTTTCATAAAAAGTGGTTTCTACCACGTGTTGGTCATCTCCGCTATGTGCGGGAGGAAATGGTTTTGAGTATGGTCAGTATACCCAAACATTCGTGATTTATTGATGCTTACATTCTATCACTTTCAATATTAAATTGCTTTTATTTAAATTCCATTTTGCAATCTATTATTTTGTACTTACATTTCAAACCAGCTTTATGCAAATTAACCTTAATAGCCTTTCATTGGAATGGCCTACATGTATTTTAGGATTTGCATAAGTCTTGCGAGTACGTAAGTACTCAACTTGCCAATGTTGATGTTTTTAGGTGAAGAAACAGATTTCCCCGACGATTCTTACGTTGATGCAGGATACGGGGAATTTAACGATGAATTTATCTAAGGATTTTTCCCTTGTCAGTTGCTTGTGGAACAATAGGTTAAAAGGCATACTACAAGAAGTTATCTCCACTGCAGTTTTACTTTTGGTATCGCAAAAATAATATGTAATCTTACTTCCGCTGTGTAATAAAGTTTGTGTATGACTGTGATATCAATTTGTATTTGCGCGTACTAGCTACTGATTATGGGACTAGTACTGTATGCACATGGTATCCATTTTTGGTATTCAGTTATCAAGAATGGGGGCCTTACAATATATGAATATAAAATTGTGTTACTAAAATTATGAAGTGAATCAGATGCTCAAGAGGGGGTGAATTAGGATTCTTTTGGCAACAAAGACTTAGTAAAAAATTAGAATGTTACTAATCCAACCTAAGTGGCTAGGGTTTTTAGCGTACGTAGTTTAGCGACTTAATTCTAACCCTACACAATTCTAGTAATCGAAGAATTGAAATGCTCAAAAGTAAATATGCAAACGTAAAAGAGACAAGGAGTACAACCAATTTTTCATCGAGGTCTTGGAGATTCGGAGATCTCCCCTACTCCTTGTTGGAGCACTCTTGCAAGATTTTAGCTCTGACTTGAAAATGCACAAGGAATCAAGCCATCTACTCGTTGTAGTCCTCCACTCCGGATAGGTGGATTCCAAACATTCACAAGAATCCTAAGCCTTCCACAAGCACTTCCATGGAATGTCATCAAGCTAAACGCCTCCAAGCTGTCTAGGAGTTACAGACCTCCAAAATAACAAGCCCAAAACACTCACTTAAACCTCGTAAGGTTAATCAACAAGAACTGATGCACAAACTAGGCCTATCTATTTTCTTTAGCACTCGAAGGTCTTCAATCAAAGCTTCAAAGTGCTCTTCAAGATCTTCACTAGGATAAACGCTGAGATGGAATCGTCAACCCGTACACAAGAACCCCATAAGGTCTATATATAGCTCCACCTATCAAAAACTAGTCGGTAGACACAGATTTTCAAAATATGTTTTTGGGTCGGATCATCCGACCCAATTAGATTATCCGGCTTATATGCTTTCCAATGGCAAAAAATATAGCTGTTATGTACGGATGGATCGTCGATCCAACCAAATCATCAGAGCCACTCGGATCATCCAACCTGCGTAGATCATCCGACCCTGTTGAATTTGTCGTCGAGAGCACCTTCTCTATCAAATTGATCTAACCCACTTAGATCATTCGAGTCACATGAATATCTCCAAAATATATCCTATGTGAAATTAATCCAAACGATGATCTGACCCACTCGGATCATCCGAGTCCCATTGAATTTTGCAGAACATGTCCTCTATAGAATTGAGCCGACTGGTGGTCCAACTGACCCAGTTCGTCCAACTCCTATTGAAATTTTTAAAAATTATCCTATGTTAAATTAATCCAACTAGTAGGCCGACCCACCCGGATTATCCAACTTCAACTAACATTTTCTAACCAAGTTTTGAAATTTCACGCTGAGTCCAAACATGGCTTCCTCACTTGATTTCTTCACTTCCTCTGACTTGATATGAACTAGAAAGACCTAATGTGCATCACAACTAGCTATCCAACATTACCAAGCTCAAACTACTAGTCTTAACCATCCTTAATAGTACGGCCAAAAGAAAAACACAACCTATCACTAAAATGATCCAAAACACCACTCCTTGGATCATCTCTAATCCTAAGGTCTTTAATCTTCATATTTAACGTCAATACAACTATGTGGTGATCCATGAATATTAAGAACATCCATTTTGCCAATGTCAAGCACTAACTCATATTGTAACCTTCAAAAGAGGTTAGTCTTGACAAAAATGAGTCATTAATCACCAAAACATAAAAAGCACCGAAATTGGGGGCCTAGATGATTTCAAATTACAATATTGAAAATATAGACTTTTATAAGCTTAACTAATTCATAACGCAAACTAAAAATTGAAACAAAAATTGTAGACCCAAATTTATATAAGTTTGAGACTAAATTTACAAAATTTAAGGATCATACGATACAATTTGGGAAAATAGTTTGAATAGACTACACATTAAACAGCTGAATTGGAGCTAAAAAAATTAGGCACTATAATTAATTAATTAAATATAAAAACTAGGCGCTATAATTAATTAATTAAATATAAAAAACTCATCGTAGTCAAGTAGGAGATCACACACACCATCCGAAGGCATATCAGTCAGCAAGGAGGGGAAAACAGGTCAAATTGCATGTATTATATGATGAAAAATAAAAAGAGATCTAAAAGCACATTTTAGTTGTTGAGAGGAAATTCTAGTTGTATATTTTATAGAAATATAGTGTGTAAATAGATAAAAAAGAACTATTACATATTTTTACTATCAATGTTATTAAGTTAAGTCAGATGAAAATAACAAAGGTCTTCTTGTTCTAGCCCGTGCAGTGCACAAAATTGATGACCAGTAGCATTATAAATAGCACGCCATTGTAATGGTATATTAATTCACGTAAAATGGGTGGGTATTTTCTACAAAGGCATTTCTAAGAGGATTTGACGATTGGAGTGACATTTTTCAAAGGACTATGATTGCAATTGTATTTCTCAAAGTTAGGACAACTAGGTAATTGTCCGCGGCGTGTCAGTGTGTAAATAGATAAAAAAGAACTATTACATATTTTTACTATCAATGTTATTAAGTTAAGTCAGATGAAAATAACAAAGGTCTTCTTGTTCTAGCCCGTGCAGTGCACAAAATTGATGACCAGTAGCATTATAAATAGCACGCCATTGTAATGGTATATTGTAAATAGATAAAAAAGAACTATTACATATTTTTACTATCAATGTTATTAAGTTAAGTCAGATGAAAATAACAAAGGTCTTCTTGTTCTAGCCCGTGCAGTGCACAAAATTGATGACCAGTAGCATTATAAATAGCACGCCATTGTAATGGTATATTAATTCACGTAAAATGGGTGGGTATTTTCTACAAAGGCATTTCTAAGAGGATTTGACGATTGGAGTGACATTTTTCAAAGGACTATGATTGCAATTGTATTTCTCAAAGTTAGGACAACTAGGTAATTGTCCGCGGCGTGTCACGCCGCGACCGTCACCTATCACGTGAGCAAATCGAGAAAACGTACGCAAAAAGGACAAACAAATTTTTTCCTACAAAAAAAGACCCAAGCGTATTTTTTTTCGAAAAAGGATCTAAACGTAAAAAAGAAAAAAAACAGCAAAAGGACCAAAACGTAGCAAGTAGTTTTTGTTTCCGGAGAAAGGACCTGACGGCTTTTTTTCTCTCGAAAAAGGACATAAACCTAATTTCGATTTTCCCAAAAAGGATCCGAGCGCTACGCCAAAAAACGCTAAAAGAGCATGAACGTAATATGTATTCTTTTTTAAAAAAAGGATTTGATCGTAATTTTTTTTCTAAAAAGGACCTATATGTAATTTTTTTTCGAAAAAGGACCCGAGCGTAAATTTTTTTCGCCGGCTTGCTCCCGGCTCAAAAGAATACATATTGCTCCCGGCTCGAGCAGGAACTCTTCAGGCTTTAATAGAGGGGATGATTCAAGAGGCACGTATTCAATGATCCCCTTTTATAAAACTCATCTAAAGTTAATAATTTTTGGGAATTGCTAATTTGTGGACACACCATTTCCTTGTGATAAGTGATATCACCTCTTTGCTTTTTCCACTTTCCTTTCCCCTCAAAGGACTTCTCCATATGACAAGTGATAGCACCTACTTTGTTTCCCCGCTCTCTCCTTGTGACAAGTGGTAACAACTTATTCCTTTCTCCACTTCCCTTGCATCTCAAAGGCTCTCTCATTGTGATACGTGGCGTCATCCCCTTTTCTCCTCCATTCCCTTCCTCTAAAACTCAAAATAGTTTTTGTATTTCAAATTCTCTTAAAATTTTGAAAACAAGTATTTTTTTAATCACTTTCGAAAGTTTTTTAATCGAAACTTTTAGAACCAAAAGTTTTTGAATTGAAAGTTTTCATAGTTGAAACTTTTCAATTTAAAATTTTTCAAGTTGAAACTTTCTAATTTGAATTTTTTTGATTTAAAATTTTTCGAGTTGAAACTTTCCTATTTGATTTTTTTGATTTAAAAATCTTTTAAGTTGAATTTTAAATCAAAACTTTTCAAATTGAAGGTTTTTTGAATCAAAACTTTTTGAACTGAAAGTTTTTGAATTGAAAGTTTTCATAGTTGAAACTTTTTGATTTTAAATTTTTCGAGTTGAACTTTCTGTGTTGAGACTTTCTAATTTAAAAATTATCGATTTAAAATATTTCAAGTAGAAACTTTCTGTTTTGAAACTTTGTAATTTGAAATTTTTGACTTATTTTTTTCAATTGAAAATGTTGATTTGAATTTTTTTCGAGTTAAAACATTATATTTAAAATTTTCAAAGTCAAATTGTTTTAATTTTAAAATTTTATGTTAGAGAGGAAGAAAAGGACGTGGAGAAGTGAGTAGGGAAGGGGGAAGTTAGAGATGACACATATGGCATTCTATGAAGATATCTTTGAATTCATTAGTCATACTTTTTTTTCTATGTGTGTGTGTGTATATATATATATATATATATATATATATATATATATATATATATATATATATATATATATATATATAGTGTGTGTGTGTTATGAGGAGGAAAAAATTCTGTCGCACATTCGCACTAACCATCATTTTCTCGTGGTTTCTCTACTACTTCTAATTAGGAGTTGGTGGCGGTGGTCCGTTCTCCTCTAGAGTATCTGATTCGTTGGATCTGACATGAACGACTGAGATAGAAGAGTATTTAATCATATCTTAGATGAAAAGATTTTATCATATCTTTTTCTAATAGAAATATTATTTTAGCATATCTCTATTCACATGTTCTTACTATGGAAGGATGTTATTCATATATCTTATAAATAGAAAGATTTTCTCATCATGTCCTGCATGGATAGAAGGATATACTCATCATATCCCATAATACGGAATTCTATCTCATCATATCTGAAATGCATAGATTAAAAGAAAAGAATCACACAACCAAATCACGTGCCAATTACGAAGATGTTGAGGAGACACGGCTTCCATCCGCCTCGTCTGTTTCTTACGCTTTCATCTACTCCCTATTAGAAGGCCCCACTCTCATCTCCGGAGGACAGTAGGTCGGTAGTGGAGACACACGCAAGAAGAGAAGAGAAGAGAAGAGAAGAGAAAGGTCGTGCAAGAAGTAAGAAGATTTCTGCAAGAGGAAGGCAATAACTTTCTCCTCCTTCAATGGTAATGATTGATATCTCTATACTAATCTATACTACTTTATAATGTACCTAAGCAATTTTTCCTACGTTCACCCTAAATAATACACCTCATTAGAGATGACCCAATGTTCGTGCACCCAACAAAACGTCCCAAGAAATTTGCATTCATCAAAATGAGCGTCTCGGATCTTTCCTCGCTTTACTCACCCACATCCGATGGCCATTATTTAGTGTGTCTAATCATCCCGATGGCCCACAATGACCTCCCCCACCTACATATTTGGAAGGAGAGCGAATCAAACAAGGAAATAAATAAGGAGTATTCGTATGCAAGGAAACCAGACTTGAATTTTTTACTGGCCAAAATTATACGTACTACATATTTGGAAGGAGGGTGAATCAAACAAGGAAATAAGCAGGAGGATCCGCATGCAAGGAAACAAGACTTGAATTTTTATTGTCGACATTGTGATCGTTATTTTTCCGAATATGACCCTTCTCGAGACTTTTTACGGATCTAGCCCCATAAAGCCTAATTTCAAATATACGGAGAGCGCTGAATTTTTGTTTTATTTTTATCTAAGGAACCAACGATGCGTGAGTCTTTGCTTAATTGTTTTTAATTTTTCTCGCGAACCGGTAGTGAAAGCACTGCTTAATTTTTATCTTTTTCCTTGCGGATCCGGTGGTCGTGGCGCATTTTATTTTTCCATATTTTTCCGAAATCATCCATGTGGCCCACAATGAACTTCCTCACCTCCAAAGCATCAACAAGGAAAAGGAAACAAACGTCTTGGAATCAAGGAAAAGGAAACAAGCGTCTGAAAAGGAAAGAACCATACATTACGTGATAGGAAAAAGAAACCGGAGATGGGGCGTGCGGACGGAGAACGCAGTCTGCAATGGCTCCATAGTCGCCATCGGTGGTTTTGCCGACGCGCGAGGTTCTTGGTCGGCGACCTCATGGCCGCGTCTCGGCAAATTTATAATTTAAATTTTTTTGAAAATAATTTTACTAAGTACAAAATAATCGAAAGTTTTTTTGAGAATTTTTCTAGAAATTTTTAACCTAATGTGCTATCTTTTCAAAAATCCTTCTATATTTAAAAAAAATAAAGGCAACTCACATGTAGCTTCTTCTAGTCAACTTGCCCAGGACTGAAGAAGCTTCTTCTCTTCTCTCCCTCCATTAAAGTAAGAAAGAAGCTCCAAAGCTCCATCAATCTCGCACCAAATCTCCTCTTTTCATCTATGGTGTTAATTCCCCAAATTTCGTGCTCTATTGCCAAAATTTCCTCTCAATCTGATTTGATTCCAAATTATAGTTTCCATAAATATGCTTGTTTTGGGGCTATAAAAGCCGGCGAGCTCTCCTCCACCCCATCGCATTGCGTAAATCCCCAAGTGCTCCCTCTTGTAAAGATCGCCGGATTTTGGAGGTAACCCAAGCCATCACCGTCATCTTTCCCGACGAAATTCACCACAACCGTAACTCCTCCCATGAGGCCGGTGCTTGGCGATCTCGCCGCACTGATCTTGACCCACTCGACCGTGGCCACCCCGGCCTTTCCTCCCGTACTGTTGGCCAAGCCTAGAGAACCTGTGTGTGCTCTCTCTGGAAAGCTACAAACAAAATAATCTAAAATCAGAAAATTCTTTTTTCTTTCTCTTTCTTGATTTAAAATCTTTTGGGAGCCCGTTTTCGTCCATTCGACCTCCATTTAGTTCCGTTTTTCTTTATAAATTCATTTAAAATTCTAAATTTCTCTTTTATTATTAAGTGTTGTATTCATACTTATCTTCTCATTTAATTGATAAGCAGGTGTACTGCCGTCGTAGCGTTAGCACAGGCACTATACTAGTTCTAATTAAGAGTTGTTGGCGATCGTCCGTTCTCCTTCAGAGTACTTGATTCGTTGGATCTAATATAAACGGTTGAGATGGAAGATGATTTAACCCGATAGTCAAATCTCTTCGGAGGAACAAATTTATCCTACTATTGAAACATAACTAAAGTTAGTGTTCTTTGTAAATAAATTTTTTGTCGCAGATTGAGTTTTCGTTGCAACGCACGGGCACATGACTAGTCAAACAAAAAATCCTTTTACATGACCAGATATTTCCATCCCAGAAGACTCCAAACTGGGCCAGCGCCACGTCTGCCTACGCACAAGCCCAGCCCAGCTCTTTCCCGAAACCACGCACCAAGACATCGCGAATTTTTTTTTATTTAATATTTTTTTTATTCTTTTTTTCAAAACTATCGTCCGATTTTAAAATTACAAAACTAGCACCCGTCGCCGTGTATGGGGCGATCGCCCCATACACAGGCGATATGCCTGTGCGCTCCTCCTGTAGTCGACGCCGTCGTGTGGGCCCCACATGCCCGAGACAGGGCGTCGCCGAGCGAGGCGACAGCGGCTTTAAAGCCCGCTCGCTCGTGCGAGCGACCAGTAGGCGAAGCAACGAAGAGAAAAGAGAAAGAGAAAGAAGAAGAGAAAGAAGAAGAAAAAGAAGAAGAAAAGAAGAAGAAGAGAAGAAGAAGAAAAAGGGAAAAAAGTCGATTAAATGCGTTTACTGTGAAGGTATTTTTACAAATTTTATAAATCTATTATTTAGGAATTTTACGATTTTGTAGTGTTTAGAAAATCTTGTAGGAATTGTTTTGTCATTAGAATTCTAATGTAGCATGTAATATCGATCGAATTTAGGATTGTGTAGCGTTTAGAACTTTAATGTAGTATTTAGTTTTAGAAATTTGAGGATGTATAGTATTAAGTGCGTTACAAATTTAGTGTAGTATTAGAAATTTATTGTAGTGTTTAGAAAATTTAGGATTGTGTAGCGTTTACATTTTCTCGGATAGTGTTGTTTAGAAATTTAATGTCATGATTCATATTTAGAACTTTAATGTAGTATTTAGTTTTTAGAAATTTGAAGATCATATAGTATTAAGTACGTTACAAATTTAGTGTAGTATTAGAAATTTATTGTAGTGTTTAGAAAATTTAGGATTGTGTAGCGTTTACATTTTCTCGGATAGTGTTGTTTAGAAATTTAATGTCGCAGTTCATATTTAGAACTTTAATGTACTATTTAGTTTTAGAAATTTCAGGATCAGTATAGTATTAAATGCGTTACAAATTTATTTTTAGTCTTAGAAATTTATTGTAGTGTTTAGAAAATTTAGGATTGTGTAGCGTTTACAATTTGTCGAATAGTGTTGTTTAGAAATTTAATGTCATGATTCATATTTAGAACTTTAATGTACTATTTAGTTTTAGAAATTTCAGGATCAGTATTGTATTTTAGAGTAATATTTTTCCGTCGGACGTTGCGGCATGTCGGAGAAATTGTATTTCCAAATATTTTATGGAGATGGGAGATAGCACAGGGCGGATGGGGTGGATCTATCATCATTTTCAAGAGTCGTCACGGGCATATGCGAGGCCAAGCGATAGGACATCTGAGGGTTTGTTGGAGTGGATGTCTCGGATGTTCGGTTTGGATGCCCAGACTGTTCGGTTCTTGGTCGAGCGAGAGTGAGCGGCGCAAGACCGTTTTACGGAGAGTTGATTCTGTTAACTCGGCGTCCACATGGAGGAGTTATGTTGGTTTTGCCGTAGGCGGGGTTGGCGCTCATGTTGTTAACAAGCAGTGCCCGGTAGCTCCATCGGTGTCGCAAGTTCGTGATGTCGGGGTGGACATTACGGCGGAGGGACATCAAATGTAGAAGGATGCGAAGAGGAAGGCGGCGAGAGCCGGAGGCGAGGAGCACGAGGCTAGCGGTGTGAAGGGACCGGGGCGAGGAGACAGCGGTGGAGCGCGGGTGGCCGACGAGGGGGAGGTGGAGGACATTGTTGACTTGATGGAAGAGGAGGACCGTGCGGATGAGGAAGTCCTCGATGGTGAGCACTCCGACGAGGAGGACAACGCCTGGGTGCCTATCCTCGGTGCGTGGACCAATTACAATTTCGAAGACCTAACAATGAATGAAGGGAACATTGATGCATGGGAGTATCGTGAGAACGAGGTGACGAGGGCCGTATATAAAGACAAGGAGGCTGTGATGGATGCGGTGAAATCTTGGGCAATGTCTCTCGGCGGCAATTCGGGGTTGTGAAGTCCAAGAAGAAGGACTACGACGTGAAGTGCGTGGTTGATTCGTGCCCATGGCGGTGCATGCATACCGAGGAAGTGGACGGACTCGGAAATGCTCCATAGTGATGGAGCATAATCTGCGAGCTGGAAGAAGCGGGCGAGGACACCGCAATCGTCGTCCACTTGGGTGGCAAATGTGTTTTATGGTCGATCGTGGACAATCCCCATCTGCACCTCGATCTATTATCACGGTAGTGGAGGAGAGGTTTCATACAAGATTAGCTACGCAAAGGCATGGAGAGCAAAAGGACAGCTCGAAATACGGTTCGGGGCGTCGAGGCTTCAGACGAGAATATTCCCACTTGCTCGGGGCAATCGCACAAAGGAACCCCGTACATCCATCGACCTTGCGGAGTTCCTGCGGGTGGTGCGTGCACCGGGAAGTGGGTATTGCAACGTGCATTCTTCGCCTCTGGCGCATGCATAAATGCGTTAAACGCCGTCGCCGGTCCTTTGCATGGATGGCACATTCCTCACGGGAAGTACAAGGGCGATTCTAATCTGCGATCGCGGTGGATGCCAACAACCGTGTTCTACCGGTTGCGTTGGCATTCGTGGAGGGGGAAACACGGAGAGTGAATGCGGTTCCTTGAAAGAGTGAAGTGGCGGTTGTTCTCGGCGGGCAGTTCGATGTTTGTGTCATCCATGGCCGACATGCGAGGCTGCTAAGGCGATCGTGGATATGCAACAAGGGTCCGCCGTCGTGGGAGCGACAAAGTGGCGGATCGAGGAAGCGGTGGTGCATGAGGCACATGGGTGCCAATTTTTCCGTCGATTCGAGAATAAGGAGCTTATGAACATGTTCAAGCGCTGTGCAAACAGAACCAACGGAGGAAGTTCGACGCGCTTTGGAAGGCGTTGGGCGAACTAACGAAGAAGCAATCAATGGATCCCGAGGTACCGCTTAGTTCATCAAGGAACCCGATGGTGTACCATGAGCAAGGAGAGGACCCCACGCCTTATATGCGGCGCCGCCGAGACCCCAAACCTCGGCGTGGGCGGTACCAAATAAAGAGTTTCACCGATTGGATACGACATGAGCCTTTGGAGAAATGGTCCTTACACGACGACGAGGCGGCTCGCGTTATGGGATCATGACAACGAACTGGCGGAGATTTACAAGCTGGTAATGAAAGGCACGGATGCCTTCCATCGTGGGTATAGTTGAGGTGTCTTATTAGGGACACAGAGATATTTCATTGAGCGATACAAGACCTCCGCGACATGTATGTCGGACAATCGATTGTCTTACTCAATCTGTTGTGTCTACCTACATGTCCAAGAAAACAAGAAAGCGCGGACACATCGGGTTACACCGAGAGTGGCGTGGAACGGAGATACCACGTGCGCTGCGGTGGCCGAGGTCGCAGGGTGCCACCGGAGAGGACTTCCATCTCGGCATACTCGAGCGGTGATTGCGAGTGCTCTGCCAGAACCACGCTCTTTGCACTTGCCGTGCTCGCGTCATTGCCGCACCGCCGAGACGCATCAATCACGCCGTCCGTTCATCTCCCGTACTACTACAAGCGAGCGTTCTCAACACGTGGCATCATGAGGTGTACGGTGCAGAGTGGATGGATCGTTCACAACACCCCTCTCCGGACCATCGATGGGTACCGGACATCCGAATGTTGAAGATGAAGGTCGGGCGTCGAAGGACAAAGCGCGTCGAACGATATGGGCGAGTCGAGGCGCGTCGCAACCGCGGATAATGTAACTTTGCATGTTGTTCCCATCTTGTATTATTCAATGGACCGTAAGTCGTAATGTGCGTTGTAATGTTCGATGTAATTTTCAATGTACTAGTAAGTTGTTGTTCGCATCATGTTATTCTCCGATGTCCCATTAGTACCTACGAGGATAATGTAATTCTCGGCGTTGTGTGCCTCGTCGAACATGTCTTTGTCTTTCGTATGTTTGCAATCTGAGTTTTTTTGCTCTCCACACTTCGGTTGTATTGTTTGTTGAGTATGGTACAATTCGTTATTTCGCATTTCATTTTGTGTGCACATGTAATTCCGATAAATCTGTTGTATTTGCTTTGTAACGAGCCACGATGGCGCGACCTTGCCTGAGTGCTGGGCGTGACCGTCGATCGACCACCGGTCTAGGTACTCCGCAGAGGAGAACAGAGTGCTAGGTCACCGACCTCGAGTGCCCGAGGCTACCGCGCCGACCCACGCTGGGTTCCACGGTAGTCTGCGACGCTTGCACTCTTTTACGTACACATACTTACCGTGAATGCAATTCTAACTACATGCGAGTTGCGGCGGTGGCTTACTTCCTCTTTGTAGGATGGTGGAGCCGTGATTGCCCGTTAGAGGGCAAGGAGGTGCCGCGGTTGAATGCGACCGTCCTCGCCGCCACACTCGTGGACCGGTGGAGACCGGAGACGCACGTTCCACCTTCCGTGCGGAGAGATGGCTCCGACTGCAGGGCGTGTCGTACCTCTTAGGCCTCCCTTGTGCGGGCCAGCGATCGTGCCGCACGACGCCTCGCCACGTGGCACGCCGAGTTGTCCGCGCGTTTCGTCGAGTGCGCGGCACCCCGGCGACCCTACCGGCCCTTAGGGAGGCCGGCGCCACGGACCGACGGCGTGGGTCGCTTGATTCCACGGTGAGTACCTCTTTCTTTGAGAATTAAAATAGAAGCGCCAAGTTGCCGATAATGTTTGTTGCGAACGCCGCTGGTGACCTTCTCCACCAAGCGCGGAGGAGGCGGGCGTGGCCCGCCACTTGAGGCATACCTCCTGTTGTTGCTCGGTTGGGTGATGTTCCGTCCTCCCACGGAACACGGTGGACCGTCACACGATCGAGTACGCCCGGACATCGCCGACACCCGGTGGATGAGGTAACACACTCGGTTCCAATCTCGTCTCAGCGAACCACGTCTAACTCCCCTTGTAAACAGTGATGCGGTGGTCGTGGGCCTCGGTAGTGCTTGCGGCGACGTCTGAGGTGCATGCGGCGCCGTCTCTCTCAGCGAGCACGACGCGGCGATGTCGGTTGCGTCCTACTCCTCCGGTTGTGGTCTTGGGAGCGCTTCTCCGTCGGCGAGCTGTTGTTGACACGACACCGCACTCGAGGAGCTTTACGGAGACGACCGGTGGGCGGCCCACCATGGGCCACTCTGGTCCGACGGCAGTGCGCTCCTCGTATCTTTTCCCACTAACGCACTTGAATAACCTTCGCCATTTCTTATTTCCTCGCGGCGGAGGTTCGCGACCTCTGGTGAGGAGGTCCTATCGAGAGTTCGTTCGGAGTTCGACCGCCTCCACGACGAGGACGTGCGGTGGGCGCCATACACCGCGTCGACGTCACGCCCGAGCACCTCACGGGGTCTCCGTGCTTTGCACGCGAGATGAGGCCTTTGGCTCACCCGTAAGGTGCTCGTCTTTGACCTTTGTGTCGAGGAGTACTCCCGCGCCGAGTCTTGCGGCGATTCGGCTGTTCGATCCTTTCCTTTGCCGCCTCGTCACGTTGTCGCGCGTGGCGCTCACAGTACTTGCCACGATCCTACTACTCGCATCTTTGCGAAATTAATGTCTTTGCGTACTTCTTCGTTTTTGCATTGCGGATGACCGGATGGGTCTTGCGGTGGGCTCTCGATTCGCGCCGTATGCGACCATGGGCCTGCGGTGGGGCGCCGACTCGGCGAGAGGGTCACCGAGACCGGCCAGACGACCATGACATGTCTGATCGGTACATGGAGTGGTTCGCCCGCAAGACTCGCCTCGGGTGGGTACACACCCAGACCCGTCGTCGCCTGGCGAGTATCGGTAGCGGACACGTACCCTTCCGCGATGTCCCGGAGGACAACGCCTCGATAAGTGTCTGTCGAACCTACATGGGCACGTCTTTTCATGTAACTTACGTAATGCCAACTGGACGTTACATGCGGACTCGGCTCTTGGCGGAGATTGAGGTGGAGGTCAGTGTCCATGTTGACGCGCGCTAGAGGGGGCATACAGTGACCACCGCCGAGTCAGAGATGGCTTGGGTCGGGTCCTCGCTACGGTGAGGCGGTTGGCTCGCAGCCACTGCCGAGGCGCGAGACGTCGGCGGACGCACACCACGTCCACTCGCCCGGCACCTCGCCTACCCACCCGGTGCCGTCACGCCCCACGCACCGTGCGGGGGACGGTGGTGACGAGGCTCCTTCCGCGTCTCGCCCTACCCGTCGGTTCCTCGCTACGCTCCCACGCAGCGGCGGGGGCGATGGGCTGGGAGGCTCCTACTGCGTCTCGCCCTACCACGTCGGTTCCTCGCTACGTTCCCACGCGGCGGTGGAAGCGGCGGGCTGCGCGAGGCTCCTCCGTCCGCGCCCCAAAGAGACCCGTGGTGGTTTCGGCGAGCCTTCGACGACGAGTTCGACTGGAGGAGTACCTTTCGGCCGACTACCTCGACCCTCTCGGCTCTCGGGTGCGCCACCGGAGACTTGGCCTCGCCGCCCGCGCTACTTCTCGCTGCGCGCCGCAGGCGGCCTAGGAGGGACGTCCGTCGCCGTCGCCACTCACCTACCCCACGGGCCGATTAGGAAGCGTGGCGTGATTGACTTGTTATGCGGATGTATTTTTAATGGCTTTACGTTCAAGAAGACATTGTATAACTCGAGTTAGTAACATGACAATGCGTTATCACTATAAATTGTTCAAATCATTTATGCATTGCTTGCCTATGCCACACGACGTGACAACACACCAACGTTTGGTGCACCTATCGCCTCTAGTAGGGCGATCGCCTAATGTGAGGCGATCGCCCTTACATGGGGCAATCGCCCAAATATGAGGCGATCGCCCCATACCCGGCGATATCGCCTTTATAACATTCGTTCTCACAAGCGGTCTCGCAAAGAACGGCGGGAGAAAGAATAGAGGGTGAGCATCAATCGAAAATGCCGAGGCGTGCAAGTGCAAAGGGTAAGGGAAGGCAAAGGAAGAAGCGAGTGCATGCATGAATTTAGCGTACCAAGATCTCTTCCTACCTCGTGGGTCAGAATACCGTGTGTATGTGCGGAGATCTTTGCGAGCTTGTCCGCTCTTGGGAAATTTCAACTTGGAAGAGGAGGTATTGGAAGTGCGCAACTACGCCTTCGATCCACGGAGAAGAGCACAAGGATCGCCGCATGGTAACAATCGTGCGGGGTTACATAATATTTGTGAATGAAACTTTGCTAATTTACGTTTCATGCAATACCTCCGCCATCGTGTGAATTTGAGCGATGGTTTGATACGAGATCAACCCCGAGGACCAACGGCTTGACCAAGCCAACCGGCAGGATGAGTTCACGGCGGTTTCAAAACAGTGCGATGCCGCACGCGAGGAGGCATGTAGGAAGGAAGCGGAGGAGAAGGAGGCGAGAGAGAGAGGAAGCGAGAGAGGCGCGACGTGCGAGAGAAGCCAGCCGAGGCATGGGCGAATGGGAAGTGGCCTCGAAGCACTCAATAGGCGTCTGTGTTAACTTTGGTTTTCCTTGTTCGTGGTACTCCTTTTAGTTTTAAGTCGTAATAAGCAGTCATGCCCAACCTTCAAGAGTATGCTCACCGTCAGGAGGGCTAGTATGTGTCCTCTCGCTCGGTGTCCCAAATGATGTTATTTTTCTCCATCGAGATAGGTTATAGCATTTTGGTTCGTCATATCGATTTCATCGAGTTTTACCATCGTTTGCGAAAGATCGGCAATTTTCATGTTTCTGGGATTGCATGTTCTGACAACAATAAAATAGTGCGACCTAAAGTGACATCTAAATATTTTTACATAATTGTGACCTATGCAAGCCCAAGAATGCAACAAAGCGGTTCTGTCAAGTTTTGAGGTCGTTCGGATATTATTCTAACCGCTTGAACAATGATTGTTATAAAGGGTTTAAACTAGCCATCTTTTATTCAAAATGCAATCATATTTAGATATTTTTGCAAAATGAAGTGCATAAGGTTGTAGTAACTTATTCTATTTATTTCATGAATTATGGATCAACACACATTATAATTCCTTCACAATCCACGATTAGAGCCTAGCATTCAACTCAAATAAAAAAATTCGCAAACAACACATGGATTTTTATTTTACACTCTAATTCTTCATTCCAAAATTTAAATTTAGAAACAAGTTTCATTTAATTTGGACACTCTAACAAAAGTTACGGGGTTTATATTAAAAGCATATAGTAATTACAAAACAAAACTAAAAAAACTCACTTGGCCCCGCCGCCTCAGAGGGGCGATCGCTCTCTGAGAGGCGATGGGGGCCCCACAAGGCCACCGCTAACTAAGCGTTAACGGTGGCGGCTATCGCGTCACAGATGAGCGATCGCCCATACACGGCGACGAAGCGTTTTGTCGTTTTTTCATTCGGACGCATAGTTTTGAAAAAGAATAAAAATAAATATTAAATAAAAAAACTCCTGTGGCGACAAGACGAGGCAAAAATATCTCGCTCTGCCCCCGCACGCATGCACACATCCCAATCCAATCCCATCTCGGCTCCTCCTCCGCGCCGCCCACTCCACCCAATCCTAGGGTTCGTTCGTCAGCCGCTCCACCCGCGCCGCCGCCATGATGCCGCAGCCGCAGTCGCACCCCGGCGTCGCCCCGCAGCCTCCGCCTCCGCAGGCGTCGGCTGGCGCGCCGCCGCAATGGGGCGTCATCCCGCCTCCCATGCCTCCGCATCCGCACCAGCAGTACCCGACGCCGCCGCACCAGCAGGCGCCGCCCCTGCAGCAGATGTGGGGCCAGGCGCCCCCGCCGCCACAGGCCGCGTACGGCCAGGCCCCGCCGCCGCCCCAGGCCTCCTACTACGGGGGCCCGCCGGCTCTCGCGGCCGCCGCGCCCCCCGCGGGGCCCAACGAGGTCAGGACGCTCTGGATCGGGGACCTGCAGTTCTGGATGGACGAGAACTACGTCTTCGGGTGCTTCGCCTCCACCGGCGAGGTATGTGCCCCTGGATTAGGGCGCCCTCGTCTCTTAATCTGTGCTATGTTTGTTTCGATCTTTTGCTGTGGAGCCTGTTCGTGCTTGCTCGTGGATGGCGCTTGCTGTAGATTTGACTTAATTGTGCGTTTAGCTGTGTGGATAGTTAGGATTTGATGCTATACGTGATGAGTTGTGAATCTACAGGTGCATTAGATTGGTATATTGCGCACGGAGAAGGATTATCTGCGAAATTGTCTGGAGTAGTTGGACGCTGTTTTCATTTTTTACTTGCGAGTTTGGTTCTGATTCGTCGATGACTGATGAGGTGTGAATATTGTGGTTGATACCGCGGTGAAGTGATATGGTGTGGTGTAGTACTGCAGACCAATTTTTGGCAGACATGGATTGTTTGGGTCTACGGGATTTTTAATCACTTATGTACGTTGTGGATGGGATATGGTAGTAGCATTCACTTGATGCATTATTTTTATTGGCGCAGTGGGGTTGCAGTGATTGCTTTCTTTAATGTTTTGACGGTTCACTGGTTTTACCGTTAGCGTTGTTTTAAGATATTTAAATAAATTTTTTTTGTCGATGCAATTGATGTTTTTTTTTTGTTGTTTTTGATTGTGTTGTTTCGGTTTTGTTTTGATTGTTTTTGTTAGTGGTTGTGACAATGGAGTTTATCATGCGTATCTGTTTTCATAGTTTGCTGGAACAAAATTGTACAAACCACTGACCATAATATTTTTCAAAACTGAGTTGCATTTCCGTTTTAATTGCTTGGTTGATTCAGTTTCAGGATATTTATGTTGTCATCATATGCTGCTGCACAATTTGTACTCCAAAATTGTGGCTTGTGTTTAATTGTAGTCTGTTGATCTTTTGTTTTGTGTGCCATCAATTTGTAGGTACAATCTGTCAAACTAATTCGCGACAAGCAGACTGGACAACTTCAGGGTTATGGTTTTATCGAATTCACAAGTGGTGCCGCCGCCGAAAGAGTTCTTCAAACATACAATGGGAGAATGATGCCAAATGTTGAGTTGCCATTCCGATTGAATTGGGCCACTGCTGGTGAAAAACGTGATGACACCCCTGACTATACAATATTTGTTGGTGATTTAGCTGCAGATGTTACAGATTACGTATTACAAGAGACATTTAGGGTAAATTACCCATCTGTGAAGGGTGCAAAAGTTGTAGCAGATAAACTGACAATGCGCTCTAAGGGTTATGGCTTTGTGAAATTTGGTGATCCTACTGAGCAAGCTCGTGCAATGACTGAAATGAATGGGATGCTCTGCTCTTCAAGACCCATGCGTATTGGTGCAGCTGCAAATAAGAAAGCAACTGGTGTTCAAGAGAAAGGTAAGCACTAGCTGAATGTCAGTTGAGTTTATCTTGCTTTAGCTGCATTCAAGTTAATTACGTTTGCAATTGGCTTGTAGTTGAATTCATGTGTTTATTTTGTTACTTAGTTGTTTTGTTGCAGTTACTTGCTAATTGTTACTGGTTGTATTAGTTTTCTGTGATTTTTTTTCTTTACTCGTTCCAAATGTATTGATGCTGGGTTGCGCTCCTTCTTGAACAAGAACTTAGTAGCTCTACAGTATTTCCTTTGTGAATTCGGAACATTTAATACATTAGGGTTCTGAAATACTCATAAACTCCCGTTGTCTGGAAAGCAGGATACCAACAGGCTCTTTTCATATAGGAGCCTTGGAACTGACTTGAGCTGCAATGCATGTCTTGTGTAATGCGTGGCCTCTGTTAGGTCAGTGTTAATTGTTTTATGTCCTAAATTTGAAGTCGGTTCTTTCGGTATCCAGTACTTTACTTCTCAGCTTTTTCTTCCTGACACATTATCCTTTTTTTTCTTTCTGTATCTTTCATTAATGATGTTACTTGAAGTTAAGAACCTTTATTGCTTATAGGTTTCATGTGGGATGCATATAAATAGTGTTTATAAGCCTCATAACACAGTAATGGGAGGCCCAACCTTTTTTTTCATGTATTTGTAATGTTGTATACTCTCTACCTTTTCCTTGTTTTTTCTTGGAAGGATTCTATTTTCAAAGTATTATAGTGTCTTTCAGGGTCAAGCCTTTTGTTCACTTTAATATAATATTCACTTAACGTTTCTGTTTTAATTGACTTCTATGACCTCTCAAATTTACTCCGAAAAACATGCTAAACTGCCGATTCCTTTGCAGTGCTGTCAGCTATTAACTAAGCCATCAGTGGCTTGTGCTATTAGACTTGTTTTTTTTTAATAATATCATCTGGCATGCTCTCTGTCCACAATTTATGCAATGCCTCTTAGGTTGAGGTTCTTTCTGGGAGGCCTTTCCAGAATTCGTGTAGTTTCTGGGACATCTTAATTCTTAGGCAAGCTTAAGAACTTTTAAAGCTAGGATGCCGAAGCCCCTTTCGGCTTTCTTCTCTAAGAAAGCAGTTTATGTGAGAAGCACATGCTCACAAGAAAAAGAAAAGTAAAATGGCAACTTGTGTTGACTACTCTTCCTTGCCTTGTTTATTCTTTTGGTAACTCATTGATTGTACCTTGTGATTTTATTTGCCTTTGTAACTTTGTTAAACTGAGATTTGGCATCACAAATGGATGTTGGATTTTAGTAACCTTTGTGATATAATGGTATCTAAGGATGAAAGTATTTTTTCTTTTCTTTTTCTATTGAGACATTATGCCTGCAAACACTTTGGTATGCCATTTCATTTTGCTTTGTTTGAACTTCTTTGAGATATTTTGAGCCCTTTCTATGGCCTTGCTAGCTTTGTAGCATAACTTACATCGTCTGTGTACAAATGAGTTGTATCGTAAGGGGCAGTTTTTAGACATGTAGAGGTTAAACTTAACTTCTGCACGGAGGAACTTATTCATGTGATTCCAGAAGTGCCAAATAACTGGATCCTGTTCAAGTGTAAATGTGCAATTAATGGAACATGTTAATGCTGTCCTTTCGGCTCTGGATAGATCTCAGCACATTCATTTGGATCTCCTAACAGAGCTATTAATATTCACTAGAAACTCTGAAATAAAAACATGTTTATTTTTTTAGACTTCTCATATTCAGTTGGAAATATAAAATGTTGGAGCTAAGTCACTCATACAAGTGTTTTTATTTAGCTATTTAAATTGGTTTTTGAGTTTTTAGTTCTTACAAGTACAAGACATTTAGGAATGGACTAATTACAAGAATTATCCTTTAATTATTGAAGATGTATAATGCACATATATTGTCTGACAGATTTGACATGCAATAACTGATATATGATATGCCTGATTTCCTTTTTTTAGACTGGTTTTTGCTGCTTCATACTTTTGTTTATGAGCTTGTTGTGATTTTATATGCTTGTTGCACAGGTTGTTTATACCTTGTGAGCTAGTTATTTTGAGTCAGGTTATCTGAAGCATTCTGTATCGCCAATGCATATGGCATGGTATATCTGCATATGGATTACTGCATTTCTTGACAAAACAGTCTTTGCATCCAAGTGAAGTCTGCGGACTGCATGATAAGCATCCATAGATGTATTAATTTTGTTTCAATATTTTAACAAGTCTTACAGTATATCTTCTTCATTTTTGTTTTATTTACAGTACCAAGTGCTCAAGGAGTTCAGTCTGACAACGATCCTAACAATACCACCGTGCGTGCTTTGTTCTATTTCCTTGTGTGAAAGCAATTACTGATTTCTAGTTGAGTGATAACCCATCTTTGTTGTTGACCACAGATATTTGTTGGTGGCCTTGACCCCAACGTCACTGAAGATGTGTTGAAACAAGTTTTCACTCCTTATGGAGAAGTGGTTCATGTTAAGATCCCTGTTGGCAAAAGATGTGGTTTTGTTCAATATGCTAGCAGGTTGACTACTTTTGTACCCCATTCTTCCCTAGTTTGCGGTTATCTGTCTGTATATCCATCTAAATTCTAAGCATTTCTCTTCCTTTGCAAAAGGTCTTCCGCAGAGGAGGCGTTGCTAATGCTGCAAGGTACCCTGATTGGAGGGCAGAATGTGAGGCTTTCATGGGGTCGGAGCCCTTCAAACAAACAAGTTCAGGTGATGTCTCACTTATGAACTTGCTTTCTTTTCCCTCCAATCGACTGAAGCTGACGTGCATACATTTCCAGCCTCAACAGGACTCTAACCAGTGGGGTAGTGCTAATGCTGGCTACTATGGATATGGGCAAGGTTATGAGGCTTACGGGTATACTGCTCAGCCTCAGGACCCAAATATGTATGGCTATGGAGCTTATGCGGGCTATCCAAACTACCAACAGCAGCCACTAGCACAGCAGCAGCAGCAGCAACAGGTGAGATTTTTGTTAATTGTTGATGCTATCCAGACTTTTAGGGACAGCATCCACAGCCAGGTAGTTTAGGTTATGTTAGCTGTCATACAAATTAGAATGTATTTTGTAAAAGAAAAGGATAGTTAAAAATTATTTTGGTAGGAGAAATAAAATCGAAACCTTTCCATGTCGTCGGAGATTTCGAGCACAATAACACATTTCAATCAATTAAAGTGACCTTTATTGGAATTACCTCAAAGAAACATTGGTGCAAAAATGCTAGTGTCTTATTAATTGAGTAAGCAGTAGATGACTTGAAGGTTAACATTGCTAACCTAACATTGCTGCAAAAATGCTAGTGCCCCATTAGTTGAGTAAACAGTAGATTAATTGAATGTTAATATTGCTAACCTTAGTCAAGAGATGCTGTTCAAACTGTTTCTTACTTCTTTTGGTTTGTATCACTGCTAGAATGTGCAGAAACGTGAAATATTATCTTTTTTTGCATCAGACTATTGAGAATCTAATCTAACAGACGGTCATCTTCCTTTGCAGTGAGATACAATGACCATCGGCATCATTTGGTTCTTGCGACTGGTCAGAGCCAAAGGGTGAGATGCTGTTAAGCTACAGAGCTTCCGATGCATGTCTGGACACTGGATGATGGTTATAGTACCAGGGCCGGTGCAGTGTGATTTTATTATATCTGAACTACCTGTAGCGAAACTCGTGCGACTGTTGCGGTTTGTTTACTACTGCTTTTGAAGTTGTCGTTGCTTGCTGTTATATTATTTTCGTGCCGCGTCATTTTTTCTTGGCTGTTTCACTCAAATAATGTCTCATTTTTACTGGCTGTTTTACTCAAATCATATCCCATGAAGCTATCGATTTCTGAATCGTTGTATGAATGTAGTTCAATCAAAGTTGTCTGCAGTTTGGCTCTGGGAATACATGTGTGTAGAAATTACTAAACAATAACGGGCTTACATGCACCCATGAAATGCTTGAGTAGGGCGGGCAAATAAGTAGGGCATTTTCTAAGCGAAATTTGGAGGGTGGTCTAGCCAGGGACCGGTGCCCAGCCAGACCGGTACAAGGGAAAAAAATCGCCTGGACCCGCCTGTTAGACGCCGAGTTGGTTGTTGCTGAGCCTCGCTCTGGTTGCCCGGTTGCCGTTGACCTCTCTCCGGTTTTCTGCTTCAGAAATCCTCTCCCGCTCCACTCGCTGCGCCTGTCTGCACCACCGGGTACAGGATGCAGTTGCCGCCGTTTTGGGTGGCGGTACAGCACATAAGTACTGTATGCGTTCAATACCTGGATGCGGCTTGCTATTGGAGAATTGTTTTTACAAAAATAGCCTTTGTTCGGTAAAGATAGCAGAAATAGCCTCTATTGCAGCAGCACAATAATAAGTTGCAGAAAGTTTTACTATCTTAGCTGTATAAAATTGTTTTTTTTACAAAAAAATAGCCTCTGGTCGGTAAAATTAGCAGAAATAGCCTCCATTACAGCAGCGCTTCAAGTGCGCTGCATTCGTCCATGCGGCCGACAACGATAGGACCACTACTACAAAATGTTACATCACTATCGCTTCATCTAGGTCAGTTCTTTAAGTTTTTAGGGAAAAATAATTGTGATGGATAACTTAGAAAAGGTGTTAATAATAATCACTGTCGATTCTCAGGTTAGAAACGATTGTGATGTAGCACTGGGTATCACTGTCGGTTCTTATGTGAGAAGCGATAGTGATGTGCATGTTCATCACTATCGGTTCTCATATAAGAAGCGATAGTGTCGGTTCTTATTTGAAAATCAATAGTGATATGCATGTTCATCACTATCGGTTTTTACATAAAAAGTGATAGTGTCGGTTCTTATGTGAGAAGCGATAGTGATGTGCATGCTTATCACTATTGCTTCTTTTGTGAGAACCGAGTGCCCAATAGAGTAAGTGGGTGGGACTTCCACATGGAGTGAAGGTCGACAAGAGGTTTTACTATTGTGGATCACAGTAGACTCGCCTACAAAGATGATTCGTTCGTCCTTGCGAAACAAGCAACTTAAGTATTCTACGTGCGTGATCCGGCCAATCCGACGTTGTATGTCTTTCTTCTTGGCAAGAGGTAGATCCATAGGAGTTGAAAATGTTGTGGATGAAGAAGAGTACAACCAATTTGATGAAATACCTCCGTTTGTAAATGGGGCCTGTCTTAGCAGTGACGACGACGGACATGGAACAAATTACATGTGTGTAGATCATCAGGAAGGGTTGTATTGTAAATAAATGGACTATTTTAATGTTTGTTGCTAATATCATTGTTTCATTATGTATTTCAAATATTTTACACTGCTTTCGGAGTAAAAAATCCATATGTTGTGAAAGAAAATGACTTTTGATGAAATTATTTTTGGAAAGCTTGTATCTAGTGAGAAGTTCATTTCTTGAATTTTCAAACAATTCGGACTTAATTTAAAAAAGTTTTGACTTTTCTACTCTTTAAGCAAAAACCATGCCTACGAACTGAAATTCAGCGTATCTTTTCAATAGGGACTCTTTTTTGAAAAATTCTTTTTGGAAAAGCTTTGCAGTACCCCAAAGTATGTTTCTGCAAAATTTTAAATACTTTCAACTATGTATGAAAAAGTTATGACCTTTTCTCTCTTTATCCCTAAATCAATTAATTAAACCGCCACCCACAAAAAGTATTTCCTTACATAGTCGAGGTCGATATGTAGGAAGCTAAGCAATAAGTAAATATGTGTGTCATCCGTCTAGCTGTGCCCTATCTCTTGCAATCACTCTTCTGTCAACTGGAAAGTATATCATTTGTCTGTTAAACACTATAGGTCTCCTGAAAATTCAGAATTCTATTTGCATCGGTTCTGACATAAAACCGACAATGATACTATTATAATTGTATCGGTTTTATATTAGAACCGATTGTGATGTTAATTTGCACCAATTTCATGCGTGATATCATTTGTATCAGTTGTTCCGAAAAAACTGATAGAGATTAATATCGTTATTTCTATCGATTTCACCAAAAATCCGACAAAGATTAACACCCCATTTCTATCGGTTTTACCGAAAAACCGAAAGAGATTAATGATTCCATTTATATTGGTTGTTCCGAAAAAATTGATACAGAGGTTTTATCGAAAAAATGACAGAGATTAATGATTCCATTTCTATCGGTTGTTTCGAAAAAATCGATAGAGATTAATGTCATTATTTCATCGGTTTAACCAAAAAACTGACAGAGATTAACACCCATTTCTATCGGTTTTACCAAAAATCGGCAGAGATTAATGATTCCATTTCTATCGGTTGTTCCGAAAAAACTGTTAGAGATTAATGTTGTTATTTCTATCGGTTTAACGAAAAAACCGACAGAGATTACCCCATTTCTATCGGTTTTACCGATAAACATATAGAGATTAATGATTCCATTTCTATCGGTTGTTCCGAAAAAACTGACAAAGATTACTTCCATTATTTCTATCGATTTTACTAAAAAACCGACAGAGATGAATTCCACATTTCTATCAGTTTTACCGAAAAACCGACAAACATTAGTTCGTCCATTGCTATTGGTTTCGCAGGAAAACCGATAGAGATTATTGCTCCCAGTTCTATCAGTTTGCCCAAAAAACCGACATAATAAGTTGTGCTATCAGTGTCAATTCTTTTATCTGAACCGACAATGATAGCAAAGCCGGCCCATAAATATACACGAGCCATATGTCCGGACAAATCTAGCGGCAACTCGACCTCACTATCTTCCTTGCTCCACCATCACCCCTCCAAGCACAGCCGACTCCAAGCCGCCGCCGTCTGGTCTTCCTCTACCTCCTGCTGCACCGCAGCCCCTCAAAGCCGCCTCCTGCAGGCCGGGTCTCCGCCGCCAGGTCTCCAAGCCGCCGCCGGCAAGCCGTCGCCCCCCCTCCGCTTCCAAGCCGCCGGATCTCCCTCCACACCGACCGGGTCTCCCTCCACGCCGACCGGATCTCCCTCCACGCCCCCTCCCGTGGTAAACCCTAGCCCGAGTACTCTGGATTTGCGATAAACCCTAGCTCACCTTGATGCAATCTGGTTGGCCACAGTTAAAAGTTCTACACATAATTATGAAGTATGCTATGAACATTGTTGTGGTGAACTGGTGATTGGGTTGCTTGCGAGGAATCCGTTCTTTGTCTTGGCTCATGCACCGCTGGCTGGAATCTAATAATTGATTTTCCTTTTCTCTGTATCTCAATGTATTGTTCAAACAAGGTGAACAAACTTGTTTGTATCACGTCGACTAGCAAAAATGAATCACGAGGCTTTATTGCATTATAACTCTAATGATATCAAACATTTCATGCTGTACCTTTACAAGATTGGCATTCGTCTCCTTTTGTGCAAATGCAATATACAGAATACAAACACATATCAAGAATGAAAAATGTTCTGTGATATAGCTGCTTCTCCAATTCACAAAACACCCAATCGAATATTGTTGATAAGAATGTATTACTATGAAGCCTTACACATCGCTATGATGCTTTTATCTGCAATTCAGGAATTAAAGCACCTTGACAACATGGTCTAGACCTTTTGCGTCATTCAGTAACCTCTTGTTTTTAGCCTCTAGGACACTAGCTACAACAAAGACAGACAAAGGGATCTGTTCATCTTTCTTAGCCGCTGGCTGGAGCTCATTAAGGAAATACTATCATATCAATAGAATGACAATTGGGAAAGATACCTTTTTTTTCATTTGCTGGAGTGTGTTAGTTAGCAAAAGAAGGCTTCGTTTCAAATGCTATTTGATTAATTTGTCAAGTGTTCTTTTTGTGTGTCAAGCCACTAAAAATATTGCTAGTTAATATAATCCGAACCGTCTGTAAAAGTTAGCATTCTAGTTCAATAGATATGCTTTAACTTAGTCTTTATTATCTTTATTGTTGCTATAATATGATCAATGTCCTTACAACGGTTTTTTATTTACGTGTCTTTTTTTTTGCTGTAATATGATCAACATTAGAGTTTACGATGCGTAACCTATGTCTCCGTTCGAGGATGCTTGTTTATAAATATGCTAAAATGGCATGTTTATAAGTAAGCAGTCTCGAATTGTCCACGTTTTTTTGGACAGTTCGAGGATATGTGGTTCTGGTAAATTCCTGAGCTGTTGTACAACTCTAGAGTAGATTTCGGTAGCATCTCACTGGTGTTCTCCGGATACACACCCCTCTTGACCTGTTGTCGAGACGTGTATCTAGAGAATAGCGAGGAGATACTGACGAAATTTTCTCTGGAGTTGTACAACGGCTTAGAAATTTGCCCGAACCACATATCCTCAAATGGAATTAGGACCTAACCTATTTAGAGATTAGAAGTCATAGTTAGTACGTGCTTACTTGGTCAACAAATAAACTCTTCTTTAACATCATCTATTAATCTGTTACTTTACTATAATATGCTACAATAATTATATGCTATGAATTATCTATTAATCTGTTACTTTACATGATTCTTTGTCAAATCTACATAATAGCTATGAATTGCTTTCTCTCAAGTCAAATATATGATCATGCCAGATCTACACACTTTTTACTCGCTCGAGAAGAAACCGATGGCCTACGTGATCAAGCCTGCTTTGGAGAAGTACATGCACTACTTTTACTTAACACTTTCTGAATTTAACTACATTTATTTTTTTTGACTCAACGGCATCTCTCCAATGTATATAGGGGTTTCTCGGACTATGTCGCTGAAGGAGGGACACGATGACAAAAAGGGCTTCAAACTTCGAGTATATGCGTTTCAAGGTACAAGTGCCTATCATATATAGGATTAATTTTTTCTGACAACTATTCTTCGTCTCTTAATTTTCTTGTTATTTCTTCACAATGTCATCAATAGGACAGCGACGACCTATGCGACTTTTACTTGTACATCACATGCTTCTAATTTTCGATGGAGACTATTTTCCTAAAAAATCAATTTTATAATGCTAATAAGTAAAAATTTCGCTATTGCATTCTCGCCGTGTCGTCGTCTTCCCGACAAATGAAGGTGTGGTTCAATAAGTTGTGTCTTGTCTTTGTTTCCCGTAAACGGATTCAGTTAGCTAGTACTCTGTTTCGCAACATTTATCTGACATGCATACCAAAGAGCCACAATATTTAATTAAGTAATATTTAATAAAATTAGACCGTACTATGTCTATCTAATAGAACTAAGTATTATCTAATTCCATTAAACATTACTTAAATTTTGTGTCTCCTGTAAGCCGGACAAATATTTTGGAACGATATTAAACGGACTACTATTACATCTATCTAATAACACTACTACAGAAAGACTTATATTAGACGTTTCAACACATACGGTTAGGAAAAACCGTCTGTGATAAAGAACATCATTGACGGTTATATAGTGAAACCGTCAGTGAGATAATCACAGACGATGCTCTTTATGAACCGTCAGTGATATACATTAATATTACAGACGGTTTTAATTAAAAACCATCTGTGACGGTTTTAAATACGAACTGTCTATGATAAGTTCACATCACAGACAGTTCTAACTATGAACTGTCTATGATATAACCTCAGATCACTATATAAACATACCGATAGAGGTTCGTAGCATAGACCCATGCGTTCGTCTCCCATAAACCCTAGCCCCCCGGTGATCCTCCTCTTGGGCGACCTCCTCCTCGATGAAGTCCTCCTCAGCATCCTCCTCCCCAGTTACCTCCTCCTTGATCGAAATCCTCCTCCCCGGCGCTTCGGTCTCCTTGATCGACATCCTCCTCCCCGGCATCCGTGAGGGCGACGACAGCCATCCCGCATGCCCGAGGCTGTGGAGGCAACGACGACCATCCCGACCGCGAGCATCCACCTTCCTGTCGGCTACTCCTCCCCACCGAACTCCTCGGTGAGTACCCTATGTCCTTGTGTTAATAGATCAATGGTTGTGATTGGGAACCATCATTATGTGACTGTGATTGTGAAGCATCGATATCTACCTAGGGCATGCTTGTGATTGTGATTAATAGATCAATATAATTTCTTGCGATTGCTCGTGAGTATATCATCAAATTATTATGCAGCAGGAAAATAGTTGATATTATTGACTAGTACGCAACCAGTGTCAATTGCTACACTTGCTCTTGAATACATGGATTCTAATCCTTCAGCCAGACATGTATGCTATCAATCTGAACATACTAGATCTTCCCATCAGCTTACAATTTCAACATACAGACTATGAATCACTAGAAACAATAAGCTAGCTAGCATCGATTGGAACAAACGAGGTAATTGCGCACACGTTTCGTTTACATTCCAGGTTCAATTAATCGTGATTACAACCATGACTTACCAAGGCACTACTGATAGGGCAACAACATTGGGGAAGCTAGCATATGGCAATGCCATGTGAGGCCTTTATAAACCCTGTCCCATTGACGCTAGGACACACACACAAACCCTATTTCAATTTGTTCAATTCACTGGTAAGGAAAAGATGGGCACGCTTTTTGTGTTGACAATGCTTGGTTCCTGAATTTGATGTTGATGGGGCTTTTTTTTCATCAGTTCACATGCTAATTTTTAAAAGCTGCATATGGTCATTTAGGTGAGATAATTAATACTGAAATAAAGTTACTGATGGCCCGATTTCCTGAACAGTTGTGAGATTTTGTTATCAACTTGTGATTATGAAGCATCATCATGTGAGGCTATGATGTTACATGTTCTAATTCATGTATGGATGTTATACATTATGCACTTTTATAATTTTCTTGTTTGCATAGCTTACATCTAAAAGTTATTCGGTGATCAGTCCGTTATTCTGATATGTGAGAATATTGAAATTTTATTTTGGTAAAATAGACGACATGAAAAAGCTGTTAGAAGCTAAACAAAAACTTAAGGTAGAGATCGAACAACTAAAGGGCAAAGTCCGAGTTAGCCGAAAAGATTTATGAGATGAAACAAGAACTGAAAGACATAGATGATAAATTGCAAGATATTGAATCCCTTAACACTGCACTCATCAGTAAGGACCGCAGGGCGAATGCAAAGTTGGAAGAAGCCAAAGCTGAGCTTATAGATGTAATAGAAAGGTTTCTAGTACTGAATTCGATGTGGTTACTGATAATATACCAACATTCCCTTTTCATAACAACATGATCGCTTTTAATTTGTAGGGATTAAGAGATATGACTGAAGATCAATCGGTTATTGGTATCAAACAAATCGCTTCAGAGAGAACAGAGAAGCTTCTATTGCGAAAACTATAGCACATATGATGGAAGACATGAAAAAGTCCTAAGGTTTTCTTGTCTTGCATGAACTATGAAAAAAATGTGGTTTCGCAATGTACACTTGTTGATATTTGTGGTATATATCATATCTTGTTAATGTATTGTCACCTGAACTATGAAATATTTCGTTATCATATTCGTGGTAAGGCCTTCTTGTCTTGAACTATGAAATAATATTTTTTCCCTATCTCTCTTGGTAGAATTTCCATGATTAGTATCTGTTATTCGAAATTTTATCCTCCTTAGATATTTATGCAACGACATTTACAAGACACAACCAGTTATAGATTTTGCAATTGAATATCAAAACATCCTTGATGCATTGAGGCAACAACTTGTCTGATGAGTAGGGTCTTAAAATATGAACATTTGTAGCACTTCCATCACCTTTCTTATTCTAATGTCAATGGATACCAACATAAAATCCAATTCTATGAACAGTTCGTCCTAAAAGTTTATTCTCCGATTTATTTTTCATTTCATTCTCATCCCCGAATGAGAATACCATATGCAGCCCATTTTCACTCTGATCAGAATGAAAATGGGCTGCATATGGTATTCTCATTCGGGGATGAGGAAAGTAGCGTACGCAGAACCAAAATAGAGGGGGTGCTCAAGCCTAATTTGTGATTCTCGAGCCTTTGCCACATGCGAACCGTACTACCCAAATATGCAATCAAAATTCAGAATTCTACAGTCCTAAAGTCCTAAGGATTCAATATTCCATTATAAATGCTTCATCGACTTCAAACAAGCAACCAAAACAAATGAATTGCCTAATTATATTGCATAGTTGACAATTCTAAGATATTTTGAATGGATTACTGTCAATGATTCCAAAGAGGATTTTAGCACTTACAAATTATCACACATGTGAATCATTATATGTATGTCCATAATTAGCCAAGAACATGTCAACCAATTATTTAAATTATACAGTGTTATTTTTGTCGTTTTTAATATTGACTAATCAGTAATCAACAAATAATTAAATTATAAAAAAATCCATAAACCGTAGTACCTTACCTAATTACCTTATCCTCTGCCGATTACCGAAGGAGTCCTCAGTGCCTCCAGCTCATTCCCCATTTCCCTTTTGATTCTGTCGCCCGATCGCCCCCTCTGTCGCCAGCCGTAGCCAACCTCGCGCCCCCTCACGCCCCGCCGCCCCTCCTCTATCTCACAGGAGTAGCGACGCCTCACCCCCTCCATTGTTGCCGCACAGGAGCCGATCTGCCTCCCCTCATGGTCCCGCCTCCGACGGCATGACCCCTCTCACCCAAAGAATATGCGCGCCGACCTCAAATTTCTAACTCCTTCACCCGGCGGCCTGTGGTGCGACCCCCTCCTTCACCCGGCACGGCGCAGCGTGGCGTGGCGAGCCCGACGGCTAGCACGGTAGCGCCCCTCCTTCAACGGCCAGTGCGGTGAGTCCTCTTTCGCTCGAGACTACACCGATTAGAGTGAGATCTGTGGATTTGGAGTGGATTTGAGGATTTGGAAAAATTGGGGATTGAGTTGGGTTCAAGCTAGTCTAGTGACCTGGTCTGGTGCCACCATACCCAGACACCGAGTGACCAAGACACGAACGCACCATCCGCGGTCCCTGAAAGTGCATCTAGGCACTTATGTTATTTTGGTGATTAATGAATGTTATTTTGGTGATTAATGACAAACACTCATAATGACAATCTATGTAAATTAAGTAAATGCTTAACTTAGTGCTTAGCAAATGACAAACCTCTAATATGATTATATTGCTATGAGACTAACTTGTTATTGCCTAGTTGAGTATCAGTCTCATCTATTTAGAGGAAAATCAAATAGGAAGGTTAAGCAAAGATAAGGTATGCAATTTTGGTATCTATTCTATATTTGTTATTGCATTCCTTTCGTGCAAATGCATAGTGAACTCCAAGTAACATGTTGATTATATATATGCACATTGGTTCATGTCATATTTATTTGTGCATATATATTCATTTGAGTTCATTATAGTATGCATGTATTAACTAGAGTTAAACTTCATATTGCTATAGATTGACTTGGTGCATGCATGTTTTATTTGTATATCTTCTCATGCAATTCTCTTAGTGAAGTTTATCTAGTGTTGGATCACATATTTACTCTTACTCCAAATATTATTTGCACATGTACAATTCGTGTATATTCTATCATATGCTTTATTTAAGTAAAGTCTGTGATCCTTGCCATGATTTAATTGATTCATCATATTGGCAATTATATATCTCTCTAGTGCATATAGATCAATTACATATTCATCGTGATGCACTTAGTAGAGAACATTTCTTATGTCAAGTGTTTCTATTTTGTGTTGTGCTTCTTTATATGAAACACTTGTTGTAATCAATCGCTCACAAATATCAAGTCTATTCATATCTATTGAGCTTTTGGGACTAATGTCTTTCATGAGTAGTTTGGAAAGAATTAGGTCCGTCTGTGTATGATGACCAAGGTATCTTGGAGGATGATCATTAAGTCGAGGTCAACAAGGCGGCGGTGTCACCAAGAGTCGAGGACTAAGTCAAGAGCAACTTGGCGTGGAGATCGTCGAGAGAGGATGATCAAGTCAAGGTTGATAGGACGAGAGTCTCATGAGGTGAATCGAGTCGAGTTGGACAAGGCGAAGATGTCATCAATTATATGGTGAAGGTCTTCATGCATCGACATCAAGAAAGAAGACGGCAAGTGACTATGTCTAGACTTATATTATCTTTGATTTAATTTGAGTCTAAGGATTGCCGTACTATTAAGAGGGATGCGATGTCGAATGACTTTTAGATGTGTCAAGTGCTCAAGTGATCCATCCTTGTGAATCTTAGAAAGAGAGTGGTATTGGTAGTGCTTGGAAAGTGAGGGTTGTAGGTCTCTCTTGGTTTCTTTGTGAAATCTGTGGTTATCCTTTGAGTTTTGGATAGTGAGATCTTGTTGGTTGTGTAGCCCTCGTTCTTAGCTTTCGGGAGAGTCCAAAATCTCTGAAATCGGAGTCCGGAGTCAAAGTTATGCTCGTTTTGTCGAGCTTTCTCGATCTTGATTCGGACTATCCGGAGTTAGTCCGGACTATCCGGATCATCCGAGTATCCGGATATTCATCCGACTCTCCGGATTGAGTCTCTCTGTTAGCCTTTTTTCACTCAATCCGAGTATCCGGATTGAAATCCGAGACTCGGTTGTGCGCACCTGCCCCAACGGCTAGTTTTTTGGGAGTTCTATATATAGCCCTTCCTCCCTCTTTTTGAGAGAGCTTTTTAGTGAGGCTTTTGGTGTGGATTTTTGAGGGGCTGTGTGAGGGGCTTTGAGGGAGCTTTTACCCTTAGATCTAAGTGATCCCCTTGTGAGAAGGGTTGGGAAGAGTTTGTTGAGTGAGATTTGAGTTGATTGAGCACTTGATTTCATCTCCAAGCTTGTTCTTCGTGAGCATTTGTTACTCTTGGAGGTTGAGGACTCCTAGACGGCTAGGAGGTCGCCTCGAGCCACCGAGCTTTGTGTGGTTGGTCGTGGGAAGTTTGTGAAGGCAGTTCCGCCTCCGTAAGGGAAGGAATCAAAGGAGTGAAGACCGCGAGTGCATTTGTGCAACACCGGGAGGAAGAGGGTTGAAAGAGACCCGGCTCAAGTGTGACCGAGCCGCCTCAACGGAGACGTAGGATCCCCACAAGGATCCGAACCGGGTGAAAAATCATCGTCTCCAAGTTTGCTTCTTTCTCTTGCTTTAGCATTTGATTTTGAATCTTGAAATTGCCCGATCTACTCTTTTGTTGTGTTTGGCTCCAGATCTTCTATACCCTCAGGTACCTGACATCATTAAGATCTTTTGTATTCAAGTAGATTGTTGAAAAATTGCAAAGATTTAAAATCTCCATTCGAAGTCCTCAATCCGAGTATCCAAATCCACGAACCGGACGGTCCGGATAATCCGAGTATCCGGATTGAATACCGGACACTCGGTTAGGACCCTCGATTGGACTATCCGAGTATCCGGATTGAATACCGGACGGTCCGGATAATCCGGAGTATCCGGATTGAATAACCCGGACACTCCGGGTTAGGACCCTCGGGATCGGACTATCCGGAGTATCCGGATTGAATATCCGGACACTCCGGATTGTTCAGGAAACTCGGGAGATTTTATTTAGCTGCAATATTTTTATTCCGCTGCATTTAAGCTATAAAGTTTTTAATCCGCCTATTCACCCCCCCTCTAGGCGACATCCCCTGTCCTTTCAGTCCCTTCTTTTCTTCAACCTACCTTCTCGTCCTGGCTGCGGCTCTGCCAACCGGCAGGCGATGCTCCGCCAATGCCACTGCCTCTGTCAGTGTGACATTCCTATGGGGTTCTGGGGGGTGCGACGGGGCAGAGCCGGTGCGCTAGCCCCCTCGCTCACCCCCCATGCGTCCGCAACTGGATGAGGATGAAATGAAAAATAAATTAGATAATGAACTTTCAGGACAAACTGTTCATGGAATTGGATTTTGCGTTAGAATCTATCAACATTAGAAAGGTGACGAAAGTGCTATAAATGTTCATATTTTAAGACCCTACTCATTAGACAAGCTGTTGCCTCTATGCATCTAGGATGTTTTGATATTCAATTGCAAAATCTATAACTAGTTGCGTCTTGTAAATGTCGTTACAGAAATATCTAAGAAGAATAAAATTTTGAACAACAGATACTAATCATAGAAGTTCTGCCAAGAGAGTTAGGGGACAAAAACATATCACAGACGGTTCTATTTAAAAACTGTCTGTGATAGTCTTATATCACAGACGGTTGTAATTAAAAATCGTCTGTGATTACTTGTCAATAGAAACGGTTCTATAATAGAACCGTCTAAGATATTCCCTTATCACAGACTGTTAGTAGATAGAACCGTCTCTGATAATAGCTTTTACTGATAGTTCGGAAACCGTCTGTGATGTGCCTTCTTATCAATGACACAGGTTTACAACGGTTCACAAAACTGTCAGTGATGAGATTTTTGAACCTTCTGTGATGAGCCTTTCTGTAGCTGTGTAAGACAAAGTATAGTCTAATTATATTAAATTTTATGTCTTTTTAGCTTGTCGGCCAGACAAATACCGTGAAACGAAGGTAGTAATTCTCATGCGTAGCCTATTTTATGTTAATGGGTAATGGATTTGTAGTGTCAAAGAAACACAAAACATCTTACAGAACGAGCCAAAGTGCGTGTGGAATCGACCCGCGGAAGATTTGGATCGTAATCTCAATGTGCTCGACGAGTCTCCTTGCCGGATTGGCCAAGGACTACACAAGGAGCCGTGGCCGCTCAACACCTAGTTCTCTAATTTCTCGCCGTCCTCGCCCCCGGACTCTCTACCTCAAGCAAGCTCGCCGGCGATGACCGCAAGGACCCATCCATCTCCAGTTGAAATTTGTGAGACCCCGTTCTGATGAACAGGAACTCCATGTGATTACTGTGCTATTCCCTGGATCAGTAACTAGCACTCACATGTTTACAACATTCGTACCAAAAATCATACACGCAAACATATAGAAGATCTTACATAAATGAAATAATTATACAGAGTTCAGTACAAATTTGAACCATTTTAACAATGAAATAAAATGAAACCAAAAGGAACTAAAACTCCAAATAGCCTTGTGGTTGCCCACTAAACCCTCGAGCAATCGACTAGGCAACCTAGAAGAGACTATCGTCAAAACCCCGAGACTCGCACTCAAAGAAAGCGTCGTCGGCGGATCGCGATCTTCTTCCTCCGAGACAAAGGATGCAAGATTGAGTACATTGGTACTCAAAGAAGACTTATATTGGTTCACAGATGCAAATAAATAATTATGCAAATGAGCAATGGACGAGCTATGGTTATTTTGCGATTGCATGAAAAACATTAAATAGATAAGCATAATAGATTGCAACATCGCATTTTAATAAAAGCAATTGAAAGATGTAATGATAAGCAAATATTCCAGATTTTCAACCCAGTCTACCCGATCGCATATAACCCCGTGTCGATCCTTTGACACAAAAGATGGTTGAAAAACAGTTTCAAAAGCCCAACCCATTTTGGAAATCACCAAAACTCTAGCATTGGGAGGATTTTCCCAAGTGCCCATTACATGCGCGCGCTAATCGATCGATTTTTCACTCTGCAGAGGTGTACACTTTACCCACAAGGAATGATCAACCTCTTTTGCGGGCCGCTTAACACACTTCCTTCTTGTGTCGGCAAGGAGATCATACAAAGTGTTACATTATTTAGATATGGCTTTACACCACCCGGGGCGTTAACCCTCGCCACAAGACAGAGACACTCACCCAAGCCGTGGATCCACATTTATCACACACACACCACGTCTCTGTCGGGCAAGGCGTACACCGCTGCATTGGCATGTAGAAACCCCTGAGCATGATCCGACCGGACCGCTGTGCAATCTCCCGCCTTCCATAGATGCAAAGCCAAATCTAAACAACTTATTAAGCTAAGACCCGCCCATACAAGCCCTTGTGGTTGCACGAAACATGGTTCTACAACATCCCGTTTGCTCGGTCCTTAATCTGACACGGGCGATACTCCACCCTAGCTACGTGCATATCCTTTTGCACAACCGGCTAGCGCCAAATAATCACCCGCGTCAAACCATAATTTTGTTTAAGGGTTTTTAGCAAATTATCATCAACCAATTCCCAAAAGATTATATGACGGTTGAAAAGACTGAAAACACCAACGAGAGGCTTAAGCAGGAAATATTATTATGCTAGTGGTTATACCCAAACATGACATTAAGTATGTCTAGCTCAATTTAAGGTTTACAAGGTTCACAAGTCCATACAGATTGAGACAAACCATAATTTACAGGATTAACTACAGTTCTAACCCAAAATAGCACTCTTATGGGGAATTATCCGGATGCACTGTACATAAGCAAAAACAACATATAGTAGGTGAATTATCAGGCTCAACGTGATCAAGGAGTTGCTTGCCTTGCAAATCACTGTCAGGAATAAAATTCGGATCTGCAGAACAGTCTTCTTCTTCTTCGATGATGTCGGTCTCTACTCGTTGCGAACAAGAAGAAAAAGAGAATATCAGCAAACTCCAAATGGCAAAAAAAGAAAATGCATGATAAACAGGTAAACACAATTCGAATCAAACAGGCAACTGCTATTCATGAAATATTTGAATTTAAACATCGAATTATAGATGCTAAAATTATTTGAAATAAAATGATTGTTCATTAGCTACTTTGGAGGATGCAACACTCAAAGAAACAGAGCCTCTCTGTTTTTCTCAAAAGAACCAAGAAGAGAGCACTTTGAAAAACTATATTATCTAGGGTTATAAACCTAACAAGATTGATGTGCATTAACTACAGAAATTAGAGTTTAAGTCTTGAATTAGCTAGAGCATACCTTAATTATCAAATCTAACAACTTCTTTTAACTTAGGGTTTGGATGAAACTTGAAAACTACTGATGAAAAGGCTTGGTTGAACTCTGGACTTAGCTACAAAACTGGCTAAGGAAAAAGGACTAAACCATATTACTTAAGGTTATTACACTCATGGAAACTAAATGAAACAAAGCTCTAAAACAGAATATTTTTCTGGAATCTGGTAGAACAAACTTTGCTTATCATTTATACACTATTCTTCCAAAATTTCTTACTTGGATGAGTTATTTTACACAGGGTTGAAAAAGCTTGATTGTTTCAATCATTCAGCAAAACATAAAAAGTAGACTCATTCCCTTAACCTGTTTTGCATACAAACCTTAACAAAATATCATTATTTTTCCAGAATCTACTAGAATATACTTTTTTAAATGCTTCTATACCATTTTTACATTTCTTCTCATTCATATAATCCATTTTATCATATGTTGAAAAGGGCTATATGAACATAAAAACTAACTTATAACCTTTCAATTTTCCATTTTCATTTATTACTAAACTATTCAACATCTTATATCCATTTTCTTCCTGAAATCAGGGCATGATCTTAAAAACATTTTAAAAGTGAATTTGAGTTATTTTGAACTTGTTCATAGCAAATTACATCTATTTTGGTTATAACTAGTATTGTTTTTCTTAATTGAACAACTATCACAAATACTTTTCCTAAGTGTTTTCATATGAGCAACTCCCATGATACATACCTCAATAGAATGAACTTTTAAACATTCAAACTTTAATCTTTTCTTTCATTTACTCAATTTCATTTTTCATGCTTAATATTCATTTTTAAGCAACATGATATATAATAAGGTATCAAAGAAACATTTGGTCTATTTGAAATACTCATAACTCAGAGACTCAACAAAAACTTACTTTTCCTTAATTGGATCCTCCCAAAAATATTTTATTCATATGACCCTATTTACACTTAAGCTTCTCTTTAATTTTTCCTAAAATCACATTTTACTCATCTACAGAAATTTTTGTATATTTAGAAACTACAGAATTTTATACGAATTTAGAAATTAGTTTCACTCAATTTGGCCAGATGATTCAAAAGTTATGAGCATTTGAATTCCAACCGGTTTCTGAAAATCAATTAAAATCGCAAAATGCTTTGATCGGAGAAAACGGTTTCCTCTGCGCGCGCCAAAAACACGTTCAAACCCGCAGGCTCGCTGACACCTGGGTCCCACCGGTCAGCGACCCGGAGCAGGGCACTACGGTCTCTTGCTCGCCGCCGGCGAACTAGCTCCGCCGCGGCGAAATGGCCAGCACCATGGGCACCAGCACACCCGTGCGCACCCATGGGTGGTATCCATTCGCCGGGAGGTGGCCGGGAAGGTGGCCGCCACCGTGAAGGTCTTGGCGGCGCCATGACCGGATGGCGAAGCTCAGCTAGAGGCTACGGTTTCGGTGACCTAGGGTTTTTCTAGCTACAGTGACACTAGGGGACGCAGACTCACCGGATAGCTGGGTCGGAGATGAGCCGAAGTGGCCTGCCACCGTGCGCCGGCCGTGAGGAAGAAGAGCGGCGATGCGGCGGCGCTATGAGCAAAAAGAGGCCCAAATAGCGGATGATCAGCAACCCTTGGGTGCTAGAGAAGCTCGAGAAGCAATCAATTCGGAGGATTGAGGAGGAACTCACCTGATTCAACGTTTTCCCCCTTTTCGGGTTCCTCCGGCTCAACGAGGAAGATGACGCCCCTTGAGGCTCTCGGCTCGGCAAAATGGTAAGGTGAGGTGCATGAGGGCACGACGACGCAATTGCAAAGCTTAAAGCTGAAGGAAACCGATCGATTTCGCAGTTTTGGGCGAACTGCACCGGTCGGCTTCTTCATCGCAGCGCAGAACGGTTAGCCTCGCCTCAAACGGCTCGGCCGGGACCAAGTGGGCACAGCGAGGAGGAGGGCTCTACTCGTGACGTGGAGGCTGAGCTTGCGCCGGACGGGAGCAGTGAAGACCGGACGCTTGAAGACGCGGCGTCTGCGACTCGGCTCGACCGGGAGAAGAAAGGGAAAGAAATCACGAACCGAGGTCGACATGTGGGACCGGGGCCCACTGGCAATGAGACAGCTCTGCCTCGGTGACCACCAGCGTCAACGCTTCAACAGGGCCGGCCCACTTGTCGATGAGATAATCGATTTTAATGTGATTTGACTGAACGAGATTTCTCTAGAACTCGGATTTGTTTAAGCCCTAAACAAATTCCAGATTTTTCCAAACTTTTTGACTAAGTCCTAATGAGAGTCACACGTCTACTGGAAAATCTTGAGACAAAAACTCATTTTGGGCAATTTTTTAAAATTCTGACACTGTACCCTGGTTCTAAACTTTGATTTCGGTTTTTGATTTAATTACAGGTTCATTTTCTAAGATTTATTTTTTAACTTTTTGGAGAGGTTCCAATCCTTATAATTGGACCACTGTAAAATTTTCAAATCAAAAACACGAGCCATTATTTTATAAAAATTCTGACAATCATTTCCCTTACATTTTGGACCCGCTGTATTTGAATTTTTAAGAGGCTTATTTCAAATCATTTAATTATAAAAATTTTATCAGTGATGCAACATATCTCCAGGGATTTATATAAATTTTCTTGGATTTTCTTGACATTGGTTATTTTTCTTTCCACTTTTTGATTCATTGTTTTTAGTCAAAAAGTAGATACATATTTTATTTAACTTACCCCTAAGTTTATAAAAATTCTAGTTACTGGTCAAACATTATGACCAGCTCAAATAGGACTCATGGTAAAATTTTCTAAATTTTATTTTCATCTTTTTACCTTTTTCTTTGTTTTTCCCTTTTTATTAAATCTTTTCCCATAACACAAAATCTAAGAAATTCTAATTGGAGCAAATAATACCTAGAATTTCAAGAACATTTATATTAAAATTTAAACTGTTTGTTTTTTCACTGTTCCAAACTTTCAGGTCGTTACAAAATTTCTCCCCTCCCTCTGCTATAGTCGCGCTACCTCCTAAATCCCTAATTCCTCCCCAGCCCCATTCACTTCGGCTCTGGCGAGCTTAACGGCGATGAGCGGGAGAAGGACAACCCACACTTACCTAGTTGGTAGTTGCTAGAGCTAGACCTACAGTTGGTGCCGAAAAATACGATGAAAGATTGATCGGCTTAAACACATGCAAACACTGGGTTTAAGTTGGTTCATGGCGTGCCAGCCGATTTGATCTTACAATCGGCAAAATGAATAAGTGCAAATCGATATAATCGGCTTAAACCAAGATAAATAAGCGTCTCAGCCGATTAGATGGTACGATCGGCTAGATGGATCTAAACGACTATTACAGTCGATTAGATGATAGGTAAGGTATGTTTTCCCGTGAAAAAGGCGATGCGCAACAAGATCGGAGAAAATCAAACCTGATTGGTGTAATCGATAGAGATCAATAATCGGCGATGCACAACTTTATTGATCAAAATCGAATTACAGAGATGGTTCTAAGTTACAAAAGCTACTTCTAGTTGACGAAAAGTAAATAAAAAGTAGATGCAAGTTGATTGATTAGCTCTATGCACCTTTTCTTATCACCTCTAGACCTCTTTTATAACACTTAGGCTGATCGTATCCTCCTCCAATTCTTGCAAACACATGATTCGTATCGGCCTCAACTTCCAAAAGATTAACTTCTCTCTGAGCCGATATCGGCTAAGACTATCCATGTTTAACCTTATCTTCCTAAATCAGCTACATCTGGTAAATCATGGTGTCAACAATATCACTTAGGCTGATCGTATCTTTCTCCGACTCAAGATCCACAATGCGTATCGATCTCAACTTCTACGAGATAAATTACTTTTTGAGCCGATATCGGCTAAGACTGTCCATATTGAACTCCATATCGACTATAATTCCAATTGTAACTTATCTTTTACTTTTTTAACCGATATCAGCCACAAATATCTAATTTCATCTTTGACCTAGCAAATCGGTTATACTTTGCCAAATTTAGGTGCTAACACCTACCTAGGTTCTAATATCCCCCAAATTACTACTCAAAAAATAAAAAATAACTGTAGCAGGCTATGAATTACTGGGAATATGGTAAGCAACTATCATGTCACATTCATATGCAAATAACTAAATCCGAGTACAGAAATACTTGTTAGAACATTCATATGCAAATAACTAAATCCGAGATGCCCCTGTAGATGGCTGTCAAGGCTATCTGATCCTTGCGTACATCGACGTTATCATTCACAATCGCGTCCCACAGTCCTTGAGCCCTCATATAGACCTTCTTGATTGGCCATACTGCATAATTGCTCTTCGTGAGCATCAAATAATGTAGCGAGACAGCGGAGCTCTCCTTCGTTATCGCACCTGACGTCGCCTCATCACTAGTAACACAACTTGTCAGAGAGGCCGGCATCATCTCGGGCAACGGCTCAAGAGTCTCAATCGTTAAAACATCAATACTACGTAGCGTCAAATCATTCAAGGACAATCACTAATTAGCTTTGACATCAAATAAAAAACAAACTTTCAGTACATGAACTACATGTAAGTTTCTCTTTTTTTTTAAAAAAAAAGGGCAAATAGAGCAGCCTTGTATTTCTTCTATTAAGGGAAACGAAAATACACCACAGGTAGCATATTTCGACATGAGCCTGGCAAAAAATCATCTTGCCATGGATTTAAGTGAGGTAAAAATAAGCAGTATAAAAATACGTGCCATTTATTTTCTATATTTTTACATAGAAGTTAAAACACAAAGTGCGCAAATTGCAAATATGTAGCTTTCCGGACAACCATCAGGGCTCTATATATTTAATTAGTAGTGATTGTTCTCCCAGAATTGAGCCTGGAGCCAGTCTATTGTCTTCTTTTCCACTTGAAATGCCTTGGCCAAAACATCGTCTGAGATCGGCGGCTTTGACCCGAACACAGCGTTGGCAATGGTGATGACCCCAGGGTTTTGGCTGCTAAGTGCAGCAATTGCTACCGCTGGCACGTGGGGGTTAGGGTTGAATTGGAAGTGGATGAGCCCCTCAGGGAACACGAACACATCGCCTTTGTTGAGCACCTTGGAGAAGAGCTTGTTGTCTGGGTTGGATGTGACGAAGCCAACATAGAGCGTGCCCTCGAGCACGGTGAGGATCTCAGTGGCACGGGGGTGCGTGTGTGGTGGGTTCTCGCCAAAGGGTGCGTAGTCGATGCGTGCCAGTGAGATGCCGAGTGTGTTGAGGCCAGGGATCCGCATGACATTGACCAAGGTAACGTTGGACCCGACCTTGCTGGTCATGGTGTCCCTTGGCTTGTCGAGGTTGGCTGCCATGAAAAAGTCGTCCGCATTCACGGCCATCGGGTCCTTGCAAACAAATCCATTGACACGTACTGCATGCATCGAGGAAGCAACATATATATGCACTTCAGAAAGTTACTACTTCAACATAAAAACTGCATGCGTTAATTGGAAAATAGAATTTCGGATGCAAGCAATCACTGATCCAACAAACACGACCGAAATCAAGTACATTAATTCTTTCCTCGCAAAATAAAAAAGTACATTAATTCTTACCATGCGAGTACATGTCGGCAACGCAGAAGTCCTGGAGAGGGCTAGGATCGGAGGCGATGGCCTGCCATGAGACCGAAGCAAGGAGAGCAGCGAGGAGGAGGAAGTACGAACGACCCATTTGGTTTTAATTAGGTGTTCTGCTCTTTTCTGTATTGCTAGCTGTTTCTCTTGTAGCTAGCTGCTTGTGTTTAGCGTGGGTGATGCTTGGCCATGGAGGGGATGGATGTGCTTATATAGCCGCAGCGTGCGGTGGTGTGAACTCGTGTGCAACGACATAGCAAGTCAAGTGGAACGGATCGACGCCAGCTACATTGAAATGGTCTCGCTGGTAGAACGTACGTGTTAATCGATTAAGGGTGCGTTTGTTTTTGCTATTGATACTGGATTCTGACTTTAAAAGCAGAATAAAAAACAAACAAACTCGATTTTAGAAATCGATTCTCACAGTCTAGTCCACCCATATACACTAGAATCTACAATCTACTTTATATGTGCTTTTGGATTTTAGATTTTAGAGAATCAGCTTATCTACGAGCAAAATTTAGAATCAGATTTTAAAGAATCCAAAGCAAAAACAAACAGACCCTAAATATTGGGATTATCTCGTATCACTTTTCAAGTTTCGTTTTAATATCTATATCTGCACTACAAGCTAATATGACGTGGTCGATCGCATGTACATGTGTTTGGACGACCGAGTAGCAGCTATGATTATTTCCTGTATCACCCAACAATATGGTGGTTACCTGGTACGTAAAAGTGCATGCATAATCCATTATTAAAACAATGAAAAGATTAGTCAGAGATCAAGGAAAATCCAATATTGTGAATAGTAGCTACAGATAATTGTGACAGTTGTCTATAGCTACAGATTGTGATAGTTGTGTATACTGACTACCAGTGGAAAATAAGGCGCGTGGATCGACCAGTCGGTCTGCTTAATTTACGGAAATTTTACTGTTCTAGATTCTGAAAAACAATTTTTTTCGCAATTAGCTTCTAACGGAAGAAATGGCAAGAATAGCCTGCCACAGTTTTTTTTTAAATTTTTTCGCAAGACAGTTGTAATGTTTAATTTTTCTAAATTCCTCATACGTGATAATCTTCTCAGATTTTTATAGAAATATAATTAATGTCTCAGAAACCGCAAAAATTTTTAATAATTTATCAACGTGGTTTGTTCTATTTTTCGTTCGCTTCAAAGTTAGTGGTCAGTGTTTCATCCAGACAGTTGTAATGTTTGAATTTTTATAAATTCCTCGTACGTGATAATCTTCTCAGATTTTTATGGAAATATAATTGATGTCTCACAAACCACCACAAAAAAAATCCACAATTTTTCAAAATCGTTATAGCCTTATAAATATTATTTCCATTGAGGGACTTTTTTGCAACTCACGCGACCCCACCCCCACGCCTGCCCCACCCGCGCCAAACCGCTGGAACTCGCGGCCCACGCGGCAGTCGCAAATTTTTTTTAAAAATTTTCTCGCGGACTCGATCCGCTGAACGTCGCAGGCCACGTATCCGGTCCGCAGGAATAAACTGTGGAGAGGCTATTCTTGTCATTTCTTTCGCTCAGAGGCTAATTGCGAAAAAAATTGTTTTTGAGATGTTAGAACAGTAAAAATTTCTAATTTACGCGTATCACCGTACTTTGAAGGGCATAGATCACAAGCTGAGCTTATATTATTTCCCCTTCCAATTTGTGCCTAATACAGATCAGTACTCACTAATGACCAATATCATATATATATTGTCATGGTCTCTCAAACCTTTACTTGGTCACCGTTTTGACGATGTCGGGAGTGGTTATCTAGATCTATCGCGGTGTGGAATCACGAAGCCACGAACGCACAAGCTAGAAGAGATCAGCTAGCACAACACTTAATTCAAAGAGTGAAAGGGTTTAATCAAGACCGGTTCGATACTCTAGTCGGCTTTGTAGACTTGTTCACAAAATATCCTCACCTGCTCCTCCTGTTATTACATCAAGCAGCTATATATGCACATATACGATTTTAGGTGCAAACATGCAAACAAATTTGGTTTAAGCATCAAATCAATATGAGAAATGCCCAAAATATTTGACGAGATAGACAATGGAGTACCGCATTACCCTTTGAATTTTCATGTTTAAACTGAGGACGAATTAGGAGAAACGAATGAAATAAGTTAACTCTGAATAGTCACTCCTGTAATTTACTTTTTCCCGTTTGCTTGCAATGCACTTGTCGTTTGTTAGGGATCTCTCTCTCTCTCCAACACAAATTTAATTCAAACTTGGAATTCTAAATGAGGTAGGCCATTTATTTTGCAGATTTTCATGTTTATTTGGTGCTCAAACTAAAGCAGCTTGCATGTTTACTCCTAAATTTTGGTTTGCAGTTTTGCACTACTAGGGATGGCAGTTTTACTCATGGATTCGGTGCGACCCGATAAAAGCAGGTATGGGAAGCACTTGAGACCCGTGAGTTTTCGGGTTCGGATACCCGATAAGGTCAAAGGATGGATATAGATATCAATATGTACTCATGGGTACCCAATGGGTATCTCATGACATGTGAGCCCCAATTGTGAGAGATACAATACAATGTAACTTTCACAGTTTCACTTTCGTCGGCCTGTGACCCCCGTCCTGTGCGCAGAATTTCGCCGACCCGTGACCTCTCCTTTTCCCATTCGATTCCCCAAGTCCCTACTCCCTAACCCTAACTGAGCTACACCTCCTGCGCGGCTGCGCCCGACCTCCTATGCCTCCAGCCTCTTGCACCCGGCCAATCGCCAGCGCCGCAAACCATCCTCCGCCCTTCGCCCTCGGCTAGTCGCAATCGGCGCTCGGCGGCTCCTCTCCTCAGTCCAATAGTCCTCCTGTGCGGTGCGACTGTGCCCAGCCGATCGCCCGACCGCCGGAAGACTGCCCGACCGCCCTCGGCTAGTCGCAGTCGGCCGCTCGTCTCCTCTAGTCGACCAGTTCAGCATTCCTCCTACGCGGCGCGGCTGCGCCCTGCCGACAGCCCGATCGCCGGAAGACCGCCCGACCGCCCTCCACCCTCGGCTAGTGGCAGTCGGCTCAGCACCTCCATCAATTAGTAAATGCAAAGGTAGTAGCCTGCACTACTTGGGTCGCTGTTATATTGGCATTCCCACTGTTAATGCTTGCTTGGCTGAAATGTTTAAGGGAACATTTTGACAGCGAAGTAGACTGAGTTGAGCTCCTATGCTTGTAGTTTTCACCAAACAGTGTTGCAAGATGTTCTTTTATATGTGTAATCATAGCAAACTAGTTATTTGTACAGTTTTTTAGCAGCATTATCACTTCGAGTGATTTTTACCATCATAACTCTTTCCTGAATATTTCACTCAATCATAATTAACCCAAGGGGCTCTGTTGAACCAATTGGGAGAACCTAACTGTGAAAAATGGCATGTGTGGATAAATGGATAACACTGGAACTTTTATGAAAGGGGATACATAATTGAAACAATTGAAAGTAGTGGGTACTTTTTTTTTAAGATAATAGAAGAATACATCTCCCGGCCTCTGCATCATGAGATGCACATAGCCAACCATTTATTACAAAAGAAAAAAAATTGTCAAAAAGAAATCCCTTACATGAAAGTTTAAACAAGCTATTGCAAACGTGAAACCAAAAGCCTCAATCCGCACATAGTCTATTATTAAAACGCCATCCATGACTGATGAAGAGATGTCTAACCATGATCTCCAACATTCTGTATGCCGATAACACCTCATCTCTGTCCTCTTCTCGCTGCAGCACAGACCATGATCGCAACCAGTTGGTGCAATTATAAATAACCTACAACGGATTAGAGATTTTTTCCGAAAAAAATCACATCATTCCGACATAGCCAAAGTGACCAACACAAAACGGCAGCCCCGACCAAACAGTGAGCCCTTATATCTTTCCCAAACCCCAATAACCAATACCTAAACATATTAGGTATGCTACTAGGAGGTGGTAGATTAAAAGCCGTTTGTATAACACGCCATACAAAGCGAGCAAAATGACAGTCGAAAAAGAGGTGTTGAATAGTTTCCTCGTTGTTACAAAAAACAACATTTTTTGCTACCACGCCAATTTCTTTTTGATAAGTTACCTTTTGTTAATATCACCCCACGACGTACGTACCAAAGAAATTTTTTTATTTTTAATGGCATCTTAAGCTTCCACAATTGTCGGTTTGTAACTGGGACCTCTTGATACATTAAAGCTGTATACATCGACTGAACAGAAAACTATCCATTCTGGTGGAGATTCCATTGAAAGTAGTGGGTACTTACAACTTACTGGAACAATGAAGAAAATAAACTCATTTACAGTGTAGATTGCTTATGCTATTATGCTTAGTTAATTGCTGAAAAGTGCTCCTCTCTGCATGTGCATGCTTAACTGTTAATTTTCTATATTCTAAAGTTTTTGTGTAAATCGTGATTTTTGGTATTTCCATAAGAATTATATTTGGATTTTCCCTTTGTTTCAAGTACAATCTTTAGTTGAAGAAGATTCCTGGATTTATTTTGTCAGACATCTAGGATTTATTTGGCATGCTGCTGAGTTTCTGACATTATGACTTCGATCAGTAGCATATATTGATATATATATATCCAGGGTGGTTGTTTTCATATTCTTACATAGAGACCTTGATTAGATAGATTCTTCCTTTCTTCACTAACATTAGTTTTTCCAATATGTTCTTTCATATTTTAGGGAAATTTAGACACCTCCCAGTTGTTGAAAATGGTGAGTTTATTGCTATGCTAGACATTACAAAATGCCTCTATGACTAGTTCGGGCAACTGGTACCCACATTCGGGTTTGGGTACCCACCAGTGTGTGGAATGGCACGGGTTCGGGTACCCATTCGGATTCGGATACCTATCGAGTTCGAGTTTGGGTACAGATCCGCGTCCAAGAAATCTAGTGGGTTTGGACGGACAGTACGATTTCGGGTTAGAGTGGGTACCAGTAGTACTCAGATGTACCCACCCAATTGCTATCCCTATGCACTACATGCGCCTACATGGATGGCCCTATAGTCCTATACAGCACTCCCATCTTAATTGCCTAGCTAGGTACTCCTTCATTCCTTCCATCCCACAATATAAGCCTGTTAATTTTTAAATTATTGTTCTACAATAAAAATTCATTAAAGAAATCAAGATGTAGTTATTGCAATATATATTTTCACTTTATATCAATGCTAAAAAGGAGAATTGGTAGTCATAGTACGCAATTTAATAGAAGTCTGTATAGTTCAATAACATTAAATTTTTCTTAGATTTATTACCTTCTTTCCCTACACGCATTGTGGGCTTGGACTTATATTGCGGGAGACATGCAACTCATATGATCATTGCAATATCCTAAAAATTCTAAAACAGATAAAGTAAAATTTGAAAATGGATAAAATAAAAATTTAAGTTTAAAATATGATTTAGTATTGAATTTTCACCCTTTCTAAATTTTTTTTGGATTTTGGTCTTTAAGAAAATCAATATTCTTGATTGAAAAATATATTTTCCAAATAACGAAGACCAAAATCATATAGAGAAAAATCCAGAGAAAATATATTTAAATCTAAAGATAACTCCAGAAATTTTCCAAAGAATTTTATAAATATTTGAAAATATTAAAAGCCTCGATAAAATCATTTACATTGGTTAATATCCGCTTTTTCAAAATATGAAAGCCAAATTATATAAATATAAAATCAGAATAAAATCTAATAAATCCTAAACTGCCTCCAGAGTAACCCATAAAAATTTCAAAGGAGTTTTAATACATTTATTGCTAATGATAAATCAAAAACAGTGTATGTAGACTAGAAACAGCACTTTGTCAGATTTATTAAAATTTGTACAAACCTTATCACTTTCTGACATTTTTATCACATTATCTAAATTACTAGGGTAACTTACAGGAAAAGTTTAACAAATAATAAGCCTTGTTCGACCCTCCTAGGAAACCAAAAAACAGAATCAATTTAAAAGCAACATTATCAATGTCATAATTTGATAAAGTCCTATATGATTGATCATCATCTGAAATTTTTATGGTAGCTCCCAATAACCATTCGGGTTACACAGAAAAAGTTTCATATAAAATAAAGCTCATTTGAAACCTCAGGAAAAAAACATGAAACTGTAACAGCATGCTTGTCAGAATTTTGTAAAATCTCTCAATTCATGTCATGAGCTGAAATTTATATATTAGAATATAAATAGTCTCCATATCATGCAAAAACAGTTTCAGAAATTTTCAACCTAAATTGACATCCCAACTAAATACGAGAACCCTGGTCTGTCCAGAGAGTAGGAACCCAGTTCCTCTCTTTTGCTCTCTGCCATGTAGGACCCTTTCTGTACCCCGACCCCACTTGGCGGCGCCCAAACCTCCCTCTGCCTTGCTCTCACAGCCGATGCCTGCCCTGCCCTTGCCTGTTTCTTTCCACGACAACGAAGACCCGATGAATTCTGCCACGACAGGGATTTCATCCCCGGGTCTCGTTTGTGCACAGGGTCTTGGCGCCGAACCTGTGTGAACCCAGTCTCACTTTTGCGCCATCATAGCCTCACTGTGCTGCCGCATCGCTGTGCTCAGTCAAACCAACCGTGATCACTGTGCGATCTTATGAATGCTCCCAGATACGACGCAACCCACCCATGCCGTGCCAAGGACATCCCCGCCATGCTCTGCACCGGCCACAGCGACAAAATTTCCTATACACCATCGCTTCTGTCCCCGCCCGGCCGCAAAGAAGCTTATGTTCAAATCCTATTGCCACTGCCATACCTCTGCCTATAAAAGCCATCCTGTGCCATCTTGAGCAGCACGCTAGCTCACTAAAGCTCCACCTGCCCAAGCTGGGCTTAATTGCACCGCTGTCTTCCCCATTCCCGACGAATAGCATAGAAGGGGCAGAACAGAAATCAGACCACCTCAGTTAGCTCTTTCCCATTCTTTCTGCTCAGAGCACCTTTGAACATCCCTGAACTTGTTGCGCACTTCGATTTTAGCACACATCGCTTGATACGCCGCCGCCTCAGTCGCCTTCTTCTCCTCCGGCGCACAGTGGTGGAGCTCCCCAGCCATTCCCCGACCAAGTCAGCAGGTAAAATGGACTCTCTATGAGTCACTGATGCTAATTCCACCATTAGTTGAGGTTAACCACCCCTGAATTATTTCGCAACCACCCGGCCATGAACAGTGCCGCATGAGCTCGGAGTTACCCATCTTCAGTCACCACCAATTGCCTTTAAGCACAGCCCTGGGTTCCTCAAGGATTCAAATTTTGTTTTCGGATAAAATATCGTCCGGGACTGGAAACCGAAATATCAGCGAAATTCAGGTATTTCAGACAAATCTCGTTTGAAATTCAAAAACAAAAATTCAAATCCGGTATGTTTTCTACCGAAAAAACGACATTTCGTTGACATATCTAGAAATTTTGATGAATTTCAACTGAACGAAAAATGGTTCAAACGATGTCGAAATTTTTTAAAATTCTTTATGGAGGTTCCTGACACATCAATAATGTTCTCATAAAAATTTCAGAAGCTTATCACATCTGAGGAATTTTTAAAAATTCAAACATTGCTACTGTTCTGATAAAACACTAACCGATAAGTTTGATCCGAATGAAAAATGGTACAAACCACGTTAGAAACTTTTGCAATTTTTTGTGCACGGTTATGATACATAGTTAATGTTCTCATAAAATTTTCAGATGATGATCAAGCTTCATGAATTTTTAAATATTCGGACAGTGCAACTGAAGGCTGACCGATAAATTTCAACGCAATGAAAAATAGTTCAAACCATTCTAGAAAATTTTGAAACTTTTTATAGATTGTATTTATTCATCACTAATATTACCATAAAAGTTTCAAATGATTATCAAATATGAAAAAAGTTATAAAATTCTGACACTTTTACTACCTCGTTTATGCTAATTCTGTTTTTTATTTTTAAAAGATAACAAATGATGTTAAAATATTTTAGAAAATTTTATGTTTGATCCTAGACTTCTTAATATAGTACCATAAATTTTTCAAAACATTAAAAAGCATATTAAATTTTATACAATTCTAACAGTGTTTCTGCCAAAATTTTAAAATGTCTAAAAAAAAATAAGTTTTTGGACAAATTATCATCAAAGATCACTTTCTTATGGGTTATTGATGTAATTGAAGTCAAATCTGGCCATAAAAAACCAAAATCCAGAATTTTGTTTCATGAAATTTCGCCTGATTTGACCGAAATCTCGCCGAAAAAATCAAATTACTGTAGCATTTCCAATTTTTTTTTTGGCCGGTAGTTTAGGTCTTGGGGGGGAAATCCAAAATATCGGTGAAATTTCACCAAATTTTAGATCCCTAGGTTCCTTACAACACCCTCTAGCCGCATGAGATTGAATATTTAATTCCGCCGGCAAGGTGCCCTGGCTCTGCCTCTACTTCGGCTCAATATCAAGTGGGCCACTTTTGTCAGCAGCACAAGTCTTTTGATCTCACACTGACCGGTGGGACCTCATGTCAGCCACAGCACTAATTTAAGAGAAACCGAGAAACCCAAGAGTACGCCTTCGCTTAATCAAAAGCGTATTTTCCATTTTCCAAGGAATTTCCATAACCTAGAGTATTCATAAGATAATAACTTTTACATTTAAGTATAATTCCAGTAAAATAAATTTATAAATTCATATAAAATCACAATATTTCATAATATGCAAGAATATTTAATTTTTGAACTCATTTTGAATTATTTGAATTTAAGATTTGAATATACCTAATGTGGTTACTATTGGAAATACATAAACCCTAGCTCACAAAATCATGAAATAAATTTTATTAAATTATTGAGTCCATAATAAACCCATTTATGCAAAAACATTTACATTTGAACCTAGTTTGAATTAAATTTGTAAATAGGTTGTTATCCAATACATAGAAAATCAAACTAGCAATAATTAGTGAAAATAAATTTAAACTAGAGTAAAACCAACCCCTATTCATGGAAAAATATCTCATATTTTATTTAGTTTAAATCAAGTTTGTATATAACCTTACTTTTAGTACACATATGAATATAATATAGTTAAAACACATAAATAAAGAAGAATACATATAAAACCATTTTGTACATACTCCATAGGTCCAGATCATCTAATCCTGCAAGAATAGTTAATGTTTAACTTAATTTGAGTCGAGTTCCTAAATAGCTTTGCTTTCCATGTACAAAAGTCAAAATATGAAGAACCTTTACAAATAAATGTTAATACATGAAAAACCAGTTCTTAAATGCTCTATAGGACCAGACCATCTAATACTATAAAAATCATTAGATTAGTCATGGTTTGCACTTAACCCCCCTAATTGAAACATCCTTTCATGTAATATATACTTAAGGATTCAAAATATAAACAAACAAATATAAATAAAATATCACAAATAAATGTTAGATCATGTAGGACCAGTTTTAAAGGTCAAGACCATCTCAATCTGCAAAAATGATTTAATGTTTGATTTAGTTTGAATTAAGTTCATAATAGATTTCATTTTCTATGTACATAAAAACTAAAACATTAATAACTTTCATAAATAAAAGCTAAAATATGCAAAAACCAATTTCAAGACACTTCTAAGGTAAGGACATTCTAATGATATAAAAATGGTTGCATATATGTCTGTTTTGCATTCGCAAATCTAAAAAGAAATCTAACCTTTTATAACATAATTAAACTTAAGAAATGCATAAAATTAGGAAATGAATACAGTATCACAAATAAACATTAATACCAATAGAACCAGCTTAAAAATAATCCCAGGGTCAAGACCATCTAATTCTACAAAAATAATTGTACTTAAACATGCTTTGCATCTGAATCCTATTAGAAGCCTAACCCTGTATAATGCAAGACCTAAAATCCATAACACAACCAAATGAACTTAAATCAATATTTAAAAGTGTTTTTATCACTAGAACCTTTTATTTTAACTCTTATTTAAATTTGATGTTATTTGATTCCTTTTTGCCTCTTATTGTCATTGCTTCTTATTGCTATTATGTGGCAAACACGTGTAGACCCCGACATACCTGAAGCTACCGCTGTTGACTTCGACCTCGAGTCGATTCCTAAATCAACAAAGCAAGGCAAGCACCCCCTTTGATCATATTTATCCCAGTATTTTAATTTTGTTTTGTTATGTCAAATCTATTTATGCATATGTGTATTTTCAGTAAATTGCTATATTGTGGTACTCATAGCTATAACCCTATATATACATGCATGCACCCAATAATCAGAATCTATTTATAAAGAAATCTTCAAATCAAATTTTTAAATACCTTTAAATATTCAGGCACCGTACTGATATACTAACTTATAAAAATAAATTTTATTCAAATTAAAGCTACTTTGAATAAGTTATAAATATTTAATCACTTAACACATTGAAATAATTCTTTATTGGAAAAAGATACAAAATAAATTGAAATGAAAATATTTTTACATATTTTAGTTTCACATGATCTAAGTATTTTAACAAAATTGGTTTCATTTCATTTTGAGTTTATTTGCAAAAATTATATACAAAGCATATTTCAAACCTATACTTCAAATTTGAATTTTAAAATTACACAGTGCACATTTTAAAAAAAAATTCATATTATGAAACTAAAAGATTTTATATGATTTATAAATTTATTTCATCAAATTTGGACTTATGGTTCAAAAGTTACTTGAACTATTTCGGTTTTTGGAAAATTCAAAAAAATTGTGAAATACGCCTTCCCAACCGAAAAGCTCATTTTCCTGCGTGCGCTACTCTCTTTTGAATTTCGCCACAGTCACTGACGAGTTGGGACCACCGGCCAGCGACTGTGCATATGTGAGTGTTAGCGGCTGACAAAGACGGCCCGCCTGTCAGCCGCGCATTAAAGCGTTCGTCCGACGGATGGGGTCCGTCGGTCAGCGTCAACAAATGCGCACGCCAAGCCGGGCCGCAGCGACTGACTACAGGGTCCCCCTATGCAGTGAAATAAAGCAGAGGTGTTCGGTTTTTGGCTCGCCGGCGACGAACCATAGCCGGAGAAAATAAATGGGTACCACCGTAGGCTTCAGGAGTTTATTGCGCGCCTAAGAGTGGCTTGGGTCGGTTCGGAGGTGAGCCGGAGAGGGGTCGCCACCGTGCGCCATGGCCGATCAGGCGCGAGCTCAATGAAAGCTTCTTTTTTACAGAATAACAAACACTTGAGTACTAGTGCACCATCAGTGACCCATTTTACCTGAAATTAAGACTTGAGGTTGGTTGGAGTGGGTTGTCCACGGTCGCCGGCCGTGAGGAAGGTGAGCAATGGAGTGGCGGCATGGGTGATGCTCACTGAAAATGAGGGTGGGTAAGTGATTAAAGATGCACTAGCATGGGTTAGACGCAAGAAATTGAAAAGTTTCTCACCGGCTAACTCAATCACCGATCCTCCTCCCCCCTCTTCTTTTCGGGTTTCGGCGGATATGGCAGAGAGACGGCTGAGCCGAGAGGTGAAAGGAGTGGAGAAGATGAGCTGCACAAGATGTCTAGCACTGAATGAGGTAGAGCTGCCCTTTAAATAGACTAAAATGGCTGTAGCACCAGTGTTTGAACACAAGTGGGGAGTTGCGGCCGGTGCTGTTCTTTAGCGCCATAGCGACCAATGCATAGGAAAGGCCAGGGCATGGCGCGAGGTTTTCAAGGCAAGAAGTGGAGCCAGGACGACGTGATTGATCTGAGAGGCGGTGGACTGAGAGAAAAATCGAGAGGGCGATCAGAGAGCCGATCGGCTGAGGTAAGAAGAAGGTGGGGAAAGAGATGAGCCCACCAGTCAGGGTCAGAGAAGTAGCCGTCCCGTTTCTTCCAGGCAAACAGGGCCAAAACAGTGGATAGACCAAGGTAGACAAGGCGACAAGGCTTCTGGACAGATCAGGGTTGGTATTTAAATAGCTATCCAATCGGAGTACAAATTTTCGAAACTTTTTTGCTGAGGTTCTGGGAGAAGTATTGACACCCCGTAAAAATTTTGCGTTAAAATATTTTACAAAACAATCGTAAAAATTCTGACAATGCTGACTGGCCAGAAATTTCATTTCTGTTTTTATTTTATTTGAGGATGAAAATGATGTCAATAAGTTTTAAAACTTTTTTAGAGAGTTCAATATGGGTTAAGAATGCTTCAAAAAAAAATTAAAATCAATATCATGCATATTTATTTTCTAAAAAATTCTGACATGGTAAATTTCAGATTTTCGGGATTTCTGTTTTGAATTTTTAAAAGGTATTTAATGAAATTATTAATTTTTGATATTTTTACCAGAGGTAAATAATGTTTCTAGGAAGACATGGAAATTTTTCATCTGAATAAAATTTTTAAGATGTTTGGAAAATTCTGACATAGCACTTTTTTGGAGTCAAAAAGAGTCATGTCATATTTCATTTCATTATTCATTGCATTAAAATTCTCATGACAGCTGAAAGAGGTCACTAGAGACTTCAGAAATTTTAATATCAATTTTGTTAATACACTCGATTAGATTTACACTCTACAAGTGTACAGCTTTACCCACAAGACATGACTGACTCTTTGTGCAGATCATTAGCACACTTCCTTTAGTGTGCCGTAGAGAGTCATGACATAACTGTTACATTACATAGACTTAAATTTGCACTAGCACCGGGACGTTAGAGCCATACTATGGTAGAAGAACTCAGAGCATAAATATGATGGAACTCCCCATAGCATGGCGTACACCGTTGTATTGGCAAGCATTGTTCCAAACACCTCGGTGTGGGCACCCCTTCGAGCAAACCTTGAAAGGAGATCCTGTACTACTTCAGCCTTCCAATGTGCAAAGTTAAATCTATGTAACTTAATAGGTTAAGGCTGTCCCATCCCAACACTTGTGGTTGTACGGTTTTTTTGGATCTATAGCGTCGCATTGTTCGGTCCTTAATCCGACACGGGCGATAGTTTTCTCTACACTACGTGCAAATCCCTCTGCACAACCGGCTATTGCCAATAATCACTCGCGTTAAAACCAGTTTTATTTTGGGTTTTTAACCAAAATACCAGTAACCAAAAGTGTCATATCCAATATTTTCAATTTCTAAAGAAACAATTTTGATCTGATCATTTACATCGTTGGTTCTAAAGCATGGCTAAGCATGGTTAATATGTAATTGTATATACCCATGATAACATTAAGTAATGTCTATGCTTAATCTATAGTTATCAAGGTTCACATGTTCATATTTATCAAGGAAGTTTCATAAAATAATAGGTATATCTACTAGTACCACAAAATAGCGAATTTATAGAATATAAGCGCATGCATGAAACAATTTGATAAACAAAATAAAAATTAAATGTTGGGATCAATATGATCAAAGGGGGTGCTTGCCTTGCTTATTTGTTTCTTACGACGAAATCGTAGTCGCAGCTAACGGAGTCGACACGGAGGTAGTGACGTCGAGTTCTACACGCCGTTCAACGAAAATATAGCAAATAACAAACTTCAATAAGGGAAAAAAGAAGATAGACAGAAAATCAAATAAAAACTCGCTATAAAGAACAGATGCAGATTCTTTTATAGATTATTTATTTTTGTATTTATAACTTCGAATTCTAGATGCTAAAATTATTTGGATTATTAGATTTAAGACATTAGATCATTATGTTGAATGCTATGAATGAATAGTACTTAATCCTTAATTGATTTTGCATGAAAAATGGTTTCAAATATGTTAGATCTGTTAAGTTAGGTTACTGGTATATATTCATGGTTTTTATGAAGGTTCTGATGATACAAATATCTTAACTGGAGATTTCTTCATTATTACTAAGTTTGTTTATTCATATAATGAATTTTAGAAATCATAATACTTTAGGTTATTTTGCTTCTTCATTATTACTAAGTTTGTTTATTCATATAATGAATTTCATAAATCATAATACTTAAGGTTATTTTGCTAACAGGATTTATATGCAAAGCATGACGAAATGAGATTATTTCTTCAGAATAGGGTAGCCTTTACCTTTGGGAGAATTCCTAAGCTGATTCTGTAAATTTTAGGATTTGGACAAGACATTATATTCATTGCTAAAATAGCTTACATGATATTAAGGTTTACGTTGTAAGGAATCATATTAGTAAGATGTCGTGTACGATTAGAACTTAGTCCTATGTGTTTTGCATGCAAAATGATTTATACATGTTGGCATCTACAAAATAAGGCTACTAGCTGCATTTACTTGGTTACACAATGATTCTTGCGACACAAGTACATTAACTTAAGCTCAACTATTCATGTCATGTGTTTTCGCGACCATAACACTTAGGGTTATTGCATTAAAAGGATTAAGATGAAAAGTAAACTGTAAGAAGAATATTTTTCCAGATTATGGTAGTTCATATCCTAAAGAGCATTTTTAGTGTATTCTTCATAAAATTTGCATTTAGACGAGATGTTTTATGAACTGCCGAAAAAACATAAATGGTCATAAAGTTGACGTTATAAGGAATCAGATTTTGTTTTAAGTTTGCGACTAAACCTTATAAGATTATTTAACCATTTTTCATATATTAGCAGGGGATGTCTCTAAGAGTGTTTTAAAGTTAGTTCCGCGATATTTAGCTTATATCAGAGATGGTTTATAAGCATATGAAGATTAAAGTCTTTTACAAATTTAATTCAAATTAGTTCTTTTTGCCAACTATCATGATCATATCTTTTAAAATATACTGGGATTAGCTTTACATGGCTCAAGCCTCCAGTTTAGGATATTTTATTCATATATATAAATTTCTTAAGTTCACTTATAGCATATGAAAATGTATTTCGGCTAAGGCGCTTAAGCATAAGCTATAACTTATTTTAATGACTTTGTTGTATGGTATGATATGATTTATCTAGGATCTAGTTTTTCCTGAATAAAGACTTTACTTTTCATTACTTATACATGTATACATTCTTTTACATATATAAGGCTTATATTCTTGATTAAATTTGTGCATACGCATCATTTTAGTGTTTTTCCCTTCAAAAACATTTCAATAGTAATAGATTAGTTTCTTGATTCATTCTGAAATATATGCATATATACACTACTGTTAGTTATTCTATATATGCTTAGGCATATATATATACCTTCTACATTAGGGTCACATCTTATTCATGAAACAATTCATATCAAGATCACTTCTTAAATATTTTGGCATATTCAGGTATCCTATTGACATACTAGTATATAGAAATCAGTTTTATTTATGTTAGATCTCTTTTGCACAATTTATTCATTTCTGAGTATTTATTGTATTGAGAATAATCCTTTAATAGAAAATGATTCAAACATAGATGAAATTAAAATATTTTTATATATTTGAGCTTATGAAAGTATAAGGATTTCATTAAAATTAGTTTCATTCAATTCCAAGTTTGTTTGCAAAATTTTTATATATAGCATATATTTAGGCCTTTTCTTCAAATTTGAATTTCAAATTCACCCAGTGTAATTTTTCAAAATATTTTTACATATCCTGAATCCACAAGATTTTTGATGTTTTTATAAATTTGTTTCATTCAATTTGGTTGGAAAATACGAGAGTTACAATTGTTTGAATCTTATTTGGTTTTGCAAAATCCTAAAAGAAATGGAAATACATTTTCTCTAAACTGGAAGCGCATTCTTCAACCTTGAGAGGTTCCAGTTAGAACGGTTTGCAGCCAATGACTTGTGGGGGCCAGCGATCAGAGAGAGAAAATAGAGCAAAGTCTAGGGCACCATGCCGACGAGGCTACAGCCACAGGTTTGCCCGACCGGCGATAGAAATAGAATTGTGACACCCTTGCACACACGCTGGTGCAGTCAGATGCCGGCGGTGATCACCGAAGATGTTCTGCCACAGCGAATGGGCGGCGGCGCCATGGACGATCGGTGGAGATGCAAAATTAAGGTTTCTTGTCACTAATTAATACCTTGGACAACATCAGTGAACGGAGGAGAATCCATTTTTCCACTCAACGAGGGCTGAAAATGGTCGTGGTAGCTCTCCACCGGTGGACCGGAGCTTGGAACAAAGGCACTGTGGTGGCGACGGCTACAGGGGTGAAGAACTGAAAATGAGGATTGATTATGGCTTAACAATGTACCAAAGTGATCCGGATCCAATTAATTGCAGAGAAGCTTACCGAATCGGCTTGCACAAGATTCTCCCCCTTTTCGGGTTCTTGGCGGCAAAGGCAGAAGGAGAAGATGATTTTTGGAGTTACGCTCAGATTTGGGACTAGGGGAGTTCAAGATGGTGGATGCGAGCTGCTCCGGGCTGTGATCATCCGGTCTTTATAGCCAAGGAAGGGCGGTGGCTACAGCTTGCTCCAGTGTTTGAACGCAGAAGAAAAATGGCAGGCGGTGCTGTTCCAGGCGATGATCTGGCGAGAGATTTTTATCGGTGAGGTGCAGCGCTGGAAGCTCAAGGCATGGCGTGGGACTCTCGAGGATGGGCATGGCAACAGATGATTGTGTGGGCGGCGCGGATGCACAGAGGTGCGATGAACTTGGCTGGCTTCGAGAGAGAGAAGGAGAGTGCATCGGCCGGGAGAGAAAAAGTAAGGATGAAAAGAGAGGATGCCAGGTGGGGTCGGGTCTAACAAATAGTGACGGTGCGGTTTTCCCGCTTCTTGCCAGCGAACAGGATAATCATAGTGGCCGGGCCCACTTGGCAGTGTCAAGGAGTGGAGATAAGGGATAAGATTGGTTTAGACAGCTAGTACTTTCAGTAAATGAGCAATCATTTCACTGATTTATTTTTCCAATTTTTTTTAATGGACTATAAAGGTAGTTCTCATCATCTGGTAGAAATGTTAGATTAAAATAACTCACCAAAATTTATAAGAATTCTGACATTGAAGACTGATGAGAAATTCCTATTCAGATTTTGTTTTATTTGAGGATGATAATGATGTCAATTATTTTGGAATATTTTTTTTAGAGTTGGATATGGATTGGTAATGCTTTCACAAAAATTTCAAATCAAAATATTGTATATTAAGTTTATAAAAATTCTGACATGATGAATTTTCAGATTTTCAGGATTTTTGTTTTTGAATTTTAAAAGGCCTTAAATGATGTTATTAATTTTTATATTTTTACCAGAGGTAAATAATATTTTAGGATATTATGGTAAATTTTAATCTGCATATAATGTTCTAAGAGTTATAATAAATTCTGATCTTGCACTGTTTCAAGGTCAAAAGGTGTCTTTTCAATAATCATTTTGTTATCCTTTTGCATTAAAATTCATTTGTCATATGAAATGATTCACCTGAGTGTTCAAGATATTCAATATCAATTTTTCAAGATTTTACTTTTACCTTTTTATCTTTTAACCATTATCCATTTATTAATTCCAATCATTTGATTTTTCATTCAAGTTATAAATCCAAGAAATTCCTTTAAAAATCAATAATGCTGGCAAAATTCAGAAATATTCATACTTAAATTTAGAACATCTATTTTCATTTTATTTGTATTTTTCGGGATGTTACATTGAGGAGGAACACTGGCTTTTATAGCCGAGCAAGGCTGTGGAGAAGCCACCTCCCCTGGTATGAGCTCGCCTAGATCATGCGGCACTTGCACAGGAGAAGGAATGGCCGGCTCCTGGGAAACACGGGTAGGGTTGAAGCGTGGCATGGTAATGATGACACAAGGACCTTAGGTGGCGCGAAGTACAGGGAATGGTTGTTACAACAGGCGGCGCGAATTATCTTCTCTGCTTTGGGGCTTCACGCTCTGAAGAAGATGAAGACAGGGATCTTCGACTGGCAGGTGGGCCCCATAGTGACTCGGGTCCCATTTGGCAGTGAACGGCATGGTGACCTCAAGTGTTTACGACGATTAGAGCTAAGATAAGTTCATTGAATCGGTTAGCTATCATGTTGGTAATTTAATGAGAATTTTAATGCATGTCCTTTGGATAAGGTAGATTGTCCCATCAAATTTTCAAGCCGAGATAATGTCTGCAGAATTTATAAAAATTCTGACAATGCACTGTGCACAGATTTGTGCATTCAAAAATCCAGGAAAAATTCAGAATAAGCATCGTTAAATATAACTAAAAATTCTCATTATATTTTGCATTTTGCATTGAAGAGAAAATAAAATCAATACAATAAAAGATTTCTTAAGAACCAAAAATTCAAGAAAATTTTAGATTAGATGAAATTTCAAAGTGAACTTACATTTCAAATTTATTTTCATATTTTGATTGATTTGAAGTTTTATTTTGTAGCTTATCCTTTTATTAAGGTTGGTTTCAGGAAATTGAGATAAAGATAATGCTTTAAATCAAAATCTCGATTTCAATTAAAAGTTTTTATTTAATTTCATTTTCAAATTTCAAATTTTCATTTTTATTATTTTCAAAATTTTTGGGATGTTACATGTATGTAACTCAATACGGTATTAGAGCCAAGAGATCCTGAGTTCAAGATCGGACTGATGTAATTTTACAAAAAAATAATTGTATCACACTTTTATTCTACCATTTAAACTGAAGAAAGTTTAGACTTCAGTAAGAGGGCGCGTTGCATTGTCACTGTCATTCGGTTCACTCCATGATATTCCAATACTTTTCTTGTTGATATTATACTTACCATCGCATCAGTCATCAACAAGCATCAGTCATCAACAAACTTTTACATGAACTTTATTAACTTCTTTCAAACAAGGGCAATAGGACACCCCCAATGTTCCTTAAGGGAAAACAAAACACCACACTAGCATACAAAATTAGCACAGCACGCGCGCACAAATATCATGGAAATACAAGCCATTTATTTTATTGCATGTAAACATATAGAATTTAAAACCATCTTCCTCACAATACAGGTATAAATATCCCCATGCAATCAACACGGTTTGATTTAGTAGTGGTTGTTTTCCCAGAATTGAGCCTGGAGCCAGTCTATTGTCTTCTTTTCCACTTGAAATGCCTTTGCCAAAACGTCATCCGAGATCGGTGGCTTTGACCCGAACACGGCGTTGGCAATGGTGATGACCCCGGGGTTTTGGCTACTAAGTGCAGCAATTGCAACCGCTGGCATGTGGGGGTTAGGGTTGAATTGGAAGTGGATGAGCCCCACAGGGAACACGAACACATCGCCTTTGTTGAGCACCTTGGAGAAGAGCTTGTTTGGGTTGGATGTGACAAAGCCAACATAGAGTGTCCCCTCGAGCACTGTGAGGATCTCGGTGGCACGTGGGTGGGTGTGCGGTGGGTTCTCACCTAAGGGTGCGTAGTCGATGCGTGCTAGTGAGATGCCAAGGGTGTTGAGGCCAGGGATCTGCATCACGTTGATCAAGGTAACGTTGGACCCAACCTTGCTGGTCATCGTGTCCCTAGGTTTGTCGAGGTTGGCAGCCTTGAAGAAGTCATCCGCGTTCACGGCCATTTGGTCCTTGCAAACGAATCCATTGACACGCACTGCATGCATCGAAGAAGCAACATATATATACGCCAGAAAGTTATTTCAGTACATATTGTATGCATCAGAAAGCAGAATTTCAAATATGCGAATTAAAGTGATATGATCAAAGAACAAGACCACAATCAAGTACATTAAATTTTACCATGCGAGTAGTTGTCCGCGACGCAGAAGTCTTGGAGAGGGCTAGGATCAGAAGCAATAGCCTGCCATGAAACCACCGCAAGAAGAGCAGCAAGGAGAAGGATGGAAGAGGAGGAGGCCATCTTGATCTAATTAGGCTTTCTGCTCTTTTTTTGTATTGCCACTTCTCTTGAAGCTGCTTGTGTTTAGCTTTCGTGATGCTTTTGCCATGGAGGGGATATATGTCCTTATATAGCCTTAGCGCATGCGGTGATGTGAACTTGTGAACAACAGAACAAGTCATGTAGAAGGGACGTCAGCTAGATTGAAATGGTCTGGCAGCTAGAACGTGCTGATTGAATACTGCGATTAGCTTGCACCAACTTTTGAATCTAGCTTCCTTTAATCTCTATATGCGCTACTAACTAATCTGACGTGGTCGATTGTGTTTATATGTTTGGATGACTGAGTAGCAGTTATGATAATTTCAAATATCACACCTAACAATATGGGTGTGGTTGCCTGGTACGTAAAAGTCATCATCCAGTAATAAAATAATGAAAATATTTGTCAAAGATCAAGGAAAACCAACATTGTGAATAAGGCGCATCGCATCGATCGATCACTACTACTTTACATATATATGTCTACCGTACGTTGAAGGACATCACAATTCATATTGAAAGCCTAATAAAACTAATCACCAATCTCATATTGATCAGGAAGACACGAATGCCCAAGGTAGAGGAGAGCTCGCACAAGGCTATCACGTACATGCAATTCAAAGAGTGCAAGGGTTTAATCAAGACCGGTTCAATACTCTAGTTATCTAGTCGGCCCTCTAGACTTGTTCACAAAATATTTTTTACCTGCTCCTGCTGTTAGATCAAGCAGCTATATATGCGCATATGCGATTTTATAGGTGCAAACATGCAAACAAATTTCGTTTAAGCATCAAATCAATATGAGAAATCCCCAAAATATTTGACGAGATAGACAATAGAGTACTGCCTTACCCTTTGAAAGTTCATGTTTAAACTGAGGATGAATTAGGAGAAAAGAATAAAAGAAGTTAACTATGAATAGTAACTATGTCCTTTCCCGTTTGCTTGTAATGAACTTACAGTTTGTTAGGGATCTCTCTCTCTCCCCTTCACACTCTTTAAGTTCCTGAGGTATGTCATGTGCATGTGGTAAGTGATTACCCCGATATCTTCCCTGAGGAGTTGCCAGGTATGCCACCGGACCGAGATATGGAATTTGTCATTGATCTTTTGCCCGGGACAGCACCTATCTCCAAGCGTCCTTACCGAATGCCCCAGATGAGTTGGTTGAACTGAAGAAGCAAATCAAAGAGCAGCTCAACAAGGGTTTCATCCGCCCAAGCTCATCACCTTGGGGAAGTCCGGTACTATTTGTCAAAAAGAAGGACAATAGTCTCCGGATGTGTGTTGATTATCGCTCATTGAATGAATTTACCATAAATACAAGTATCCACTCCCTCGAATTGATGACTTGTTTTATTAAATGAATGAGACTCAGGTCTTCAAAAAAATTGATCGGAGACTTGGGTACTTCCAAGTCAAAATCCGCCCGGGGGACATTCCAAAGACTGCCTTCACCACCTGCTACGGGTTGTATGAATACACCGTAGTCTCCTTTGGACTCACCAATGCACCTGCCGCATTCATGAATCTTATGAATAAGGTGTTCATGAAGTATTCAGAAAAATTTGTAGTGGTATTTATCGATGATATCCTCATCTACTCCAAGAATGTAGAAGAGCATAAGCTTCACTTGCGCATGGTGCTTGACAAGCTTCGTGAGCATCAACTCTATGCGGAGTTTAGCAAATGCGAATTTTTGCTAAAAGAAGTTGGCTTCCTAGGCCATGTCCTGTCCAAAGGAGGTGTCACCGTTGATCCGAGCAAGGTGCAAGATTTGCTCGCTTGGGAAAAGCCCCAAACTGTTTCTAAGGTCTGAAGTTTCCTCGATCTCGCCGGATATTATCGCCGGTTTATCGAGAACTTCTCCAAAATAGCCAAGCCCGTGACTGAATTGCCCAAGAAAGAAAAGAAGTTTTGAGTGATCACCGGCTTGTGAAGAAAGTTTCCAAGAGCTGAAGCGAAGGCTCACATCAGCTCCAATTCTTACACTGCCCGACATACACAAAAGCTTCGATGTGTATTGTGACGCATCCCGTCTAGGCCTTGGATGTGTGTTGATGCAAGAGGGTAAAGTCGTGGCTTATGCTTCCCGTTAATTAAACCCTCATGAAGCCAATTATCCTATTCATGACTTGGAATTGGCGGCCGTTGTTCATTACCTCAAGATATGGCGGCATTACCTCATCGGTAATCGGTGTGAGATATACACCGATCACAAAAGTTTGAAATATTTCTTCACCCAACCAGATCTGAACCTTTGGCAATGAAAATGGCTTGAGCTAATCAAGGATTACGATCTGGGTATCCATTATCATTCGGGCAAAGCAAATGTAGTGGCCGATGCACTCATTCAAAAGCTACATGCTGTCAACAATTTCATTATTGTCGATCAACCAAAGTTGATCGAGGAGTTCCGCAAACTCAATTTGGAAGTGGTTGAGAAAGGGTATGTGGCTGCCCTAACCCTTCAACCAACCCTTCAATCCCAAATTAAAGCCGCTCAACTTAAGGACAAAGGAGTGGCTGAAATAAAGCGCAAGAAGAATGTTGATACGCAGTCGTTATTCTCCGAGAATGACGATGGGTTGATCATGCAGGAACAACGAATATGTGTTCCGGATGACTCCGAAATCAAGGAGTTAATCCTAAAGGAAGCACATGAGTCCCCACTATCTATCCATCCCAGGATTAAAATTCTAGAGCACAAAATATAAATAAATATAATTTTTCCAGAATTTTTGCACATCATTTTAATAGATTAAAAATTAAAACACTATTTGAAAATAGTCAACTTTGAGGATTTACTATTTGAAAACCACAGTAGGGAATAAGATGAAACCAAAGAAAATAGAAACTACATTCAGTGGGCTACTTCCATAATTTTTCTCAAAATTTTTCGAACAGGTAAGCATCATCGTTGAGTCACTTCAAACCCTCCTCGATTTTGTCCGTAAAATAAAATTTCGCATGCAAGCTCGTTGGGTTTGACACAACGCCGATATGGCTGACGCTGGCAGTGGGGCACATCCCAGCCTGGGCCCACCGGCCAGCCTACTAGCCTCACTCTCCCCCTCCCTCCTCACTTCACCCGCAAGCTAGCGTTGTTGCCCGAATTGTGCCACAGCACGGTTTCGTAGTGACAACATGCTGATGCGGCAGTTTACTTGCGCCACGCGGCCACCGCGACCTGGGTTTCGCCAGCTTTGCCCATGCTGCCGCCCATGCCAAGCTTCGCCGTCTCCGCTGCATTGAGCTTTAAAGCCGTCCAGGGCCCTCTCCTTGCTCCTTTTCTTGCCCCGGCCTTGCTTCTTGCGCTGTGAGCATTGCCGAGCTCAAGCAACGCCAAGCAAGCCCCATTTTGTGCAACCGGCTGCATGGTGAGCTCGTGACCGATTTCCTCCCGTTGTGATTCTCCTCTCAGCTTCCTAACCTTATCCTTCACCATCTGCAGCCAAGCCAAGCACTTTCTGCTCCACCACCTCAAGCTACCAGCTGTGCTCACTGCTGTGCCAACCTCCATAAGCATAGCCATCTCTCTGTGCAAACAAAGCTCAGGTGAGCTCGGACTGACTTCCTCCAGCTGTGAACCTCACCTCCGGTCCCTGACTTGGCTCCCCCATCTTGTCTGCTAGCCAGGCCGAGCACCGTTGCTCCACTCCCGCAGGTGCTATCGTCCCCAGCACCTCCATCTCGATGAGCTATTTCAGTTCTAGAGAGTAAGTCTAGGTAAGCCTAAGTACTTTTGCATGCAACCTTGATACAAGTGAGCACATAGCCCAGTGGTAGAGCACTGTCACCTGAACCAGTAGATTCAGAGTTCAAATCCCAGCGCACTGCTTATTTATTTTCCTTTTTGCTTCATTTTATTCATCTCCTTATATCTTTTGCTAGGAATGTCCAAATGAGGTAAACTAAGTTTCTAAAATCATTTGAATCAAGTTTGTTTAAAGCTCCTTTATGTACCATATAGCAACTATGCAAACTATAACTCCAAAAATCATGAAATAATTTCCACATGTTCCTGAGGTTATGGATGTTCCATTTTTGCAAAAACATATAGGGTTGAACCTAGTTTGAATCAAAAAGTGAATGTGGAAAGCCTCTCCCGCATGCAAAATCAAATTGTTAAAATATGAACCAAATGAATTCAAATTTGGGTAAAACCAGTTCATTATACTTTTGGGGTCTAAGGATCCTAAATATACAAAAACATTTAAGTTTTACCATAGTAAGCGTCAAATACTCATTAGTCGGATTTCCAATACTTGAATGGTTCAAATAGTCGTAACTACACAAACAAACTTCAAATTCGACGGAACCAAATCCTAGTACCTTAAAAAGTGATACCCTTCCTGGTTATGAAAAAAATAACTCATATTTATGCAATGTAAAATTAAGTCCAAATAAAGTTGTAATGTTTATTTATATGAAAACATCGCCGATAAAAGCGAAATGTCACGGAACCAACTTTAAAACACTCTTAGAGACATCCCCTACTAATGCCTGAAAAATGGTTAGAATATCCTATAAGGTGCAGTCGCAAACTTAAAAAGAAAAATGAACCGCAATCGCGAAAACTTCATCATCACTTAAGCCTTTTTGGTAGCCCGTAAAATAACATGTTTAAATGAAAAATTATGGGGAATAGCTCAGAAACACCCTTTGATATAAGTACTACCAGAATCTGGAAAACGATATTATTTAAAACTTGCTTTGCATCTGAATCTGCCAAAGCAAACACCCTAAACGATCACTAATTGTGCTGATTCTATATAATGACCCCCATTTTCACATAAATGCAAAAATGGAAATCGCATGTGCAAACAGTACTAGTCCCATGATCAATAGCTAGTACGCACACTTACAACAATTGGAATCACAAACATACATCATATTATTAAAGCGGAAGCTAATTTACACAATAATCTTACAATTCAGAGTTTATAGTAGCAAAGAAGCAAAGTCTTGTAGTGTGCCCATCCAATCCCTCAGGCAACTACAAGGCATAATCCCTAGAAAACTTTCATCGCTATCATTCCCGAATCCTGCGACGATATGTTTCATCGGACTAATCTGATTCTTCACCTTAAAACAACAATTAAGCAAGGGTGAGTACGTTCGTACTCCGCAAGACTTTTGCAAAACCTATGATATATGCAAGCCATTTCAAAGGAAAGGCTAGTATGGTTAGTTTGCATAAAGCTAATTTGAAATGTAAATACAGAATAGTAGATTGCAAAACGGAATTTAAGTAAAAGCAATTTAATACGAAAATAACAGAATATAAGCATAAATAAATCTCATGTACCTGGGTATCATGACCATATCCACGAATCAACTTCTACCAACACCCGGTAGAATCCAGTTTTGATGAAAATAAAATAGCTAACTAGTGTTTGGCGCACCAAGATTCCCATAACCATGGAACGCTTTTCAAAAAGTTTTACACTCTATAGAGGTGTACATATTTACCCACAAGTCATGACCTTTTTCTTTTGCCGCATATTTCACGCACCTTTGGCGTAGTGGCCAGAATATTCATGACGGAAACCTTTACATTATCTAGGCTAACTTTGCACCAAAGACGGTGACGATAAACCCGCATTATGGTGTAAATGTTTGTACAATCCTCGCACAAGAATGAATAAGCATATCCATATTATGGTGTTCACCGTTGTATCAAGAACGTGACTCCCAACACCTCGTGTGGTCTCCCTCCGAGCAACCAACATCAAGAAGCTCATACTACTCCGCCTACCAATGTGAAAAGTTAATCCGATAACTTAATTGGTTTAAGGCTGTCCCATACCAAAGACTTGTGGTTGTACGGTAATTCTTGGGTTTAACGAACACGTAGTTCGGTCCTTAATTCGACACGGGCAATAGTCTCCCCCTACACTACGTACAAGTCCCTTGTACACCCGGCTATTGCCAATAATTGCCCACATAAAAATCATAGTTTTATTTTCATTTTTGATCAAAATACCAACCATAAGTTGGTCATACCCATTAAATGTCACATTCAACATTTTTAATAATGTCAAAGTTTTATGTTGCTTTAAGCATGGCTAAGCATAACACTAAGTGTGAGTAACCCAAACCGACATTAAGTCATCGTCTATGTTATTCTAGGGTTATCAAGGTTCACAAATCTATACTTATCAAGGAAGTTCTATGTGACAATAGGTACAACTACCAATACCAAAAATATAGCAGACTTTAATAAAAGTAAAGTATGCAGTAAAACATTTAGTAAAAACATTTATAAAACTGGGATCAATATGATCAAAGGGGGTGCTTGCCTTGCTTATTTATTGCTTACGACGAAGACGAAGCCATGGCTGACGGAGGCAACGACGGAAGTAGCGACGTCGGATTCTACACGTCGTTAAATCGAAAACATAGCAAATATCCAACTTTAATAAGGGCAAAAGAAAATGCATGTAAAATCAAATAAAGATTCACTAAAGAAAACAGGACTGTTTTAGGGTTAGAATTATGATTTCAAGACCTCATGATTTAGTTAATTATACATTCGTATTGTTAATGACTTTTATGATAAACAAACATGGTTTCTTTTATAGATTATTTGTTCTTGAATTACGAATTCAAGAGACTAAAATTATGAATTCTTGTATTTATAACTTCGAATTATAGATGGTAAAATTATTTGGATTAATGAAATTAACATTTTTAACAATCGATCTGAAGGCTATAAATAGATAAATAGATAGCACTTAATCCTTTTTAATTGATTTTTCATAATAAGTGGTTTCGAATATGATAGATTTGTTAAACTAGGTTACTGGTGTTATATATATATATATATATATATATATATATTTGCAGTTTTTAAGAAGATTCTGGTGATACAAATATCTTAATTACATATTTGTTCATTATTACAGAGTTTGCTTATTCATATAATTGAGTCCATAAAACATAATATTTAAGGTTATTTGGCTATTAGGATTTATTTGCAAAACATTATGAAATAAGATTATTTCTTTAGAATATTATAGTCTATACTTTGAAGAACATTTCTAAGCTAATTTCATACATTTTAGTGCTTAGACGAGATGTCATATTCATTGCTGAAAAAGCTTATATGATATTAAGGGTTATGACAACCACATCACTTAAGGGTATTGGGCTACTCAGATTCAGATACAAAGCAAGTTGTAATAAGAATATTTTTCTAGATTATGGTAGTACATATCTTAAATATTGTTTCTAAACTGATCTTGATAAAATTTGCATTAAGACGAGATATTCTACGGGTTGTTGAAAATGCTTAATTAGTTTTATAGTTTACACGATAACGGTTCAGTTTTAGTTCGTAGTTTGCGACCGATCCTTACATAATTACTCATTCATTTTCCTGGCATTAGCATGGAACATCACTAAGAGTGTTTTAAAGTTGGTTTCTCAATATTCTGCTTTTACTCGAGATGTGTTTCATATAAATGAACATTACGATTTAATAGGTACTTTAATTCAAATCTGAACAAACATAAGGTATTCTTACATAACAGGGGTATCATGGTTTTATTAAAGATCAAGGAATCATTTTACCATTATTTGAATTTGCATGCTTTAAGTTATACTTATTTTAACTTATATTGAGTTGGAAAATAATCTATTTCAAATTTAATTCAAACTAGATTCAATTTTAAATGTTTTTGCATATCTAAGTAGATTACTAATTTCTAAACACATATAAACTGGTTTGATATGATTTGAATCATTTTTTTTAAAAGATATTCATATTTGAATATTCAATGCATCAGGAACAACTTTCTTTAGAAAATGATATAAAAAAGTCAAAATATAAATAATTTTGCATATTTGGGTTCCTTAGGAATTAAGGTTTCTAACAAAATTTCTTTAATTCAAATTGGGGTTTATTTGCAAAAATTCTACATATGGCATTCTTTTGATCCCTTTCTTTAAATTGAATTTAAAATTTAAATAAAGTTCATTTCCAGAATATTTTTGTATATTATGAATCTACAGGATTTATCATAAATTTAGAAATTTGTTTCATTTCATTTGGATTGATAGTTCAAAAGTTATAAGCATTTGAATATACTAGGGTTTTGAAAATACTGAAAATAGAAAAATTACCATAATTGGAAAGTGCGCTTTCGCTACGGAAATGCGCTTTCCTTTTTGGGCTTGCGCTGGGCTGAAGCAGTGACAGCTGGGCCCCGGATGGCAGCGAGCTGAGCGCGATGAGGGAGGCTGACGCGCGGGACCGAGAAGGCGGTGGCTGGCGTGACACCGGAGGATGGCAAGCGGGTCCCACCTGTCGGCGACCCGAAACAGAGGTGGCGGCGTCAATGCTCACCGGCGGCGAAGGAGTACCGAAGCCGGTGAATGGAATCCACCTTGAGCACCAGGGTGTCCGTGAGAACCTAGGGGAGGTGCTAGCTTGGTCGGAGATGGGCGGAGTTGCTCTGCCACCGGAGGGAGGCGGCGGAGGAGATGGTGGCTCGCCGGGGAAGAAGATGAGCTAGGCTCAGCTCGAATGGGTAACGATTCGAGCATCAAGGGGGCCAAAGGTTTTCATTTTTGCGGTTGGACGGATCGGGGACTCACCGAAGTGCGCCACCACCTTGCGACTGGACCTGGAGAAGAAGATGGCGGTGTCGACGATGTTGCGCACGAGATGAGCTGAAGACGAGATGCGGCTTAGCTTCAGGGATGCAAGAGGGGTCTTGGCGCCAAAGGAATTGAAGGATTGATTATCGAGGCAGTGGAATTGATTTTTTGGCCTTTGAGCTCACTGGAAATGGCGAAGAGGCGGTTGTTCTTGGGAGAAGCAATCAGTCGGCTCGGTCTGAAGTTTTAAGAGCTATATTGAGCGAGGCAAGGTGCAGAGAGAGCTAAAATAGGACTTGGTTCAATTTATAGCCAGTGAAGTCGGTTATTACAGGACCTGAACACAGACATGGGCGGCTCGGTTAAGACGGCGCTGCAACGTGCATAGCTTGGCTTGATAGCGACGTCGCAGTGAATTGGATGGACGGGCTATCATGGCATATGGCTGAGATAATTCGAGAGGGCTCGAGGGGAGCTGAAAAGAGAGAGAAAAGCGGCTGAGCTGGTGTCGGTTTGGAGAAGAAGAAGGCTGGGAGAGAGAGCTGGCCGACCTGACTGGTGGGGTCACGAAAAAGGGGAGGCCCACATGCAAGAGAAAGAAACGAACAGTTTTGCTGATTTCTCTGGACAGATCGAGGTAGAAATCGTGGTTTGGGTCAGCAGGCTGGCTCAAGATTTTATGTAGATTTTTTGTACAAGTCAGCAAGACAAATATGAGAGTCCAGTAAAATTTTCAGATAAACTTCTTGGTGAAAATATTAATAAAAATCTGACAATGCATAATTGTCATTTTCTATTGAATCTGATTTTTATTTAATTAAGGATCAAAATAAGGTTAATATTTTATGAAACTTTTTATGAGGATCTGAAATGGCATTAACTACCTTCCATAAAATTTTCAGATTTTTATATTTGATATTTTAATTTTAATAATTCTGAAATTACCATTTTTAGCTTTTCTAATTGTCTGTTTTTGAATTTCTAAAAATAATAAATGATGGGATAAACTCTTTATATTTTTACCAGACATATATAAGACAAGCATGTCGGCATGGTAAAATTTTTAACCCAAGTTAAGTTAATATAGCTTCTGAAGAAATCTTGTTGGTTCAGATTTGGGTTATCTCCTCATGATTACTTTTATTCTTTTAATATTTTATTGATCCAGATCAGTGCAAGTTGCATAATCAAGATCCTGAATGGATCTGGGATTTATCTGAGACTTTTACAAATTTTATTGGTTTTGGATTTTTATCTTTTTACTTTTACCATTTTATCATTTCAATTTTTGAGACTTTTCTTTTAAAGCAAAACTCAAGAAAAATCAATAATTAAGAAAACTCAGGAAATTAAATTTCAAATTAAGTATCACATCTCAAACTCATTTTTATGTTTTGTTTGTTTTGGAAGAAATAGTTTCAATAAATGAAATCTTTCTTTTCTTAAAATTAGAATGCAAGAAAAAAGGAAAAGATATTGTTTAAAATCAAATTCTTGATTCCAATTGAATTTTTTATTCAATTCTATTTTTAAATTTCAAACTTTCTATTTTTCATATTTTTGAATTTTACGGGATGTTACATTCTAAAACACTTGAGCCTTTTCTGAGGTTCGTAAAACAACTCTCTAAACACAAATTTTGAGAAGAGCAGCCCAGGATCACACTTTGGTATATGGAAAACCATATCCTAGAAAAATATCTTATTTACAACTTGCTTAGCATATAAATTTTGTTAATGCAAATACCCTAAGTGATAAGGTTGCCAGAGCCACGTATGAATAGTTTTGAGTTTAAAAGCCTTTAACCAAAGTACCCATAACTCAAGAATCATCATATAACCATGTAGTAGCAGCCAATAACTTAGAATTGCAGACCCAACTTGTAGAGATTGCTTTTATACAAAGACACTTAAGGCTAAGCACTATTCATGCATAACACTTTAACTAGTGACTTTCTTCTACTAATCCAAATAATTTTAGAATCTAGAATTTGAAGATATAGATACAAAGATATATAATTTTAGCCTCTTAAATTCATAAACAACCATATGTATGTGCTCGGCTATAGCTCCTTGAAATCAACAGAAGAAAGTAACCCATTCATGCAAAAGGCCTCACATAAGCTAAGTACTAATGAAATCGTTATACAAGAGATAATTCAAGAACTCAAAATCACCATGTTCTTCTTGGTAAGTTTTAATTTAGTATTTGCATCTAATTTCTTTTTGCCCTATTTGATACGTTGTTATTTGCTTTTGTTGCCGATCTTGTTGTTTAAACGCGTAGACGATGACGTCTCGGAGTCAGTTGATAACGACCTCGACTACGATCTCAATTACAAGCTCGACGAAGAACAACCAGGCAAGCATCCTCCTTTGATCATGTTGATCCCATATTTCACAAAGTTATGTTGTTTTATCAAACTATATGGATGCGTGTATGTTTTAAACTTGCTATATTGTGGGTGATGGTAGCTAATTCCAATTGTATGCATTTCCTTTACCTTGTCATTTGATTACCTACCATCGTAACCTAGTATTGGTGTAGACATTACTTAGTGTCACTTGGGTAACACTTGCGGAACACCTTTTGTACATGCTTAGACATGCTCACTAGAACGTCTTTTAAATGATGGGAAACATTTTCAATCTAGCTTGAGCAACTTGGTTTAAATGAACGGAACCGAGGTATGGTTTATGTGTAATTTGGTAAAAATCCAACTCAAAACTTATGGTTTAGACGCGGGCGAGTTATTACTTAAACTTGGGGCATGAAAAGGACCTCACGTGTAGTTAGGGGGAGATTCTCGCCCGGGTCGGTTAAGGACCAAACTTGATGCTATCGCCTAAGTGATTTGGTGCAACCACATGTGTTAGTATGGGATAGCCTAAACTCATTAGATTAGTTGAAGTTTAATCTTGCACTTTGGTGTCGGAGTAGAAAGGGCACATCGAGGGACGGTGTTGCTCGTAGGTGCTCCCTTCACCGAGGTGTTGGGGCCAAAGCATTCCAATACAATGGTGCATGCCTTGCCATGGGGAGAATTCCCGATGGGGCACCATTGTGGTTCAGATCTCCGGACTGTAGCAAGGGTTTAACATCACCGTGGCTGGTGCAAGGCTAAACTTTAGCTAGTTGAACGGTTTCGTCACAGTCTAGCAAATCGGGTACGATGAGTATCGTGAGGCATGGTTGACATGATTGTTAGAATGTGTCATGTGGGTAAAGTGTACACTCTCTGCAGAGATTAAAATCTAATTAATTAGCCGTACTCGTGGTCATGAGCAACTTGGGAGAATACTGTCAAGTATAGTCTGTGTTTTTGCAAAAACTTTTGGAAATGATGTTGGAATGGGTTGGTAAACTCATGAGCCAAGGGTGGCTGTTTTTACTCGCTGTTCGCAGCCAGGGAGGGCTGTGGAATGATGTATACAAACTGTATTTACTGTTATTTAGCTTCATATCAAATGCTCTTTACAATTTCGTTGTCGTTTGTTGAAACATACACATGCAAATAAATTCTGCTTTATGCTGAAAATGAGACAAGTGTAGAAACTTGTATTCCTTATTCTAGCCATGCGTTTACAATATTTTCATACACTAAAGTATTGCGAGTGCATATGTGTACTCACCATTGCTTAACCTAAATAATATAGACGAAGATATGGAAGAGTGCCCCGACGATGCGTACTTTACTCCGGGGTCCGACGATTATGTTGATGGATAAACTTGGGCTTTTCCAAGTTGGTTGCCTGTGGGTTAGGGATGGGCATACCGCTGCCCTAATTTTGGCATATGTTAAATTTCCACTGCAATTTACTTTTGGACATGTAATATTTGGACGGTCGGCCGCTTCTTGTAATATTGAGTAGTTGTAATAGTTCTAGTTTATGTTATGCTATGTCGACTACTTAGATTCTTGTGATGTGTTGCGATACATCTCGAATGCAGGATATGTGGGTGCTAGGCGTTGATCTTGGGAACTAGCACTAGACACATATCCGGATACCTGGAATTGTTTTCAACCATCGAATGCATAAACTCGAGCAATCATTGTTCTTTGGCTATTGCTCGCACTCCCCTCGGTAAGTGTGGGCGATACCAAGGTTCTGAGACGAACAACGAGTGCTATGCTTGGATGAGTTGGTTTCAATCCCGGTATGGTTGTTCGGAATGGAATAGAAACTCTCATGGATGCGTGTGTACGGTTCAACAAGGTGGCTCATATTTGTTTGGGTGAGGGCCATCTAGTTAATGCTCCGTGCACGGGACATTTGGGTTACAATGAGCATATACTTAAGTGGAGTATGGGTGTCTCCTCTAAGTCCAACGCACATGTGAGGACAAATTCACATTTTCGGGTGCCCACAGTGAATCTGTGTTGGTCTGCTTGCCTCGTATCCTATATATTTACACTACTACAGAACGGCACATCACTATCGCTTTATCCGTATCGGTTCTTAAGTTTTTAGGAAAAAACGATTGTGATAAATAACTTCGAAGAGGTGTTAGTAATAATCACTATCGGTTCTGAGATTATAAGTGATTGTGATGTAACATTAGGCATATCACTGTCGGTTCTAAACTAAAAAACGATAGAGATGTGAATGGTCATCACTATCGGTTCTAACAAACGAAGTGATAGTGATGATCACGTCCACATCACTATCTGTTCCTTTGATAAAAGCGATAGTGATGTGCATATACATCAATATCGGTTCTAAGAAAAGAAGTGATACTGATGTGCACGTGATCATCACTATCACTTCTATCAAAAGAACCGATAGTGATGACTATGCACATCACTATCGGTTCTAAGAAAAGAAGCGATAGTGATGTGCATGTGATCAACACTATCAGTTCTTTTTATAGAAGCGATAGTGATGACTGTGCACATCACTATCGCTTCTCTAAAAGAACCGATTCTGATGTCCACGTGCTCATCACTATCGCTTCTATAAAAAGAACCGATAGTGATGAGCGTTCATATCACTATCGCTTTTTGAAAAGAACCGATTCTGATGTGCCTCGCTAGGTCATATATAGCACTCGAGCTGAACTCTTCTCTGTTGTTGCTCCAGAGGAGATTTCTTCACCGCCACCCGAGAAAACATCTCATATTGTGTGGTTCAAAGCAATACTTGGGTGAGAAAATTTGAAGTCCTCATGGGTGGGTATTAAGAGGGCAAATTTGAAACCCTATCTTGAGGAGATTCCCTCTTTTGCCCTCATTTGCGCTTTCTTCAAAATGTGAGCAATTCTTTAAACCCCTTCAATTTTGCACTAGGTAATTTCGATATGTCGTGAATAAAGTTTAGGTTGCACTGGAATTGTGTACGTGCCTTCAGATTTCACACTCTTTATTTGATAAGCACACATCTATTTAATTATTATAGTGCTCTCATGTTAATATGGAATTATTGTTGCTATGATGTGATAAATGTTAGAGTTTAGGTTGCGGAACCTACATCTCCCGTTCGAGGATGCTTATTTACAAATATGCCGAATGAAATGGCATATTTATAAGCGAAACATTCTCGAATTGTCCACGTTTTTGGACAGTTGAAGATATGTGTTGGGCAAGTTCTGAGCCGTGTACAAGCTGCAGAGTAGATTTCGTAGCGTCTCCTGGTGTTCTCCATATGCACACCCCTCTTGACCTGTTGTCGAGACGTATATGGAGAACAAGTGGGAGATGTTGCCAAATTTTCTTTGAGTTGTACAACGGCTTAGAACTTGCCCGAACCACATATCTCGAATGGGATTAGGACTTAACCTATTTAGAGATTAGGTGTCATCGTTGGTACCCTTGTTTTGTTTTGTTGTAGTAAAAGATTTGCAAGCTACTACACTAGCTATATAATTAGATTATTTGATATCATTGTTGATTTTAAAATTTATGACTCCTATCTAGGGAATTGGAAGCTCTAAACCGTGGAAGAAGCTAGGTATCGATCGGAGTACATTTATATATCTTGGAACCTGTCCTCTATTTTGCAAAGGTAATATTAATTGAAATGATGTCTCAATATTTAAAATAGCTAGCTAGTTGTCGCCTAGTTTTTCCTTAATTTATTGTGCGAAATTTAATTGTAGATGGACCGTGAGGAATGGATGTATCGTAAAAGCCGTGTGAGTGCCGAATTTCATAGGGTGTTAAGGAGTTCAAAAAATTGCGTAAGAGGACATGGTGAGGAGGGTTTAAACTTCATATATTGTCCTTGCATTGATTGCACCAATCTGAGGAGATTTAGCAACTCAGCTCAAATTGAGGACCACCTGATTCGACGTGGCTTCATGAGGAATTACACATGTTGGATCCATCACGGGGAGGCAGGTAGTACCCTTCCCAGATGCAACAAAGACACAGTGGAACCGGATGATGAGTTGCAGCTTGATATGTTTGAGGATAATTTGGAGCAAATGTTGCGGAATGTGGAGGGTAATTACACGGAAAGAGAGTTTGAAAAGTTTAAAATCTTGATGGAAGACGATGCCAAACCGCTGTTCACAGGTTGCAAAGCGGAATACACCAAGTTGGGTTCGGTCCTTGCATTGTTCTAATCAAGGCAAAACACCGTTGGATAGATACAAGTTTCAATGCACTTCTAGTTCTTCTATCGGATCTGCTTCGGAGGGAAACGAGTTGCCAACAAGCATTTATGAAGCAAAGAAGCTACTATGTCCCATGGGAATGGAAATAGAAAGGATACATGCATGTCCGAATGATTGCATCTTGTACCGTGAACGCACATCGAGAGCTGCACGTGTGTCCGATTTGCGATGTGCCCAGTACAAACAAAAGGAGAAGCGTAATGACAAGAAGCGTAAGAGTCGGGCAACGACGGTGAAGAGGTCACTAAAGGTGCACCGGCCAAGGTATTGTGGTACTTGCCCATCATTCCCCGTCTGGAGCGGTTGTTTGCAAATCCCAAAGAGGCAAAATTGTTGCGTTGGCATTATGAATCTCAAAAGGAAGATGGCAATCTGAGACACCTGCACGATTCGCTCAATGGAGAAACATCGATTGGAAACATGAGGAGTTTGGTGCGAAATGAGGAACATAAGATTTGGGTTGAGTACCGATGGAATGAATCCATTTGGTAACATGAGCGATCGTCACAAAGACTGCCGCTTCATTGTGTATCTACAACCTCCTCCTTGGTTGTGTATGAAGCGGAAGTATATCATGATGTCATTACTAATCTCGGGACCCAAACAAATGGAAATGATATTGATGTGTACCTTGCACCACTGATCGAGGACTTGGTAAAATTGTGGAATGAGGGTGTCGTGGTGTGGGATGCGTACAAAAGAGAGCATTTCACCCTACGGGCTATGGTATTTTGCACCATAAATGATTTCCCGGCTCTTGGTAATTTGGCGGTTCTGATCGAAAGGAGTCAAAGCGTGTCCTATTTGTGAAGAGGAGACTGAGAGTCTATGGCTGCCAAATTCCAAAAAAAACTATGTATATGGGTCACCGTAGGTTTCTACCTCGAAATCATCGATACCGTAAGATGGATGACAAATTTGATGGGAAGAGGGAAGTCCGTTCGGCACCGCAGCCTATGAGTGGAAGGCAAGTATATTCTCGTGTAGAGGATATCGATGTTCAGTACGGAAAGAGCCATAAATCTGTTCGTTCAAGGACAATTTGGAAGAAGAGGTCAATATTTTGGGACTTACCGTACTAGAAGGAGTTAGATGTCCGTTATTGTATTGATGTCATGCATGTTGAAAAGAATGTCTGCGATAATTTGGTTGGCATCCTGCTGAACATACCTGGGAAGATCAAGGATGGTGTGAATGCTCGTCGTGACATGTCCTACATGGGAATCAGGCCAAGGCTTGCAAGTGATAGAGGAGGATGGAAAGGTCCGTACATCCCACCGCATGCTACACCCTATCCAAGAAGGAGAAAGAAAATCTCGCAAATGTCTCCAAGGTATTAAAGTTCCATCCGCTACTCCGCAAACATTAAGAAGCTTGTGTCCATGGATGATTTGAAGTTGTTGGGCATGAAGTCCCACGATCGCCATGTATTGATGACCCAAATGCTCCCGGTTGCAATCCAAATATTCGCCAGAGGATGTCGGGTTGGCAATCACGGCTGTGTTTTTCTTCAATGCGATCTCCTGCAGTTATTGACCCGATATGCTAGACAACTTACAGAGTGAGGTGGTGCGGACTACGTGTCGACTTGAGATGCATTTCCCACCGTCGTTCTTCGACGTAATGGTCCACCTTGTTGTTCACCTTGTCGAGAGATTAAGATATGTGGGCCCGCTTTCCTACGTTACATGTATCCGCTCGAGAGGTACATGGGTATATTAAAGTCCTACGTGAGGAATCGGTCAAGCTCGAGGGTAGTATTGTTGAAGGTTATGGGATCAAGAGGTTATTGAGTTCGTGTGGACTACCTAGGTAAAAGACAAGCAATCGGTGTTCCTATATCTCGTCACGAGGGCGCTTTTGCCGTAAAGGAACCATTGGGTCCAAACTAATGAGTCCGAGGTTTGATATGTATTGCAAAGCGCATTTGTGATCTTGCGTAACAGCGCAGGTTCGCCCATACATCGAAGCAAAGATAAGTTGATATTACGGGAAGAGAATCCACAAATGGATGACCTCTCCATCGCACAAGAACACAACGATCGATTCCTCACATGGTTCAAAGAAAAAGCGGAGGTCTCCTTTAGTGAGAACGTAAAATGGTTGGCTGACGGACCAAGATTTAATGTACAGACATGGCAGGGATACGATATTAATGGTTACACCTTTTACACTGAGAGTCAAGATGCCAAGAGTACTGTCCAAAACAGTGGTGTGTGCATAAATACTTTCTCTGATTATCATCACTCGAAAAGAGTCTCTCCAACCACAATGAACTCCTACTATGGGTTGATCGAAGAAATTTGAGGGCTCGATTACGGAATAGACCAAGTTCCATTGTTCCGATGTAAGTGGGTAGGACTTCCACATGGAGTGAAGGTCGACAAGAGAGGCTTTACTATTGTGGATCTCAGCAGACTCGCCTACAAAGATGACCCATTCGTCCTTGCGAAGCAAACAACTCAAGTCTTCTACGTGCGTGATCCGGCTAATCCGAGGTTGCACATCGTTCTTCATGGCAAGAGACGGATCGTAGGAGTTGAAGATGTTGTAGATGAAGAAGAGTATAACCAATTCGATGAGATACCTTCATTTGCAGATGGGGCCTATCTTAGCGGGATGACGACACACATGGAGCCAATTACATGCGAGTAGATCATCATGAAGGGCAGTATTGTAAATAAATAGACTATTATAATGTTTGTTGTTAATCACATTGTTGTATTATGTATGTGAAATAGTTTACAATGCTCTGAAAGTAAAAATCCATGGTGAATTGCTTGCAAATAGTCGAATCATCATTTATGGAAATTATCGTGCAATTCTAGAGTAATTTGAAAAAGTTTTGACTTTTCTATGCTTTACGCACAAATTTCTGCAAAATTCCTAATAATTTGAACAATGTACGAAGAAGTTATGGCATTTCTCTCTCTGATGAAATGATGAAAATTCAGAACTTGTAGATGGGTGATAAAGTTTATTATTAGTAAGCAATGCCACAATAAGGAAAGTGTATTGGACCATATATGGAGCTATTGTCCAGCAATTACATATAGTGTAGTCTCGATGCGATGTACAATCTATATAATTCTATGACACAGAAATGAGGCTAAACTATATGAAATAATTTTTGGAAATTTTTAAAAAACTTAGACTTCATCTGAAAAAGTTTTGACTTTTCAACTATTTAAGGAAAATTCATGCCTAGAAAGTGAATTTTGGCATCTTTTTCCAATGCTAACTCTCTTTTGCAAAATTCTTTTTTGAAAAGATTTGTAGTATCTCAAAGTATATATGTGGAAAATTTCAAATAATTCCAACGATATTTGCAAAAGTTTTTCACTCTTTGATCTAATTCTGAAAATTTAGACTTCATGGTTTGTCTGGAAAGGGAACAGTGCAACGAACTACATTTGTGTCGGTTTTACTCAGAACCGATAGAGATAACTATGTATCAGTGTCGGTTTTATTTGCAAAAGCGATACAGATATTGAATCATGATCGATGTCGGTTTTATTTATAAAAGCGATACGGATATATTGAGATACATCAGTGTCGGTTTTATTTAAAAAAGTGATACGGATATTGAGACACATCAGTGTAGGTTTTCTTTAAAAAAGTGATACAGATATATTGATATATATCAGTGTCGGTTTTATTCAAAAAAGCGATATGGATATATTCCATTATCAGTGTCGGTTTTTGTATTTAAAAGCGATACGGATGACTATTCACATCTGTGTCGGTTTTATTTGAAAAAGCGATACATATATTGATCTTATCCGTGTCGGTTGTATTAAAAAAACCGATACTGATGACTATAGACACCAGTGTCGGTTTTCTTAATAAAGCGATACTGATAAGTATGTTCCCATTTTATTCCCGCGACTAGCCTATTTGGGCGCGCAGCAACACTGTCGTTAACCCTAGCGCAGCCGCCCGCCCACACCCGACGCAGCGCCGACCCACCCGACGCCTTGCCGACCAGCCCGTCGCCCGCCCGACGCCCCGCCCCCGCCCGACTCTCGCCGACTTGCTCGATGCCCTGCCGCCCGGCTCGTCGCCCGCCACGCCCTGCCCCACGCCCGACGCAGCGCCGACCCACCCGACGCCTCGCCGACCAGCCCGCCGCCCCACCGAGGCGGTGGGTCCTCTACCTGCACCGACCTCCTCCCCCTGGCTCCTCTCCGCGATCTCTTGACCTCGGCAACCTCCTCCCCACTGGCCTCCTCCTGCTTGCTCCCCCACAGCGGCCTCCTCCCCGTGAGCTCATCATCCCCGTGTGTCGTCATCTTCGAGGTAAAAATCTGAACCAAATTAGTGCCTTGTGAGCTTGCAATTTCTGGTTGTGAAGTGAGATGTGAGTAGGATGGACTTTCTGTGGTGCCTTGTTGCTTGCGAAGTATTATCTCTGTATGTTTGGATGCACAAATGCCCAATCACCATTAACAGGGAAGTAGTGAATTGCCTTGCATATGATTCGCTTTTGGTTGATTGTGCCCAAGTAATAGCAACTGCAAATGCAAATGGGTTCATAAAATAAGGGGGAAACACATTTCACCAATTGCCAAACCAACTACAAACCCATCCGTAGTAATGCAGAAGTAAATCTCAATCCTTTGTTTCCTTGGAACTCACAATATTATTTAGGCAGAGCATAAAAGCAATTCTCATTAAGTTATTGCGAAGCAGGTTTAATGGAATGTCCTAGCTCCTTTGGAATATCCGTGAACCTTTTATGTCCTCTGGGCACTCATTGCCTAATGGTAATTTGTATGGACATCAAATGTGGTCCATGTTGGTGCATTATGAGTGCATTTAAAATCTAGTCCTCGATGTCTGTTGAATCAATTTCAGTAAACACTCACCCATGAATGGAAACAATTTATTACAATAACAAACTCGTACATGGTCAACCTCATGCCAATTTGGTTCCTTTTCCTCTTACAGGTTTGACCTGTACTTTAGGAAACATCCATTTGGTGGAGAATTCACTGTTTTTGCTGGTCTTGAAGAATGTATTAAGTTCATTGCAAACTTTCAGAATTCCATTCGGTTGCCGTCTATTTTCTATTGCTTCAAATATTCAGAATTCCATTCGGTTGCCTGAATTAGCTGCGGATCCAATTAAAAGGTGTCAAGGAGAATACTAGTCGGAAGGTACATTTTTTGTCACCCTTACCTAGCAAAATGCTCAGTTTTGTTCTTACTATTTATAGTAAGTGCGATCCCATGTTTCTTGGATCAATTTGAGGATCTGAGCTTACACAAAGGTTAGGCCTAACTGATTGAATTATACTCATTACACAACAGAGCTTATTGTTGGTTTTCTGCTCATGCAAAGCTTTTCATATCTGATCATGGGATCATATACAGTCTCGCTAATGCAATTTCTCTTGATCCTATGTTACAGTTTATTTTCAGCATATTACATGTGTTCATTTTTGGCGCAATACTTTTGTCTCTTCTCTCAACATATGTAGAGTTTACGTTGCGTAACCTACGTTTCCCGTTCGAGTACTTGTTTATGAATATGCCATTTCGCACATTCATAAGCAAGCGATCTCAATTGTCCATATTTTTGGATAGTTCGAGGATATGTGGTTCGGGTAAGTTCCTAAGCTTGTTGTACAACTCCAGAGTAGATTTCGGTAGCATCTCCCTACAGTGTTCTCCAGGTATACACCACTCTTGACCTGTTGTCGAGACGTGTACCGGAGAACAATGGAAGATGTCATTGAAATTTTCTCCGAGTTGTACAACGGCTTAGGAACTTGCTCGAACCACATATCCTCGGATGGGATTAGGACCAAACCTATTTAGAGATTAGGGGTTATCGTTGGTACGTATTTAGGTGGTCAACATATAGACTTTTCTTGAAGATCAATCATTCATTTGTTACTCTCTTGAAATATGCTAGAACGATTACATCTTATTACTTTTCTATTCACTATTGTTTTACATGATTTATTGTCAAGTTCACAAAATAGGTACAAATTGCTTTCTCTCATGTCAAATATATGACCTTATTAGATAAGAAAACTCAAAATGTCACAATTAGAGAGCATCGGCTCCTCGCTGCAGACAGTACAAGGTGCTCCCGAGGGCCGAGCCAAGTTCCAAATGTTGAGGCGCGAGTAAGGTGAGGAAGGCCCGAGGACCGAACAAAGGAGCCACAGGGAGAACACCGCAGGTTCTCCACTTCAATGCCACGGGGGTCTACACAGGCCCTCCCAAGTACAAGGGGCGATACCGTTCATTCCTCGGTCAATTGGTGAGGGAGAGAGTGCCCATAACGATTAAGGATTGGAGGAGAGAAGTCAGCACCGAGCAGAAGAATCGGCTGTGGGACGAGGTTAAGGGAAAATGAATTATAGAGGAGGAAGATGATACGCCTTGAAGAGGATGGGTGTGGCCTTGAGGCACTTCAGGGTCCTCATGCACAGTGAGTACGTACTGAAAGGTCGTACACCATTCGAGAAGTACCCGTTCGTTACTACATATGTTTGGGAGGAGTTCACGATGATGAAGGGTACGCCTGAGGCAGAGCAGCTAAGAGAGAGGAACACCGCTATCCAGAGGCACAACACGCACCCGCACCACCTCGGTATAGGCGGCTATGAGGGGAAGAAGGCAGAGTGGGCGCGACTAGCCGAGGAGTGCACGAACTCTGGGACGACGATGCCTTACTCCCACATATGTGAGGAACGGGCACGTAACTGGGCATTAGCGAGGACAAAGAAAACCCCCGACGGGCAGCTTGTAGTCGCAAACCCCGCTACTGCGCACGTCGTCTCTGCCATCGTAAGACATCTAACTTAGTACATTGCAGTTGACCCAGCTTGTTGTATTTCAAATCTAATTCGTACTCGCTTATTGCAGGAGGAGGTAAGCCAGCGGAAAGAGCAGGGGACCTTCTAGAGCCAAGGGTCAAAGGATATCCTGCAGTCTGTGATCGGAAGCCCGACCATAAGGGCCGGTGCTTGCCGCAGGTCGGGCATCTGAAGAAGTCCTACTTCCAAGATGACGCTTCGAGTGCTAGATCAAGATCATGGGAGGCACGTGCGGAGCGCCTCAAGGACACGCTCAGGGAGCAGCTGACGGAGGAGATCAAGGAGGAGATGAGGGGGGAGATGATGGCACGTGAAGATGAGATAAGGGGTGAGATGATGGCACGTGAGGAGCGCTGAGGGCCGAGATGATGGCGATGATCTCTCGTAGTCGAGCGGATGCCTCGCCTCTTGTAGAGAAGCTCGTGCCCGACCTAGCAGTGTGGTTCCAAAATGATAAGACCGAACCCACCAAGGTAATAATTAATTTTTCCTAACTTAAAGCTACAAGTGTAACTCCCACAATGTTTCTCCTCAAGTTGCGCATATCTTGCGTGCCCCGCTAAGTGCCACCACCACCACGATGGAGGACGGATTTCTGTCGAGGTGCTGCACGGGTTGCATTTCCATGCAAGGAGACGGACACTCGCATGGTCACCTTTGGGAAGGGATACATGAGGGTGCAGGTGGACTACGTCCACGAACACTTCTTATCACATGTGCTCGAGTTCCCCCCAACGAAGATATCAGCACTCTCGGGCAAGCACGTATGTCGTTCATCAAGTGGCCCACGACGGGTGTCGTACAAGTCAAGGTAAAAATCCCCCGCGTCTTCTCTACCATTCCAGTAGTACTACAATAAGTTAAATATGCACGTGCTTTGTAGGTTCCTACCGCACTGCGCTTACTCCCCGCTCCCGCTCGCTCCCACCACCGTGATGAGTCCTACACGAGTCAGAGCTCACGTGTAAAAGGACAAGCACGACACCAACAGAACCACAAGAGGCCTCTGAGACACCTTCCGCCAAGAAGCCAAAGCTGATAAAGGCCACAAAGCCCCTTGAGGTACTTGAAAAGCCCACTACCCTCACCTCGAAGACTCCTTCGGCCCAGAAAGAAAAGTCAGCACATGCCACAGACATCCCTTACGATTTTAAGGCATACGTACATGGAAAGCCCCTGCTTGCATCCAACGAACTAAATGGTCTAGGCAGGTGGACTCGCATGCTCCATGGATGGTACATTGATAAGATGAATGAGGAAGAGCGTCGAGTTGACTTCAATGTGATGTATAAAAGGGTACATTTCCACCGTGACGAGAATGGGATATTCCCTGTCAGTTTTGAGGATCTGTTTTTTGTGTACCAATTAAAAGCCGTCGATATTTCTACTTTACGATCTTGGACGCTGTGAGTATCGCACCATACATCATGAGCTGACGACTTTTATAGGATTTTGCATTATGTTTTCTAATATCAACACGAGTTGCAGGGCAATGAGATAGCGAGCCATGACGAATCAAAACCAAGTTGGGTTAAATCGACCCGAGCTTGTGTCTCGACCACGGCTAGGCTACATCCGGTGTTTGTTGCTGGCTACGTCAAGCGGGTATTGCATACTGAGTCGACGAAGGACTTCGTTGTAATACCGTACCACGAGGAGTAAGTAGTACAAACCCTTCAATTATTTATACGCACTTAAACCGTATGCGAACTTATTTCCTTGCACTACATTCCATTTAATAAGCAACCATTGGGTTCTACTCGTCCTCGTTCCGAGAGAAAACACAGTCTACATTTTTAACTCAATCAAGAAGAGACCGATAGCCTACGCGATCAAGTGTCCTTTGCAGAAGTAAGTACATTACCGTAACCTAACACTTTTTGAATTTAACTATATTTTTTACTCAATGGCATCCCTCTAATATATGTAGGGGTTTCTCGGACTATGTCGATGAAGGAGGGTCACACGATAACAAAAAGGGCAAGACATTTGGAGTATAAAAATTCACGGTACAAGTACCTAGCATATATACGATTAAT